>PKRV01000116.1:1130724-1557570 GCA_003709505.1 Hyphantria cunea
TATATATATATATATATATATATAGTACCCGCATTACAAGTTCTGCTTGGTTTGGGACTAGACGGCGCTGTGAAAAAATAAAAAAAAGCGTTCCAATAAGTCATCACCTTTTCTAAAAATTTGTCAAATGTCATTTAATGAACTCCATGGCCAGAGACCACTCAAACAAAGGGCGCAACAAGCTCTAACAAAATTCAATGAATTATCATATTAAAACACATTTATCTAATTTGCGCTTGCAAAATTATTATGTATCCGTTGTTCCTAATTGCAATTCGTTAAATTTTGGCTTAATCTTTAGATAGCAATCATGATATTTGAGAGCACTGGAGCTCTTCCGAAATCGTATTACGGTAAATGCTGTATGTAAATAGGTGTATCTTAAGAACAGAGGAGCATGTGTAAAAGGTGTGATGTTGTTTGATTTTTTGAGTCACAAAAAAATGATTGTATGTTATCAATTATATTTACTCTAACATTACTATGCCGAATGGAGCAACAAGTCGATATCGAACTACAGTGTTATTAGCCATTAATAATGTATAATATTTTTTCCTTTTCGTTAGATTGTCAAAGCATAAGGGCGGGGTTCATTATACGATGGATGTTTATATATAAATACCAGTCACTGTATTAAGTACTGACAATCATACTGAGCCGCGATTTGTTATTCAAAAATAGCTAAAATATGAAAGTCCACTTGAATACTAATTATCTTTAACGTTTGATTTGTAGCAAGGGTTAGTACCAATTTATTATTTTGATACATAGTAGGTTTTGTTTTAGTAAGTTACTTTTTTACCCGACTACAGCAAAGCCAAATAAGGGTCATAATTTTGACAGGCTGAATTGGACAAACGAGTATGGTATCGTTAGAAGCGTCTTGATTGTTCGCTGATTATAAGCCATATGACGTGTCGTTGAATTTAATGTGGTGCCTTCTAACGGTCATAAAGTACCGTGTTAATAAATACATTTAAGGTAAATATGCCGTGTTTAGTATCATTGGAAGGAGGCGTTACTTGAACATTTCAAAAATGTATATATTACTCGCAGTTGCTCGTGACTTTGTCCGTATTTATTCGATAATCCTCTTAATTTATGAGACAATTTATTACTCGGTTATATTAAACCCACACCGTCAATTAAAATATATTTTGTAAATAAATTTATATTTTAATGACACCAAAACATTTTAATAAAAAAAGTAAAAACTTAAACCCATTTACGATAAAAAACTGCAACAAGAGTATGCAAGATTTTCAAAACTTTAACTATGCACGACTGCGGCTTTTCGTACTTGAATATATGTATCCTTATAGACTTATAGTTGTGTACTATAGTATCGTACCGTATGCCATTATTGTCAACTTGCAACGAAGGCGTCTTGGTAGAATCTATGTGTCGATAATCTTACTTCTTCAGTAACGTTGCTTAATCGAGTGTCCTAAAAATCTGGTTTCATACTTGTCAACATTGTTTTTTATCGTAATTGGGTTTTAGTTTATTTTTTTTTTACTAGACGATACATGTCTAGCTTACAAAATATTTAAGTCCGTTAATCTTTGTCATGTTATATAACTTGATATAAGTGTAAAAATAAGTTTAAATTATTTAATGTAACTACTTAGAGATTTTAAACACAGTATTTATAAGTTTATGAACGTAAAATTTAAATTTTTTCTAAAGAACCCCAAAACTGAACCTATATTATTGACGAGCGATATATTAAGTTCATAGTAATACATTTCATTTTAATCCATGAGTTTGGTAACCACTATTTTTAGATTCTACTCATCATTTCTATCAGGTAGATTAGAATCACTTTGACAGGATCATATACATGGAAAAAAAAAGGTTTAATTACAAAGTCACCGTAACCATTAGACTTTTGCATTACTTATCACGTTGAATTCATGCAGTATGAACTATTTAGAAACAAAGTATAAATTAATCAACTGAGATACAGCAAAGAATAGCTACTGTCACAAAAAATATAATACAGATGATAAATTGCTTGAAACTATTTTAAACAAAGTAACTATAAAAGAAAAAGAGGCTCGAAAGTAAAAAGTTGATACCAGAATCAATATTTTAAAACAGTATACTTGATTACGTGAGACGATTCAAATTGTATAATGTCCAAACAACCGCAGAAGATTTACAGCTTAAGGGCCTTTCTTAATGAACGGTGAAAACTTTATCCATTACAATGTTTGTTACCATTATAGATTTCATTGTCGAAGAGACTCTGAAATAAGATTGTAATTGCAAGACAAAGTTTTGATCCGGTTGAATATCAAGGCAAAGAAAGGATTGTTTATTTAACAAACCCAAATAAGACCGCTTTTTATTTGGATGTTTTGCAAAGTATAAGAACTTATCGATATTATCCCAATCTAAAGTTGGGTGACACGAGTCAAATTATGAACCCGCCTCAGATTGCGGTGCAATTCATAAGCGCACTCCTACAAGTATGTGCTAGAAGGAACATGATATTTAGGTAATATTATCTATAATTATATTAATGTTCATGTAGAGTACAGTTATGTTATACATAAATATTTTTAAGTGGATCTTCTGCACTTAATTGAAATAATTGATTACCACTCACTAGACAAGCGGTCAGACCAGATAAGGTTGAATTTTCATGGCAAGTAATAAAAACAATCAAATAACGTCCACTAGCTCCTTTACAGTAATTAATATATATCTATGTTCCAGGCTTTAAAAACTGATAATACATACCCGCACGTTTCTACATATGAACACACAAAATAAATAATCTTACTCATCATACAATTATTAATTGGATGACATGGACACACCCAGGCGTCACAAGAATCAAGCCTGGCCACCACTGGCTTTACAACCAGAGTCAGACCCACAAGACCAAAATACCGGTCACCCAAGTAATGTTCACTTGTTTATGCTACTCCAGATTTCATTAGGAGTCTATTCGCTCTTTCCTTGCGGCTCTCAAACGGTTAGGATGAAATATGAATCCTCTTCGGACGTGCTCTCGAATCAGCTTGAATATTGGGTCTCAGCAGACTGCCTACATACATCACGCCCATTATTTATGTGTGTGGTTGAGCCGCTTTGAAGCATTACTGATGTGGCTTAGTTTTTCCTGTTGTCATCAATTTTGCATTCAAACTCCATGTTAAGTTTTTACTGGGTATTTATTTGAAGGATATAATTTAGGGTAATAAAGGAATTAAATCTTTATCGTTTATATGTATTTATTATTTATATGAATAAAGTATTACCTGCCATTGTTTCATCCATAAAATTTTTATGCGCAGAGATTTTTATATTGCTTGATTTACTTATTTATTATGTAGTAAATTTGATAAGTAACGTCGCTTAGAACAATATCGCTTAGTCTTTAAAATTCATACGAAATTGATAAAATCGAAAATATCTCTCTCTTTCTGTCTGTCTTTAACACTTTCATGTCTAAACCGCCGTACCGATTTTAATAAAATATTGCATGGAGATAAGTTGAGACTTATGTCCTTCAAATATGATACTCTTAACCGTCATATACGCGGGTGGATTCGAGGGCAAAGGCTAGTAACTACACAGTAATAGAGCCTAAAGTAAATTTCACTAAAGATATAATTTAATCTGTCTGTGAAACGATTTTTATCTTTGTACGTTAAATATAATATGCAGGAAAGTGTAAATACTAATGCTCAATTTTAAATGAAACACACGGAAAATTCAAGATAGATTTGAGCTTGCAATAAGCTGTGGTAATCAACATAGGTCATAATTTAAATTAAACCACTGGAATATTATTATAGTGATATTAACAGAACTCATAATAAATGTTTCTGGGGTGTAAAAATCAACTACCATTATTAATAAAACTTTAGTGAAATAGTACTTTCTAAGTAAATTTTGAGGACAATGGTAATACTCATAAAAACTTGTTTTTGATAGCTAAATTCAGTCAGTTTTCTTTCAGGTCCTGTAGGTTGAGAGCCCTTTGCTAGTAATAGCACTATACTAATAACATTAATTAATTACGTTTGTCTGTGTTTGTATTAGACTTAATGTTAGTTTAACAGGTTTGTTTTGATTGTATTAATAGCTACAGTACCTAGACGCAAACGGTTAAAGGTAAACAAAATCTAATTAATGTTGAATAATAGTTGCATAATATTGACATTGCTGTTAATACCCACGTGAGTACTACAGTTATTTTACAATTATGGTTAAGTGAAAGTTTTAGATATCAATAAGTTCAGTAAACTTTCAATATTGATACATGATCTTTTGAAATAATATACTTCAGCGATAATGAAGCAAATAAATTCGTGTATTCCAATTTATAATACATTGAAGTCATAAAAATCAGGGGGATAAGGAGTTTCATCATCATCTTTTAACAGTGCACTGCTGAACATAGGCCTCTTCTTTGAAAAGAAGAAGAAATAGGGTTTACTTCAAGTTTTCTTCTCTCTGCAGTGATGTTTTCTTGCGTACTTTTACTTCCTTAGTCGCCTCTTACAGCGCCCATGGAATGAATACATATAATTATTTGGCAACCCTCCATATTCTTAATCCGTCATCACACCGGGGGATAAGGAGTTTACGCAAGCTTTTGGTTTACCAAGAAAAGATTGCTCAGTACGTATTTTCTTTAAGGCTTTGATAGTAATCCAGCAAACCGGCCTATTGCGGTGAATCATAGGCTCTGACTCGTCTATTCTCTATATCATTATCTGGACGTAGGCCTTTCCTATTGCACGCCTCTTTGATCTTGCGCAATTCGTCTCTTCCCAAAGTCGATAGCTAGGATCCCAAGATTATTTTACAGCGCTTATTATGTATTAAATGGAACTCGAAAATACAGAATACCGAGCAGTAGCATAGTAATTGACTTCAACGTGTCCTAAAGACCGTAAGCTAAAAACTTGACTTAACTGTGAAGACTGAAAGTGTTTAACCGAAACGAGGTATTCTGACAAAGAACATAGCCCACAGGATTAGCAACCTGAAGTGGCAGAGAGCTGGTCACATTTGCCGAAGAACCGATAACCGTTGGGGTAAACGAGCTCTTGAGTAGATACCGCGTCTCGGCAAACGTAGTGTAGGACGTCCATAGGCCAGGTGGAGCGATGATTTGCGCAAGATGGCTGGCAGGAGCTGGATGCGAGAAGCCATGGATCGAACTAAGAGGCATGCGATTGGAGAGGCCTATGCCCAGCAGTGGACTGCGATAGGCCGATGATGATGAAAAGTAATCAACTGTGACAAAGCTACCAACGTCCCCCTCCTTAATAAGAAAGTGAGTTTTTCCAAATAAAAACTAAGTGTATGTTACAATGAATTCGAAGTTTTCATAACACTAAAACAAACATTTAGTAAGCTATGAATAAAAATAATCTCTCTAAGTTCGACTCTAACTTGTCTCATCTGCGCCCCATCTATGATAAATTAAATTTTGAACACAGTTTTACAGTGGAAAGCCTATAAAATATTATTCTCTTATATTTATTATTCATAAAGCTGCAAAATTAAGTCCTTGAGAATTCGAGTTTGTCATCTGAAGCATAATAACTTTCTTAAGACTCTACGAAGGACAGCCTAGAACTTAATTACTTCAACTTGTTATTAAAAAATAAATGTACTAGAACCCTGAATTATGGTTGGGGTAATGAGTTCTTGAAATAAATGCCTGGACTACAGTAAGTCCGTAAGTATATTTACCTAGTACAGGAAAATCACAAAATTTCAGTTCTGGAAATTGCGTAAATAAAAAATTCGTCTAACATCGTTATACAAATTGCTTTTAAGATATAAAAGAAAGTTCGTAATGAAATAAATATGTAGGTTTAACAAAAAAAAACTAATTAATCAGACTTAAATTATTTACAATCCGTTTAAAAGCAGTTATGTAATGTTATTTCTAAGTTTCAATGGCAATTTTATCATTGCCATAAAATCGTTGCAAAAATTTTAAGTATATAATATCTTTGGATTTTTCTTAAATAGGTTGTCAATAAACAGACCAGAATGACATATAAACCATAATATAACAAAGTTTAATACATCATTACATATCATATAATAAAATTTCTCGCTGCGATATCGCTGTATTTTTGTTTGTGATAAATCCAAAAACTACGGCAGATTTTGACTAGAGGATCGTACTTATATATCCACAGCTATATCTATTTAAAAAAAATTGAATTTCCCGTTGTCATTGCCCGTCTATAATTTCGAATTAACAGGTTATCACGGAATACTTATGAAATTATTGACGGTACTTACATAAAAAAATCCTTTTTTAAATTTTGGTCTGTCTGTTTGATTGTTCCAGTTAATATCTTGAATGATGGGACCGATATTGATGAAACTTTTTTTAGACGAAAAATAGGATTACGCAGAATCAAAATTAAAACCAATTACAAAGTGAACAATATTCTAAAGCAAAAAAAATCGGAGGCAATGCGGCGGGGCATATCTAGTTTATGTATAATTTACATAGGTTTGTGTTGAAATACTAACTAAAATACTCTATAACCCATGTAAAGCATAGACGATTCGCTAACGCTTATTTACTCGACCACGAAAGAAGGAGGGTTATGTTTTTCCACTGTATGTATGTATATTTCTTTGGCACTTGCTTGCACTTGCAGCTTATCGCATTTTTATGTGAGTAGTGTATTTATGGATTCGTCTTAGTCGTGAAAGTGACAAAGGGTACATCACAATTTTAAGAATCCAATTTTTTTTTCAATTCTTCAACGTCACTCTCAGTCTTCAAGTAAAGATGACAGATATTGACGCAGTCAGGCTTTTTCTTAAAATAATTCATTACTTGTTGTTAAGACACAGTCTAAGAATGAACTTCAGCACTCAATGTTTCCAGTAGCATTAGTTCCTCCTTTTATGTATATTCATATGTTTTATTTAAAATTAAACTCTGTAAATAAAATCAGCTAAACAGGTTACGGTACATCCTTTTTATTTAAATAAGCGTCCCTGAAGTTTTCTGGGTAAATTTATCACCTACAGAACTTTTTTAATGTCCTGAAATTTAAAATATTGCTGTAATTTTTATTTTGGCCACCGGATTACATTTTCATTAAAAAGTAGAAGGAATTTTCCAACATTATTAAAAAAGAAGAAAGGATTATTTTTCGACAGTAAGTAAAACCTATAGTTTGAGCCTAAGAGAGTAATAATATTGACATTCTAGAATACCGTACCTTAGGTCATTCATGATTTCATACATTCATTCTGTTGTTAACACTTATAAATTTACGTATCTTTTTTGCTCTAGTTTTTAAAATCTTAATATGTTTATCTACTTTAAGGGGGGGTTGGGAGGACACAGAGTAACAAATCTAAAGAGATCTCCACGCTTTCTTCTCCAAGTGACAGTGCCTTGAATTCTGGAGGCTTATTTTATGAAAATGTGATTCGTTTAACATCTAGAGAGGTGCTGAAAAGAAAACTAAAGTGGGTTAGGGTCAATTTCACCAGATATAGTTCCTTTCAGATAGTTATCTGCTATAACGCTATTATACAGATAAAGGTTGATTATATATTTATGGTTATTTGATATCTTTAACTCTATCCGATTCGTGTGATATCAAAATCTGATCCTTATCGTGGTGAAACTGACACTAAGATTTCTACCGTCGCGGATAACAGAGAGCACAGACTACACGAACTAGCGCCGAACTGGAGCAAAATGTGGCTACCCCTTATCATTCATTAGATATCTCATTTGTTAAGCGTCCTGAAAGGAAGGGAAATTGTCTCCCTTCTGTCGCCAAATATTTGTATGACCTGCAAATACTTATTTCGGAGTTTGGGTGTTTTCTATGTGTGATATGTATGTATTTACAACAGAAAGTATATATGAGTTTATATCAGTTGTCTAGTATTCATAGCACAAGCTCTGCTTAAGTTGGGACTAGATGGCGTTGTGTGTTAAATGTCTGAAATATTTATTAATTTATAGTATAATATAGCTAGACCTGTTGAGGCTATGATTGGTATCGGTTTTCACGTGAATTTCATTGACTTATTAGCTATTGCCTATGCTGTATGATTACATTGCCGTGGTTAGAAATATCTTTGAAGCGTAATAGAAAACTGTTTTGAAACATTCGCGTTATGTATCCCTAATTAGGATAAAATTAGGTGACACTAAATTCTCCTTTGAGAACACCACCGGAGAACAGAAGAGAATACTATAATGCTTTCGATCAATATGGATACAAAATCCGATAAAACAGGTTATAAGTATTGATCCCGATTTTGGGCTGCAGTAAACTACGGAAGTTAAAAAGCAAACAGCGATGGATAATCCTCAAGCCGAACAGAAGCACTCAGAGTGATTAATAACAAATATACGTACAGAAAAACATAGATTTTACAAAAAACATACGACAGTACTGGCTATGCGTATTTTCTTTTATTTCTGGTGCTATTGAAAATGAAACATGAGGCCTACGTGACGTAGTGAGTATTGTGAGCAGGAAATATTTGTGAAACAAAAAATTGAAATATATTCAGGTAGACCTTTGTTTTATTGAAATTCTTTACCATATATGGCATATATGGTATATAATTTACTTATTTTAATAATATTAAACTATCACAAATTAAAATTTTAATACATATACAAATATTCGGGTATAATAATAAAAAAATACCCTTAATATTTGTGTCAATTTGCCAATTTATAATCATAAACTAATTGTATTTTATTGTATATACAATTGTATTTAATAGAATACAATTAGTTTATATATACAATTGTATTTAATAAAATACAATTAGTTTATGATAATAAATTGAGAAAATGTTTGACAAATAAAATAACGTTAAATAAAGTATTTTTTTATGTATGAGCCAGACAAAACTCTACTCTGACTGATGGAAAGCATCAGCAGAATCCCAGAGTAATCACAATGCAACAGTACAGCATATTGGCCCACACCATCACGGTCTGTTGAGAGACATTGGACCTACAGTCTCGCACTCGCCAACCATACACTAGCACGAATGCTGTCACTTTAAGAACTTTTTTTTTTATTTTTTTTTTTTATATTTAAGCTGCCAAAATGACTCTGCCCTGCCTGATGGAAAGCATGAGCAGAACCCAAGAGTGGTGGTCACCATCCTCAATGTGAGAAAAAGAACAATGCAGTATGGTGATCCACACTATGGCGGCCTGGGGGGAAAGGGGATGGTNTTTAAGAACTTTTTTTTTTATTTTTTTTTTTTTTTTTTAAGCTGCCAAAATGACTCTGCCCTGCCTGATGGAAAGCATGAGCAGAACCCAAGAGTGGTGGTCACCATCCTCAATGTGAGAAAAAGAACAATGCAGTATGGTGATCCACACTATGGCGGCCTGGGGGGAAAGGGGATGGTGAGGGGGATAGGGGGCGTTGGATTGGGGTATGGGCCTCCGGTATCCTCACTCACTCGATGAAACACAGCGTAAGCGCTGTTTCACACCGGTTTTCTGTGAGGCCGTGGTATCACTCCGGTCGAGCCGGCCCATTCATGCCGAAGCGTGGCTCTAGTATATCTATAGTTGTCGCATACGCTGCCACTGCGCTAATGAATACAATTTTTGAATAAGGCGTCATTGAAATAAATGTATCATATGTATAACGTTTACGCTTTTATCTTTAAGGTGTATACCTACGGATGTTTATGAAACGCCCACATTTCACCAACTATAATTCAAGTTCTCTTATATAGTACCTGACAATTAAACTAAATAGCGGGTTCAACAGTTCTGTAGCGGGACTTTTTCGCAATAATAAATGTTTAAAAGGTTACTTTAGCTAGTCATATAGTTTTGTTACTACTTTAACTAACTGTTATGTTAGTCTATGCCACTGTATTATTATTATTATTTTTTTATGTTTAGGCTGCCAAAATGACTCTGCCCTGCCTAATGGAAAGCATGAGCAGAATCCAAGAGCGGTGGTCACCATCCTCAATGCGAAAAACAACAATGCAGCATGGTGACCCACACTATGGCGGCCTGGTGAGATGCTTTTTCACGCCCCGCTTAAAGGACCCGGGATCATAGTGGGAAGGATACGCGTGCGCTGGTAGTGAGTTCCAGGTTTTGACCGCTCGGCACAGGAAGGAAGCACCGAAGCGATGAGTACGAGAACGTGTCTTCCACTTTAAAGCGGTGACTTCTAAGGCCGGTACGTGTTGTTCTGTAGAGGAAGGGAGAGGGGGGATCAATTGGAAGAGCTCTTCAGAACACTCACCATGGTAAAGGCGATAGAGGACTGCCAAGGAGGCGATATCTGTACGCAACTGTAGAGGCTCAAGGGTCTCGGTGGCTTCGGGATTATCGATAATACGGATTGCTCGCCGCTGCAACCGGTCAAGAGCGTCAAACAGGGGAAGGAATAGAGACATTTTGGCCGAGAACGCGCACACCTGTGTTTTCTTGGCGTTGAACTCGACCAGATTCTTACAGCCCCATTGAAAAAGCGACCCAGAACATGATCAAGTTGAGCGACAAGTTCTTGTCGTCTTCCTTCAACATCTGCTGGTTTGTCAGAGGGCTGTCCAAAATATTGTACATGAACTGTGCTGTCGTCTGCATAACAATGAATGTTGCCAAGGGCTAACATGTCATTGATATGCAGAAGGAACAGTGTAGGCGACAGGACGGAGCCTTGAGGTACTCCGGCGTTAATCCGCTGATACTCGGAGGCCGCACCGTCGCAAAGGACTCTGATGCGGCGCTGGTGCAGAAACGCGGCAGTCCAATTGCACAGTTTGTGGGGCAAACCGAAAGCCGGTAGCTTGGAGAGAAGCGAACGGTGCCAAACCCTATCAAAAGCCTTGGCCATGTCGAAGCTGATGGCCAAGGATTCCCCATGCCTGTCAATAGCCTCACCCCAAAGGTGTGTGACGTACGCTAAAAGATCACCCGTGGACCGGTTTGGTCTGAAACCATATTGACGATCATTTAATAGGGAGTGATCTTCCAGGTAATGGACCAGTTGTTTGTTAATTATCCGCTCAAATACCTTACAGATGACGGAGGTGACAGCTATCGGACGTTAGTTGGCAGGTTCGGGGCGATCGCCTTTTTTAGGGATGGGTTGAATATTCGCTTATTTACTTACTATTTAGAATATTCAATAAAAGAGCTCAATTTAAGTATACCGGATATATATATTTCGCATGTTCTTCAATAAACGTAAATATAGTATAGGTGGAGCGGACTGACCGGCGAGTTTGAGTCGCGACTTGTTACATTACCTTACATTAGCTGAACATATATATACTCTATTGCATCATCGCGACCCAACAGATAAGATATCTGCTATATCCCGACGTTATATAACAGTTTTTGACGACATTATACTACTATACAGCAAAAGACATGTGTAAAAGTCGTGAAAGTCTACGGACAGTTAAATACAATAAGATTAACTGTAACTGTATCTATAAAATCATTAATTTTTATATTTCTATAACACCTCTGATTGCTCAGTCATCAATGAAACTCATTTAACGTTACTCTAAATTAATTAGAATAGTTTTTAAAGCCGTCTTTCAAATACTAGACGGAGTTCAAAGCCCAAAATTTGCCCTTCAAAGATTTAAAGAATACATTTAAATTTTTTTCAAAACGAAGATTCGGGTTCTTGCGATATATTATCAAAACATAGAAAATTTCGCACTTTCCTGCTAATAGTAGAATCTAGAGGCAAAGTTGGTACATCAACGTCATCTATACCTCGGCTAAAAATCATCTCTTGCTAGAATTAGACCTCTCCGAGTCCATGGCTCAGAGCTATACTATAACAACTGACTTATACTGTCCATATTCAAAAGCTTCTCTTTCCTTCTTGTATCTTACAAGGTGGTTCGATTGAAGCTGAAAGACGGTTCAGCACGGGGTCGAGACCCTAAGTTAGTTAGCTCTTACAAATAACTTAAAAATATAAATTTCTTAAGCTCTGTTAAATCCAAAAACTTGTACCTGTCTCAATAATGTAATAATCAAAATCCTCAAAGCCAAAATTTTATACTCAGACAAACGAAAATTGTCAAATCTAATATCTACGTCTGTCGCCATCACAGTTGTCCATTATAATACTGACATTGACAGTAATTTAATAAAAAGAATCGTAAAAATATAAAGAGACCTTTATCGGGTGAGTACAGTGTGTGTACACAACAAGTATAGTAATGTATCATTTTTTTATGGAATCATAGGGAATATGGGCATGGGGGGCAAACGAGTAGACGTGCCGCCTGATAGTAAGCGATTACTGCTGCCCATGGACACCCGCAACCAGAGGCGTCACAAGTGCGTTGCCAGCCCTTAGAGGAGGGGGATTGGGGGTAGCGGTTGGGTATGGGCCTCGGGTATCTTCACTTACTCGTTGAAACACAACGCAAGCGCGTTTTCTGTGAGGTGGCGTGTCTTTCGTGCCGAAGCCCGGCTCTCCCACGATGAATTAAATTTTTTAATCAAGAATCAGTCAAAATAGTCAGTGCCAAATTTATGAATAAGCATGTAACAATGGGAAAGAAAAAAAATCTTGGTTATTTATAACACCTATTAACGGTTATTTCTTATAGACTACGTGCCCTTGTCTATAAGAAAACCATCAGGCGACCTTTTTAGAAAGATACAGGGGTATAAAACAATAACATTCAGCACTATTCAGTCACTTGTAAGCTGTCCGATTGAGTAACGGTAACCCTCACCGAGTTAGCGACTCCGATTTTTTTCCCTGGTCACATGATTTTTGAATGGAGATGCGGAATAATGGATTCGAAGAGGTATCGAGTTTTATGGAACCAATGCTAATTTTCGACACTCGCAAGGGACACAAATCTGTAGGTTTTAATGCAAATTTTCAACACTCAAGGGAATCAAAACTGAAGGTTTTAATGAATTATCACATGGGTAAGGTAAAGAATATTTAGTCAAACGAACTTTATATCTCTTGAAATAAGCAAAATGTAACCATCATACGCTAAAACACTATTTAATACCTAATCAAGTAACACTTTTAACAATTTTCGAACCGATCATTACACAGTGAAGACTAAGGCTTTGTAGAAAACAATACAAAACGGCGATTTCATTTTATTATGAATTTATGTACATGTAGCTACGTAAGATGTGCATATCAAAGTACTAGAGCCACGCCGATTTAAGCACGAACGGACAAGCTAGGGGCGGCAGCATTCGTGCTA
Organism: Hyphantria cunea; assembly: GCA_003709505.1. Classification (NCBI taxonomy): domain Eukaryota; kingdom Metazoa; phylum Arthropoda; class Insecta; order Lepidoptera; family Erebidae; genus Hyphantria; species Hyphantria cunea. The sequence goes on from PKRV01000116.1 coordinate 1,143,961, forward strand.
TCGTGTTCCGTTGGTCAGCTTAATGATAGGACTCCATAGTCTGTGGCACCATGCTGCATTGTCTACATTCGCAATGAATATGGTGACCACTGTTCTTAGATTTTACTCATGCTTTCCATCAAGCAGAGTTACTTAGACAGGCTCAAACATAAAAAATGTAGTTATACTCGGCACTCACTGCAACTATTTGTGTTTTCATTAAAAGTAGTAGAAAGTAGACGCCAAAGAAGAAATTACTGTAGTTGTCGCATTGAGCATATTGATAGAAGCTTTGATGCAGTGATAAAAGTTTATTTTAGACAAGACAAAGCAACATTTAAGTACTTTGTCTTGCGTACGTGCTTAAACTCTAAAAGTAACTAACAATAAACTTAAAATGCTTGTTACACGTAACTTACTTTTACAATTCAATCTGCAGGGAGTAACAAGGTTTCTTAACAGTAAATTTTTTACAGTTTCTTAAAAATCACGTGATGCTGGCTCACAGTTGGTTCGACCTTGTCCTATTCAAAAACACCTCTTGAATTGCTAATTTGTTAACTTTTAATATAAACCACAGACAACAATTTTTAGCCGGTGATTCCTTAATCTAATTAAACGTTACCAATTGAGCTCTATTATTTAATAAAATGAAAACAAGGGCTTAATAATCAAATTTAGTATCTCATCATTAATTTATTTGGTTTTTATTTATTTCAGTGGATTCTAATGACAACATATCCTAATAAATAATTTGTAGTATTTGTTGTGTAAAAGGAGAAAAATCTTACAGCGCAGATCCCACACAACTTTGAAAAAAAGGCCAAAAATTATGATCATGGTTAGTCGTGTTTAAAAGTATTTAACTTAGTACACCTTTTTAATCACTATAGATACGCGTTTGTTGCTTAAAATGTGTTTTAACCATAGAGCAACACAGGCCACCGGACGGCCCGTTTGAAGCCACAGCGTCTTTTACCGATATAAAACAGTATGTTATTTCTTGCGGGGTGAAATCTTTACATATTCACATTTTACAAGACACATAAAAAACAATCGCCTGTTCTACGAACTCACTCCTAGCAATTATAACAAAGCAATCCGAATTTCAAGCACACATAAATACGATGGATGCGATCTGGTGTGGTTGGCGTTCCTAAGGGGAGGCCTTCGTTCAATTGTGGACGACAGTAGGCTGAAGAGAAAGATAAATACACGAATGTGCCCATTCTGTGTCATAACAGTGTACCGCGTAGGCCTATTTGGACTTATACTTAGACAGAGGGGAACGCGTGCATATAGCTTACCCCTACCGTATTGCTTTATGCTTTTAACCGTTAGATTTTTAGCTATTTCAAAAAAAATCTGTGCCTATATCAATATATATGTAAAAAATAGATACAAAATAAATAGAGAAAAGATAAAGATGAAGATTTACTTTCATTTTTATTATTCATTATAATGATTGAGCAAAAGAGAATTCTATAAATAATGTAGTAAAAAGTGAAGCAAACTTTCTAGATTGAAACTCTTTTCAGACAACTAACGACGCAGTACGTGACCCTAATATTAAGGCAAAGAGTTGCGAATAAATTTTCTCCAAAAAAACTGGATATAGAATCTGTAAATATGTTAAGAGCTTAGTATGTTTTCATGGAAATAAACTTGGCTAAAAAAACTACACAGCTGCTGCACGTTCTAACTAAACGTTTTTTACGACATTTAATGAATATTCAAACCCTAGAAAAGACAGAGCAAGTAATAACCGTGGAATACAAACTCAGTAACGGATGTTTGTTGTGAAGGTCCAATATCACGTAATCCACATCGTATCTAGAGGGTTTCAATTTCCTGCACAGAGATGCGAGTCCCTGTTGACTGGACTATTGAAAATGCATCGGCATACACAAATAAATACTGGTAGTATTAATTCCAACTGTATAATAATTGCGTTTTAAAATCACTCACTCATCAGTTTACATAAATCATTTATCTTCTCTTAAATTAAGGTAACTAGACTGTACATGGGGCATATATTATTATTGATACACATTTTAAAATCACTAATAAAGCTAAATGCTTGTGAATGCGGTAAGTTAATACTCATATTGGGCCGACACCCTAGACATATGTATATCCAGCTTATCAAGAAAGAAATATCGCTAAATTTAGCTTCTTCGTACACTACGTTACTCCGTCGTTCAGTGTATCTTCGGTAGACGGCGTTATCATATGTTTTTGTTGCCGCTGTATGTGGAAGTCGCCACAGTAGTACTACGTAGTAGGTAACGGAGTGAGAACAAAATGAAGATACTACCAATCCTGAATCGCACAATATAAGTATTCGCGCCGATTAGCCTATATAAAACATCCCATCATTAATCGTTGAACAGTGGCCCCCCAGGCATGATCACCTCGCCTGGTCGGAGGGACCCTTTGCGTTGGAGGGACATGTGACCCGTTCCTCCACAAATATGTCAAAACGCAAATATTGAAAAATTTCCGCGAACGCATTTTGTCGTTAAATTAAATAGACTCATATGCGAATGTCAATGTGAATATTCGTGTAAACAAATATGCACATCTGTTTTTCAGGATTAATGACCGGCATGACAGCGTTCTCTGACACATTTATTCGTTTTTGTAAAAAATTTATGTAGGTTAGGTAAATATTAGTTTGTTTAGAATCGCTTTAAACATAGATATAGGTACAGAGGCGGCGTAAGCATTCTTTGCACCGCGAGTCCTATTCAGTGGTCCTTCAAGCCGGATAAGCCTTTACGGTATTTGAATAAGAGAGTGGACTGTATTGAAATATTTATATTTATAAATACGTTATATGCATGGAATTGCTCGTAGCTTAGCGCGTCCCAGGGCCGAGTAGCTAGAGGACGAAGGAGGGCGCCGGCGAGCCATGCTCCCCGCACCCCGCGCCTACCTTCCCATAAATAGCTGCCTGTTGTGGTGCACTGACAACTCTATTACACCTCTCACCGCATTACACGGTAAGAGAAGAGCTCTCCGCCCTAGACGACATTCCCGAGTCACATCAGGGTGTCACTTGTCTCACTCAGGTCGCTTTCAGCGGTCATATCTCCCCGAGATCACCAGGACTAGACGCTTAGACTCCCAAGCAAGGCATTTTTCTAGTTTTCCCGTTCGGAACCGCAGTGATTTTATTGTACTGTAGCCTCCCAATCTATTTGATTCAGATATTTGCCGAAGCAACCGTGCCCGGTAAGAATTTGAGTCTATCGATAGATGACAACCTAACCTAACGAGTAAGTGATAGTCGGTCCTCTCTACCGAATGGATTTGGTCGTAGACCATCACGTCCATGTCATCCAAAATGTTGAAGGGTGGATTTCGCGCCAGGGCTGTCGCCACTTCACACCATTTTATGCTGTAGCTCCGCATGATCCATGTGGCCATCAATCGCTACACGCCTAAAAGCGAGAGGCACATACGGCCTATTAATTCCAATTCCTTTTAAGGCAATCTAATATAATTTATTTTTCATGCATCAATTTCAACTCAAACAGCGTATACCCCAACGTTGATAGGGGACAGCTGCTATATATGTTTAATGGTGTTCGGTTTTATCTCTCACGGATGATTGCACACAGAATCTGCTGCAACGACGACGTCATTTTCTCATGACATACTTATCAGCACCCTGAGAAGACTCAATTTCCTATTAAACAGCACATTCTGGTTAATTTGTTCATTGATTTGCTCAATGAATAGAAATGTATGACGCGTGCTCATAAAGCGAAAATGTTTTCTAGGTTACTCAAATATGGGATTTTTAGTTATAACCTGTAGCCAATAGTGTATCAGATTCTTCGTTCAGTAATAAATAGAAATTACTGAATTCAATTATTTTTTAACGCTCCTACTTTATTTTATTAAAAAAATGTAATTAATGAACAAACCTTACTGCTAATAAAATCGTGAGATACCTTCAAATTAACTTATAAGCAATAAATTGTGAAGCTGTAAAATATTCAGGAATACGTTTTTTAAATATTCACAAAACATTGATATAAAATGTTGATTCAAAGCAAAAATCTCTGTTTTGAAACCTATTTTATTGTAAAATTATTTCGTGTTTTTATAGCTCATCGTAGTATATTGAAGCTTAAATTTATAAATTGTTCGTAGAATGTATTGACCATTTCTTTTTAGAGACCATTTATGTGTAGTGAAGTTGAGCCTCAAGAGGAAAAGGAACTTATAGTATGCTTATGCTTGAATTAGTTCTGAGTATATAAATGTTAGAATATACCTATATTGTTACAAAGTATCATGACTGCCTTGTTGGTCAACTGGTTGGCGCAAATGACTATCGATCAAGAGGTCTCGGGTTCGATCCCGGATCGGACTGCTGTTCGAGTTTTCTTACAATAAATTTCCAACAGCTTTTCGGGGTACGGTAGATGGCGGTGTTTCCTATTTGTATTGCGGGGTGGTGTTGCCCGTGCCTCGAAGAGCACGCTAAGACGTCGATCCCGGTTGTCATGGACATCTATGTATCTATGGCAATCGTTATTGGGAAGTCAGTTCAATCTTCGAATTCAGTTCACGCTCAGGGTTGCGGAGGTCCGATGACAGTCGTTCCGTGTAAAAACTGATTTTCAGGTAAAACCGGTTGAAATAGTAGCTGACCTCTAATAATCTTGGGAATGAAGGCTAGCAAGATGATAGAGATGTTGTTATATAATATCATGTATAGAAATATATTCTGTATATTGTCGGTATATTCTGGTATTTATTTACTCCGAACTAATTATATATATATATATATTCAAATACTTATTTCACACTTAAACTTCAACATAACCTCTCCTAAATTGCGTACGTTTGGTAACTTGATTTTTGATTACCTGAATCCAAGAGCGAGTTCCACCACTACCCAGGTCAATTATTAGCCGAAATCCGTTCGGAACACAAGCGCTTACCTTAATTGGAGAGATTATCCGAGTACTAACAAGTCCCTGAGAGCTACGCATTTGAAATACAGCCTTGCAGTACATTAGCCGATCACTATCGGACAGTTGCGTTTAGGAACTGCGTATCGAGTAGATCAGGTACACAATGAATTACTATTAGACGTTTTATAGTACTGAAACAGATTGGTACACTTTACCAATAGCTTTAGATACGTTTTTTTGGCTATTGAGAAAAACCTAATAAGAACCACACAAAACATACTTATATAATAGTAAAATAATATTTTAAGGTATATCCTACCATCAGAAATTGTGGTTTAATTCTTCTTAGAATAATGCAAGCATATCAAGGTTATAAATTTCAACCAGTGCGAGTAATGGGGATATTATCCAGTAAATTCCGGTACCATTCCACTGGGAACTGATGGAGTCATTACTGGGATGTGGTTTTACTATCATGGTAACCGCTTATGTGGTAAAGCTACCTTTATTAAGATAATAGGAGTAATTAAACCAGCTTCTCAACGATTTTTAATTAGAATTAAAAGAAAATTATTTTAGAATTCTATTTTACTAGACGATTGTAAGAATGTTTTAGTAATCATTTTAATGTATTTATTATATTCATAAACAAACTTAAGTTAATTTGGACCCTATTTTTGTAATGGAAAAGGTTTTGTCAAGAAATTAAAATATGACAATCTTTATAAAGAGCATTGTTTAGTTTGCAAGGTCATTAACTTATAGCTCTTCAATATTACACGAATGAAGCTTTGAGTACTCAATCCTATGAAGTATGTTATCAGCTGATCGAATAGAAGCATATATATTTAAAATCTAAACCACATCGTCTTTAAATCAGCTCATATAAATAGGAATTCGTCTATAAAAAGGCCGATTCGTTCACGTCATGTAGATTTTGGTCACTTGATAAATGATATGTCTAGAACATGAACATTTATGACTGATGGCTCGCACTTCTTGTTAGGAGCTAACTTTTTACCTGAATCGGTGGGCTGCTGAGTTTGCGGATATTTGCTCCGTATTTTTGGGTTGACCTAGTTTAATGAAGGATGGGTATGAGAGTTATAAAGTTTTGGCAACAAACGTAGGTCAACGTATCAGACAGAGTATAGGTATTAGTAGTCTACAATATTCCAAAAACTAGACTTGTAGTAAGTAGATCTTGACAACATCTGAGTACGTATAGTCTAAGAGACGGTGAAGAATTTTTTTAATTTTATGTAATAAGGGGCAAACGAGCAGAAGTATCGCCTTATGGTAAGCGATTATCATCGCCTATGGACACCCATAACACCAGAGGCGTCATAAGTGCGTTGCTGGCCTCGGGGTATGGCAAGGGGGATGAAGGAAGGGTTGAATTATGGGCCTCCGGTATCCTCACTCGGTGAAACACAGCGCAGCCGCTGTTTCACACCGGTTTTCAGTGAGGCCGTGGTATCACTCTGGTCGGGCCGGACCATGCATGCCGAAGCGTGGCTCTCCCACGGTTAGCGTGGCTCTCCCCTGGTGAGCGTGGCCCTCCCACTCGACTTGCACTCATCTGATAATCAGATCAAACTTTTTTTAATTTCATTAATTAATGAACACATCAATGATGACTTGCCTGTCGCAAAACTATCATGATTTCTTTTAACAATATTAAGCCTATACCATTAGATTACTTATTAAATAACCATTATTTTGCAACCAATTTCGATTAGTTATTAACTCGTGTATTTACCTACATTGATTTACCTGTTCATATCTATTGGCAGGAAGCTATATAGAAATAAGTGAGTAAGCCTACTTAGGCATATCCTCTAAATAGATAATCATATTTGGGACTAAATTTAGATCGTTATCAATAGAGTGAAAGGGATAAAAAAAATAAAAAAAGTAGTTTTAAAAATAGTCATGACAGCTTTGCGAAACATAGATGTGTTCATTAATTAATATTATATAAAAAAAAAGTTTGATCTGGTTATCAGATTGGTGTAAGTCGATCTTCACCGGCTCGTGTACTATTTTGGTAAAAACGAAACCGATATAAACATAGATATCAACGTTAAGAAACATTCTAAATTTATAAACTTTTGTCATGTTATAGTTTAAATTAAGATTTTTATTGCCGCATTGCGTTTGAGTGTCATTTAGTCTAACCTTTCCTCATAGCTTTTTGTGTAAAGAATTCCTTCTTACATATGTCAAGGCCTGCTAACAGACTCCTCATAACAATTAACTCTATAGTTAACTAAACAAAGAACCTGAAGTGGATTTTAAGGAAAGGAGTGTGAAATAGAAACTTAAACAAAACACCGCAAATTAAGCACTTCAACGAAGAATTGACATTGTTTGATGCTTAAGAAACGTTAGACTCGGTTTACGGTTTTATAAAACGATTAATATAACTAGTTAAATTTCTCTGAAGATGAGCTTTATCTCATGTTAACAAACACTTAAATAACGTTACTCAGATTACATAAAATCTAGATACACAAATATAAAGTTGGTATGTACACGCTTTAAAAACTTAAAAACTTCTGCACTGATTGTGTTTTAAACACCACGATATACAATCTGCTTTAAAAATTGTTTTTATCAATAATACACACTAGTTTTGCACTTAATCCGCCATCAATGTAACCAAAATATGCTACAATGTAGCGAGGAAGGACAGCCTGTAGTTAAAAACTAAATGATGGAGAATACATTCGTTGTGTACCAATATCTTTAAATAAAAATAATAATGTACTTATTTTCTCTAATACATGGTACAGCTTATAATCTTATATGTGGTAACATTAATTGATAATTCACAAACAGAAATAGAGTGAAACGACGGTATCTGAGCTAGTAAAACACTGTGAGACATACACCGACGCCATCCCCCACTACATAGGTTGAGCCTTTTGATTAAGAGTTACATGGTGTTTGACAATATTAATTCAATAACACTTTTATAGAAAGAAAAGTAATATCATGCAAAAAGAAAAAAATAAATGATTGATAGACAAGAAGCGAAAGATCTTTATATGGTTCAAAACTGGCGAATTCGAAGTAAATTCAAATAGTATGCAATATATACTGAGCAGAATGTGTCACTGAGTTTTAAAGGGAGACATATCAAGATATATTATGCAGCTTTCTTGATTTGTTGATTAAGATATTCATCTGACTTGCTACAAGGACAGACGACTCAAACCTTTTTTACTCAAAGGTCACTTGAGGTTAATAACCTTTGAGTGAAAAAGTTCTTTGATTCTTGCCTAAATATAAACTACCTTTAATTTCATCAAGTTGCATACATTGTTTATTATTACCATCATCATTAGCAGCTTTTAATAGCCCATTGCTGGACAGAGGCCTCTCCTTGGAAATAATAATAATAAAATAGTTTCGACTTCGAACGCAACGTCATCTAGTGCCAAACTAAGCAGAGCTTGTAATAAAAGTAGTAAACTGATATTATTACAATTATATTTTACATTTTTTTTTTGTTAGCACATAGAAAACAAGGAGATTTCTATTTGTTTTTTGTTCGCGCTGTTAATATAAACCTACAATTCTATATGTTCATATAAACTAGCTTTTTTCTTAACCGGCCATATAAAAGAGCTATCTCCTCGTTCATTTTTCTTTACTTTTGCTAAGTCACCGATACAAAGGCTATTGAGCCACTGATACATTTGGAGCTAGCATGAGTGATTGATATATTGTGTTTCTACGAGTAAAGTATGTAAAAGGACTGACGACCTACTAAACTATTTATCTATATTTAAATAAATATGAGTTTAGTATCAAGATATGGCTTCTGATATCAGTTAAAAAAACTAAAAACACAATATAGTCATTATATATATAAGATATATATAATATTATGAATTTATCTTAAGAATGTAAGATAGTACCTTTTTTTTCAAAATAAATAACAACGAAATTGTTAAATAAACTCAAAATTATCTTTGTTGCTCATTTTTTATATAAAATTTTAAATACAACTTTTGTATTGAAAGGAGAAATCACGTCAGTTCTAAACTTATAAAATAGTATAGAAAAAGATAATGCAAGATATATATAGGAGAACCACGCTCAGGCACGAATGGACCGGCTCGACCGAACTGATACCACGGCCTTACAGAAAACCGGTGTAAAATAGCGCCTATGCTGATTTTCACGCTTCCCCCTTCCCCCTTCCCATCCCTCTCCTATCCCCTAAAGGCCGGCAACGTTCTTGTGACGCTTCTGATTTTCCATGGCGGCTGTAATCGCTTACCACCAGGCGAGACGTCTCCTTATTTACCCACTAGATTCCATTGAAAAAAATATACTAATATAGATATTATATAATAAAATAATAAGTAAGTAATGTAAATGTAGTAGCTATTGTATGTACAATAAACTAGACCCTCCACCTTCTGTCGGTATCTTTAGGGAAAATATTACACATGCAAAAGCAGACATTGCCAATATGGCCAGACCATTTCTGTCTTCAAAATTTGAAAAATACATGGCTCATGTTAGTGTGGTCTCAGTAAATTTCTTGTATGGTAAATATTTGAGCAAATGTTATAACTATTTAAGCTCGTCGTATTACGTAAAGTCAATTTAGGCGAATACTAAATAAAGTTCGTGGAAAAACATCGCAGATTATATGGGGTCGAAAATTGCCACAAACGTTTTGATGTACGTTCGTAGTAAAAAAGGGAATCCCCCAATATTGGCACTAACTATTTTTATCTTATCGTAACACGCCTCAGACTATTTACAATTTTTCGTATCCCACGTCTCATAAAATATATACACTGTTGCTTTTATTTAATGTGAAAAATTCAATACTATACAAATTTATTTACCGTTTATTTGCTAAGACAGTTTTACATGCTGAGTGCATGTGCATGCATTTAAGTATAAGGGGTCCATTTATTAACAAATGTATCTAGTTGTTGAAAAATTAGAAAGTAGTTGATTCACATTATTTTGATGTGAGACCGGATCACTCCGGTAGATGTCAAAGCAAGGCTTTTTAGTACGTCCTGCTCATAAAAGACGCGACGATGACAATGTTATATACGATTTATAAATTTGTAAGTTTACTCTTCACCAGTATCGCTAACAAAATAAATCACATCAATTCCGGTTAAAATATTTACACGTTTTGAATTTGATTACAAATCATAAATTGCGATAGTTTTGTCGTATTTGTTTCCGTTCACAAATTATGTATCACATAAACATGACACGGAGAGATTGATTATGAACTCGTTTACGAATATTTCAATAGCAATTTTGGCTTATTGAAATACTTATCAAATAATTTGCATTTACTGTAATTTGCTTAGGTTAATTGCTTAAGACTCGTATATACCTTTTACAAACTTAAAAATGCACAATAGCCTACATGTTAAATGTTCTTAGTAAAGTTAAATCATGCAATTGTGTGATAAAATTGCCGGGGCCTAGAAACTTTTAAATTTGATTTATTTATTTATTTGCTGCACAGTGTTTACTTTTTTGTACAACTGGTACTTAAAATGGAAGGTAGGCCTGAGCTATAAATATCAGTAATCTTTCACTGACCCATTAAAACCTGTAACAGTGCTTATATATGTTAAATAAACAATTAAAATTTCAAACCTTTACAAATATACATATAAAGGACACAAAGGACACCTACACTCAGGACAACAATTTATGGATCACACAAAGTGTTGTCCCGTGTGGGATTTGAACCCACCACTCTTGGCACAGTAGAAAGCGTCGTGCAGTCAAAAACATGCATAAATTACAACATTTATTAATTAAAATACATAATGAATGCTCATATTCTCTCCTTACTTTATAATATTCTATTTCATCCGTGTACTCCACCTTATTTAAAGGAACGCTTTGTTTTCCTCTGTGACACACATTCAAGATCCCTGAGGTCATCTGAATCTCTGGAACTGGAAGTACCAACTCACTGTACCAGAATTTATAAGTCGCTTACAGTCCAGGCGGCCAGACTGTGGAATGAATTACTAATGGCTATAAGGCGTGCCAAATCTTTGTCCATTTTCAAAAAAATGCTCAAAGAACATTATCTATCTTCGTAAGTTCTGATTTGCCTAAAACATATTTTTTTATTATTATTATTTTTCATTTATTTATATCGAAAGTGTAGATATTATATACATTTATGTATTTATTTGAATATATTAATGTGTAATCCTAAATCTTTTATTATTATTATTTATCTTAATTGAATGATTTACTTTATTTATTTATTTTTTCTCACCAAATTACCCATGAATTCCAATTTCTAGTCAATTAGTCCATCTAAAGGTTGCCAGGAAGAAATTGCTTTTTAGCGATAAGGCCGCCATTTGTACATGGTCGTTAATATGTTATGCTCCTGAATGTAAACTGTTTCAACTGGTTTACAAGAAAGTTTATTCTATTCTATTCTAAAATAGATAAACATTTGCTGTGATTGTCGAATAGTGTGCCTAATGGAGGACTTGAGAATAACAACCTATTAGCTAAGTACATTATTTTCTTTCTTTCACGTCGCTGAAAAGCGCTTTCTAAAACTAACATCAGACTTGAATTTAATTTTTACTTCGATTTTAGGTGATAATAGTAGATTGCTGAACACCATGGAACTTCCTAATACTTAATTGTTAATACATTTAGGGGCACTGATTTGCTTTTGAGGGTAAAAGCATAACGGTGAGGAATAGTTAGTAATAAAAACAAATGATATGGCCGCATAATTTGCAAAAGATAAAATTATACATACCTATATCATTGCAATGATCCCAAAATGTTAGATACACACATTTCTATGAAGCATAAAATATTATTAAATTGCTTTCGATTTGCGACCTTATCACATATTTTTAAACGTAGTCGTACATATATTCAACAACTTTATTGAAAAATTATTCTAGGGATGATATGAAATTGCGGCCACCAAAGAATATAAGGTTCCATAAAAAATGTCGTAAGCGTGCACTTATTGGCTCATCCATATACCTCCGTGGTCTTAAAAAGTTAAGGATAAGATGTTTGTTTTAAGAACTTCGCTTTACAAATTATAAAATGTTTTTATGCTATTCATTAAAGTCTTGTTTATGTTTGCGGCTTCGTCAAATTGGATTAAAGATTGGTTTTAAGTATCTTTGACGTACACAAGATAGCAATTCTATACGTAAGTAGATGGTACTTTCATATAACTTCTGTCCCACTTATTGAATCAATTTATATCTACTACGCTCTTTTCCATTAGAAATAAAAATTAAAAGGGAACATAACTAGCGAAAAAACACAATAGGAATAATTCTTACGTTTAATAGACATATAAATAGACTACCTTTTGCCCACAGCTTCACCCGCGTATGTATTGGTTATCGTGATAATGTGTAACCTATATTTAAATGGTGCGTGTTAGTGTATTTTCATAAAATAACAGCTTTTTAAAATGGCGGGCTCACAGCGTTGGCTGTTTCATAGCTCATCGTCGAAGTCACATCCCCTTGGGATAGTGAATACTATTGTTTTGTGTGTATGCAGGGTAAAAAATGAAAGACTGATACTTTTTTCGAATATTATATTATTTATATTGAATAAATAATTAATTAAGACTTATGAACTAATTTTAAAAGCTTGGCATTATCTTGGTTAGTGATTTGGAGCTTTTTTTCTTTTTTTTCTTTTTTTTTTAATACTATCACCTCCGATGTTTGTTNAAAGGCGCCATATCTCCAAGGACACCATAACGACCATTCTCTTTCTATCAAGTTTAGCCCTTATATTTGATTTGCGTGATTTGGAGCTTGGTGGTTGATATCTTTCGTCATTTTTTAAACTGTTCTGCTACTGAAACCTAACAATGTACATCGGAGAAGTGTAAACTTGTAATTTATGTCCTAATAACAAAGTTAATTTGCAAAAGCATAATCATCACAGACAGTGTAAAAGCAAAATTCGAAAGCAACAAACCACCACTTAGCGAAGAATGGTCGGTGAGTTATAATTATTAAATAAATTTGATTATTCGCTTAATGGACTTCAAGTGAAACCGATTATGAACCACATTGTCTACACAAAGGAATGCCATTCGATCAGAAGGCGAGAAATTAAAAGGAACTTCATCCTATTGTTGGATGTATAGTACAATTTTACCTTTTATTCTTCATTCATTAGAAAATGCTTTAAGAGAAAGCGTGGCACAGTGAAGACCGTCAACGTCAGATGACAATCGAATCTCGTAAGTACAAAATATTTATTTGTCTTGGTCTAAAAGCTGTCTAAAATGTTTGAAAAGAAATTGTCTACTGTCTGCTTTGGTTTGCATTTAAATAGAGCTATGTACAATTCCTACTGATGATGTTCTCCTAGCCGATTCCGGCTACGGCAGTCAGTCTCAACGGAGATCAGGCAACTACGCAGGAGATATTATAGTGCACAAGTGTGTGCTTAAACACAGGTCCACTCTCTGTTTTCTCTCACTCATAATCCGATGGGACGGAAAACCGACGAGATCGGGGAGAGATCAGGCGCGGGACCGACAGCTTTACGTGCTCTCCGAGGCACGGGAGTTCAGACCCCAACTTCCAAACTCCGAGTTGTTATTAAGTATTTATAATCACAAAAACTCAATAACACTTTGCCCCGACCCAGAATTTGAACCCGAGACATCTTGATTTGCAGTCGCATATTTCAACCGCTAGACCAACTAAAACTAGTGTATTATTATTACTAGATAAGGTAATATAAACCTTTTAATTATTCATTTTTATATTTCGACTAAAATAAAATTGCTTTACGCTATATGCTCTTTTCATTATCGTACTCAATCACCCATCATCATTTTCTTAGCATTTGGACAACCTTATTTAGAACATACATATATCTGACATCTATAGGATATTGTAGTAAGAGTTATCCCGATTTCAGAATTTTTTCTTTTACGTTAACAAATTATATGCATCGAAATGGATGGAAACTTATTCCAAACAAAAAGGTACATTATAAAAACTAACGTTTTGACCTACAAGTTTCGTCTAAAGAGTATACTAACAGAAATGCCCGTAGAAAATGTTCTAAATCTAATACATTGAATTGTCCGCTGTCTTAGCGATAATCTAGTCCCTCATAACCACTTCCATATATCTCATCCTTATTACATACAATATTGTAATATTGAACATAGATTTCAAGTCTCTAGTGATGTGAATAGTGTCTGCTACAAACTTTTGGTTGAAAACTTACAAATCCAGTTGAATCATATGTAAACTATTCAGCTAGCATTCGATTGTATCTCGTGACATTGACATCGGTCTGGTCTGGTCCTATACGTATGAAAGTCACCTATAGTTATTGAATCCAGGTATTATATATACGTATTATACAGGTGCTTATTATATATACCTAGATAAGGAAATCAATGTGTATACAGTAAATGTTTTCAGAAAGCCGTTAGACGAGGGCGGCACAAGACGGGTTGTTATATACTTAGAGGTGATTAAGTCATTCGGGTGTTGTGACGATGGTGATGGTGATAAAGAAAAGTAATCAGTGTGTAAAGGTGGAAGGCTGATTATATTGTAGAAAGGGGTACGTTTAAAATCTAAACATTAAGCAGTAAGCAAATAAAAAACAAAAAATAAATCATTTTGTTTTACTTACTTTTTTTACAATTATACCTTCATCTTAACATTTAATTACACTTAGGTATACGGTACACATAAAAATGTCATTATTTACATTAATTTTAATAATAACTTGAGACTAAAATAGTTTCATAATTTATATAAAGGCCAGAATGAAACCAGTAACTTGTCAATAATCTTTTATTTTTAGTTTGAGTTTCAATCTTTACAACTGTACAATCATTGTTAAAAAGCTTTCTATTGACAATGAGAGTAAGTTTATATTCAATTGAGAGAACTTTCCTCTGTGAAGAACGTAATAAATTACTGACTTGGAAACCTAAAATGTTCAACTGTTCCAACTCTAGATTACGTTAATCTGTATTTGTTAGGTATCGTTGGCTCGCTAAGGTCGACCAGCGGTTGCCTTTTCTATACTCGTAATAATGAAAATCAAGGCCAAATGAAAATTGCCTTCAAAACAAATATTTGTGTTCATAGGGATAACAAATAAGAAATAAATCACAAATATATATTTCTTATTGATAAATCTATTCTAATTAATACTTTGGCAAAAACTGTTTGAGATACTGGTATATTGTTCCGATAACTGGTAAGTTAAACCTTGTGGCATCTTTCCAACGGGCTGTAGGCTGTACGTCAATGTACGCAGAATAGCAGAACGTGCTCTATCAAACTGAACGATCTCGGCTCACAACAGCCTCCGTCTTAAATCCAATCGACCCACTTAATCTATTGAAGGGCATGGCAATACCATTCTAAGCTCACTCGTCTTTTATGCAAGGAAATGAGTAGCGAGAACATTTCTTTAAATGTGTGCTAATCACTTTAAATTGTTACTTGATAACTGAGCCCTGCATAGTGTTATTTTTTCTTGAGAATTCATCTCAACACACACGATATTAAACTTCTGTGTTGTCTTACTTATAATAACATCTATTATTCCATTTAAGCGTGTAGATGCAGTTAACAAACTACATTAAGCGCGTTTTCTTCCCCAATTCACCAATATTAACTAAATTTTAAAGTGCTTGTTAAATTTTAATACAGTTCTTCGTGGTATCAAAGAAATATTAGGAATAAGATAAACGTGAATAGTTTAAAAACAATATCTGAAACAGGTTATACATTAAATTTCAATAAAAGAACTTAACTTAGAAAACAATTTAACATTTTATAATTTACAAAAGTTTAACAGCTGTAAGGTGTTAAAATTCTGCATTTGTTTTGATACATACTATACCCAATACCAACAAACAACTTACATATCTACATATTTGGCGTGTCGTCCCATTATTTTCCTAAGCATCGCTTTTTATGTCCCTCGCGCACAGTCGCTAGGAATTTCATTTACAAATATTTGATACATGATATTCTTGTTATATTCTAAACATGGATACCAATTTACATTCCGCGTATAAGACATACTTTTTTTAATATGAAGTCCCACGCGGCTTATATCGTTATACATATTTTATTAAAATATATACGAAAAAATAAACAAGTAACTTGTTCTAGGCGAGTGCTCATTCATGCGAATATTGACACATGTAGGCAATCTTCTCCCGTCTCTCTCTGGTACACTCGTGATTGATTGATAAATTATCATCGAAAAGTCGTTTCACTAAGGATGGTATTATATAATGATGTTAACGGGAACTTAGGTGTTCCATAACTACATACCTTGAATAGCCTGACGTTTCGACAAAATCGCAAGCGTGTAAGTCAATGCATTTTAAAAAAAGGGATCTTGTGTGTAAGCCGCAGATCCATAGGGACTCTCCACCACCTTAAAAAACGGCAAGTACCTTGTGTCATCACTGTTTACTACGATTTATACTATTAGAATTAATCTAGTCTCACATGATTCTCACGTCTCTCTCTCTCTCTCTCTCTCTCTCTCTCTCTCTGTCTCTTTCACACAGTGTTTCCACTACTAAAAATATGTTTAATTGGTTAGATATCAGCTACGCATTCACAACTACATTTTATTTATAATTAAAAAAATTCTAATAGAACTTTCCCGGACAAGTGTCGTACACCATATTCAATACGTTTCCAAGTGAAAACATAAGCACTGAACTAAGGTTCCAAGTGGTGTTACGATGAAAAGCTTCGGTGCTCATTCGTGAAATAGGTCAAGTAACGAATGAAGAGTTTGGTGCCCACAAATTTATCATTGTCGCCGACCAAGACCCATAAAAAAGAGCAATTGCGACCCCTGAAAGGCCATATCCGAGTGGTTCGGTTGCGGACTGTTTCTGAAATAAGTGTCTGTTTGTCATTGACCAAAAGCTACTCAATACAAACGGGAGTCTTTTCTGACGTATAAAAGATTTTTGGTTTATCATGACCGATAGCTGCTATAAATGGAATGGTTTGTATAAAGTTTTCCAACGTATAACAAAAAAGAAACGTTATTGTGTCCGTAGTGTTATCTATCGCAAATAAAATTCATTATCCAACTCCTAAAAAATTACATCCTTTTTTATTGATTAGTCTTTATAAATTTTCTTTTCCCCATGTGAAAATCGCCTCGGATACCAACTCCTGGTGGCATGTCGGACTCGAACCGACTAAAACCGCACGCCATCTTTGGTACTAGGAGCCGGGGAACCAGGAACACCCTAGAAAGGAAAACCTGAAACCCCGACGTACCTCGGGCCACCCACGGTTCCTAGATGGCCCCGTCCAGCGTGGAAGCCCCGATGTTTCCGTTAATGCCTCAATATGTGAGCGCGCGCGCTTCACAGCACTCGCGCCCCACAATTAGCCTGATTGATAGTTCTGTTTTATTGTAACGAAAATTACTTACAATTCATATTTCGCGTAGTTCATCGAATTATTTGAACCAATTTATAATTATAATGAAGTTATTATTCACCAATTTTAATACTTAATTAATAGGTTTCATGTTCAGATTTACTAAACTCGAAATATATGTGAATATATTAACAAGATTATATAGAGTTGTTAATAATAAAATTTTAGCTTAGCCTGGTTAATTAAGATTTTATATGGAGGTAATTATAAGAAATGAATAAAAATAATAATTAATTTAACGTATGCATAAAAAAACTAACGTTTTTTTAAGAAAATAATGCATAATGCCTAACGTTTTGTAATGACTTGCAATCAAGAGGTGACGGATTTGAACCCATACCAGTGCGCGATGTAAACTCATTTAATGTGACTAAACCAACTAACATTCAACGAAATTAGACAGGTTAGGATAGCAAACTAAGAATTTGTGATCTATATTTGTAGCTTAGAACAGACAAACAAATTCATTACAAACAACTACCCTTACAATAATGCTGCTTTGATAATACTAATGACTTTTAGTTATGACGACGCTGCTAAGCTCACTCGAGCTCAGCGCTCTTAGAATCACACATCCATAGATAGATAGACAAATACATACATTACGCATACCAAAATACTTATTTGGGTAGTTTTCTTTGATTATTATTATGAGTGATGGCCGCCTATTCATTAATTACTTTTTTAATTAAAATAAGTTAAGCTGTTATTATTTAAGGTTATTTTTTTCCACTTGTCTTATTTATTAATAATAATGTATTGTAAGCAATAACAAGATCACAAAACCACACATACATCCGAAGCACTACACTACGAACTTTTAACACATTTAAAACTTCGTCACACTTATTACCCAATTACTACCTCCATTATTCCAATATTTAAGCTGCCAATATTTGAATGCGGTTGCGAAGTGCTTATTTATGGAAATTGGTTTTGGTTTGGATTATACTAAATTAAAATATTACTTTGATTGTCTGATGATGAAATTAACATAAAGACGGTGTGATAAAACAATCATTAGTTAAACCTTAATAATTTTGTGTTATTAAAATAGGTTTATTTAACTTGTTTTTATATTTTTTTCTAGATATTTTGGACATAATTCTGATCAAACTTACAAGAAAATAAGACCGACAAAGTTATCGCAATAAGCCCTAGTACCTTCATTAGGTCGAAGTACTAAAATTTAAGGAAAGCCGTTTGAACAGGAAGCCAATCCTAAAAAAAATTAGTAGTAATAAAGGATAGAAAGAGAAAGACGATTGACAATGAAGAACTTGTACTTGTACTGAACTTTCGTATAAATAGTTGTATCAATTGGTGTACAATCAAGTTTATTCAATTCTATATAATTATTTTCCTCTATTTCAATATATACAATCTACTACATGATACCGCAATGTTCACAGCCTTGTTAAGTGGTAGTATTTATAAATACGATACTTAAAATTGCTATGTTACAAGTATACTCATAAAAGGATCGAAAATTAGTCGATACAAAATACAACTGTAAATTGTTCTTCATGTGTTTTCTCGTCATTCGATTAACCTTTCGGCTTGCGGTGGGACATTTATTATTCAACGAATAGCATCGATATCAATTTGTTCATGGTTTTCATTATTAAGAATATACAGATTCGATTTTTTAAGAGGTTTTATCGAAAATATTGGTTCTGATTGTACGCTAGTACTATTGTAATGTTTTATAGTCATTCGTCACAATTATCTCTCAATTTTGTCATATGGGTGAAGAATACTAAAATCAAATATTTGAAATGACTCAATCTTCGTATTACAAGATGATATATGCTAGTGGTCGCCCATCACAAGATTCGCTATTACAAGATAATATATACTCACGTTCGAAATTCGACCATAATATATTTATTATAATTTTAGCTTTCTGCGCTTCTCCGCATTTATTTTTTACTGTGCCAATGTACATACTCCTCCGTTCGTATTATTTTCGTAAAAAAAGAGGACAAAGTTTTTGCTTTACGTATTTATGCATGAGACTAAACGCGATTTAGATTTAGTTATGATGATGGTGACGATGATGTATGTGTGACTGTATTCAAATTAAGCCATAGCAAAAATGACAGGAAATTCAGAGTGCATGTCTATCTTCATAGATACAAATGAATCACCGAAATAGATGTACACGCATAACTTCCGATCGACTGCACCAAATCGATTATTCTTTCTTTTATGTGTTTGTCATATTCAAGACAAGGTTTGTATAGAAGAAAATTACAAGAAGAAGAAGAAGAACCAGAGTGTTATACTGTCGAAACCCGCCACTGTGCCGTAAGTATATGGTACAGTAGCGGACGTACACTCTACTCGTGAGAAACTGAGGCGGGTACAAACACTAAAACGTTTTTTTCCGGTAATTTAGGAAATATTCACGAAAAAGTATGGCGCTGCGAAGTTCGCTGGGTCAGCAAGTTATTTAAAAAATTTTGGCAAAAATTCCGACTAAATGTATCCGAACTATAAATTTTATTTAACTTTATTTAACTGCTCTAGAGTACATAATTTTACGAAAGATAAGTTAAAAGTGATCATACACTTATGTAATAATTACTGGACCCAGTATTAATACTTGCTTTTTTTTTATAGTATGTAAAATGCGGTGTGACAAAATGACGTTGTAGCATCCAATAAAAGAATCGAACGACCAACGAATGTTACACCTGACCACACAATTCAACCTGGATACTACGAAAATATTGTGTAAATGTAATTTTTTACAATTTGTAAAATTAACAGGAATATCTCCGTAGTAACCAGGAAGTAAGTTTATATAAACCGATAAACTGAAAATTTTATACTTATTCGTTCAAAAGTTTTGAACGGACTTCTCTTTTTTTATGGAATAGGGAGCAAACGAGCAGACGTATCACCTGATGGTAAGCGATTATTGCCGCCCATTGACACCGACAATACCAGAGGCGTCACAAGTGCGTTACCGGCCTTTGCGGATGGGAAGAGAGATGGGGGAGGAGATGGAGTACGACCCTTTGATATCGAGAGGGCGCCTTGAGACGGCGACCCATGTCGTGCGGCGGTCCGCAGGGCTATGTCCTAGGATCGCTCCTGTTTAACGTGGGGAACGACTGGGTCCTTAGAGAGCTTCTCTCCCCGGGCTGGGCGTAATTTGTTACGCCGATGACACGTTGGTCACAGCCAGGGGGGCTAACTTCCAGGAGGCGGCGTGCCTAGCCACCAGGGGAGTCTATCTGGTGGTCGGGTGCATCGAGGCGCTGGGCTTGTGGGTGGCCCTGGACAAGACGTAGGCCCTGCTATTCCATGGGCCCCGTCGTGGGTCGTCTCCGGTGCCTCCTCCTCACACCATGTGAAGCCGCCCGTCGAGCCACGATGGTTCGGTGGTCGTCGTGGCTGGAGGCTCCACGTGCTGGCTTCGCCACCGTTGAGGCTCTCCAGCCGTTCATCCTCGAGTGGGCAGGGTGGCAGCACGGGACCCATTCCTTCCGACTGACGCTAGAGCTTTCTGGGCACAGTTGCTTCGGGATGTACCTGCACTCGGTCACCAGGAGGGAACTGAGTCCCGTCTGCCACCACTGCGACTACAGTGAGGACTCGGCCCAGCATGCGTCGGGACGGGTTTTCCCATCCATCCGCTTCAGAGATCAGCTGCGAGGAGGCGACGTACGGTAGAAGCGTGCGTCGCCGTGGTTCCGTGGGGATCTCCACACGTAAAAAAAAAATTGAAAAATTGTCATTTGATATACTCACTCACTCGGTGAAACACAGAGCAAGCGCTGTTTCACACCGGCTTTTTCGTGAGGCCGTGGTATTACTCCGGCCGATCCAGCCCTTTCATGCTGAAGCGTGGCTCTCTCTCTCTCTCACTGTGCGTTAGTTTAAGGCTAGGAAGGCTGTGTTGAAATCTCCCATGATGACTTGATGTGAGTGTTCCGACCCTTAAGATACCAGAACTGTTTCTGCCTGGAGAAAGTAGTAAAGTAGTTGACAGCAGGAGGGTAATAGACTACTCCAAGAACAACATTAACTCCCCTGACACAAACGTCTAGGAAGAGGTTTTCTGCGATAGTGGTAATACTGAACATTTTGTGACATTATTGGTTGTTGATGATGACGATGATGGTATGAAAAAACACTGCGGAGACAGACAGGAACCCCGCCACTTGTTTTGTCGAAGCGGTCATTGCGAATGGGGACGAAACCGGTCAGAGGGTAGGATGTAGAGGGAAGATGAGGCTCGAGCCTATATAATTATTTCACTTACTTAAATAATTAAGAAAGAACTAAAAACAAAAGGGAAAATAAGAATCAGAGTTGCAATGGTTCATCTAAATTTAAAATTCTGCTAACTAAAATGATATCCTACTTGTGGAAAATCATAATGGTTGTTGATCCATTTATAAGTAAATAGAATAATCTTAATGAATTGATAGCTCATTATTACTTAGTAGTCCTGCGGAAATTCTAAATTTCACAATCAAAAGTTACAGCGCCGGTTGCATATGAGCTGCTAACTTTTAAATGAGGGAATTAGCTGTTTGGAGATTACTTAGTTTTGACGACAGACACGAGCTATGCAATATTGTAATAATAGTTAGGGAATTGCAGCGACCCAGAGACATAACATTAAATAGTTATTGCATTGCACTCGGTTTAATTTTGCGGTTACATATGATAAACTTATGGATATAGAAATATGTTAAAAATGTAATCAATGTCTTTTTATCAGTATATAAGATTTCGGACATCTAATTCATAATGCCAGCTGGTCCCAAGCTAAGAGCTTGTGTTATAGGTATATATAAATATATATATCGTAAATATTTACATATTACGGCTTAAGAACGTTTATTTCTCAAAAGAACACTACATTATTCGCTTATATAAGAACTTAAAACTATTACTAGTAATTTCCAATACCACTCTAAAGAGCGTACCTAGCATAAAAATAAATGTAAACAATAAGAAATATACATATAAAATTAATGTTAACAAAAACAATAAATAAGGGTAGATGTGATTAACTGCCTGTCGCCGTAACTCCACATAAACCGATCGCCATAATGTATAGTCCTTATTGGATGAGAATATGATAAGTTGTAAAATTAATTTAATTATTTTTGGTTGTGTAAATAGTTTTTTTTTTATATTTCATTTTATTTGTTATTTCTATTTATGCCTGCATTTATTTATTTACGTGCAAACAATTATAATAATTAATTATATAATTACTTACTGTTATAAGTTATTTTAATTTCTAACATAGTGTTTAAGTGATTTTTTTAAAGTTTCAAATGATTTTACTTCTCTGATATCACTTGGTATTTTATTATATATCTGTGCCCTCTCATACATAATGTTTTTTACCATAGTTTGTTTTAGGTAGGTGACTTTATATATTATTAGCTCGTCGCAATTATCTTTTCTAAATCCCATATTTTAATAGGTAATCAATCTGTGACTTTACTAGGAAATTATATATTTGATATCTTACCTATTTTGGCATACGCCTAATAATTCTACGTAGAGCTCCCATTAAAGATGCTAATTTACTTTTCAGCTTTTCCAGAAAACAGCTGTCTAAACGTTAGATGACTGTCCAGTTTAAATCCTAGAAATTTTTCGGAACTAGTTTTGTTTATGGGTTGATTGTTTATTACTGAGGGCACATAATTTTCATTTTTTTTTATTTTGCTTCCATTAGTTGTTTATAGATTATACTGAAACCAAACATTAAATTTATGCAAATCATTTAGAGCATACTTAAAAAACCCAAACTCTGAAACATTTGGTTTCGACCCGGGCTTCGACCTCGAGACCTCAAGTACAGCAGTCGTATACTTACTTAAGTAATACGCAACAAGTAGTACAAGCATTAGTATAACATTACATTGAATAAGTTACACAAAAAATGTAAGAGGTCCTATTCCCGAGCTTAATGAAACGTTCATATTATTTAACAGAATACTTGTAAATATTAAGTTATGATACAACATGCTTGGATAGAGATAATCAAATCATGACATAAATAATAATAGTTTAAAAAAACACACGTTTATAAATAAACCAAAATAAATCACATTTATAAATAATTTTACTTTTTTGCTAATTATTTTATTAATCATTCAGTCATCCTCGATAAGGGGGTGTATAGGGGCGAACCACATCTTTCGCTTCCAGCCAACCTCACCTGCACGCGGTGCACCCTGCTGGATAACAAACGAGGCTCTAGCAACCGACCGATGGCGGTATATCCATCCCAACAGGCGTAACTAAATACAATAGGCCAGTGATGGGCAGCAACGTCACCGATGCAACAAGTTACGCCTTGCGATCACCAACCCAGGCGGGTTGGTGATTATGGGCAAAACCCTCCATGAGTAAGCAAAAGAAGCCACAGCCCCCAGTTCCCGGTAGTCCTGGTCATGGTGGCGACCACGGTTACGGCGCGCCAGGGGGTGCTAAGAATCACTGAGTTACGGGAGGCCACCACAAACGACTGACCTTGGCAACATTCAACGGCCGCACGTTACGGCTAGACTCGCATCTGGTACAACTTGAGGAGGAACTTGGGAAGATTAGGTGGCACATCTTAGGGTTATGTAAAGTCCGAAGAGAGGGGGAGGATACCATAATCCTTTACTCAGGCCACCTGATGTATTTTTGCGAGGGAGACCAACGATCCCAAGGTGGCGTGGGGCTTCTGGTAAACAAGTCGCTTTCTGGCAACGTTGTGGAAATTTCTAGTGTGTCGAACAGGGTAGCGTACCTCATTGTCAAGCTTACCGAGAGGTATAGCCTAAAGGTAATACAAGTGTACGCACCGACCTCGGCTCACTCGGACGATGAGGTGGAGGATATGTTCGATGACATATCGAGGGCCCTCCACTCCAATGCTAAAACCCACTACAACGTTCTTATAGGTGACTTCAACGCCAAAGTGGGAGTACAAGCCTGCGGCGAATCGGGAATAGGATCCCATGGATTTGGAAACAGGAATCATAGGGGGCAAATGCTCATCAACTTTCTCGAGCGGGAGGGGCTGTTTTTGATGAACTCATTTTTCGAGAAGCGGCCCCAAAGAAAGTGGACGTGGAAAAGCCCCGACGCTATGACCAAAAATGAGATCGATTTCATCATGACGGACAGGAGGCACATATTCAGAGACGTCTCAGTGCTCAATAGGTTTAACAACGGTAGTGATCACCGTCTAGTCCGAGGTTCTCTGAATGTCAACATCAAAGCTGAACGTGTCCGCATGATGAAATCCAGGCTCCGACCAACTCTGCTCCAAGTTGAGATGGGACCTGAAAAATTTTAGTCAAATCTGGAAAACTAATTTGTTGCCATGGAAACCACAAGAGACGTAAACCAAAACCTTGAAAATGTGGTTCGAATCCTCAGGAATGAAGGTACGAGATTTTGTGAAATGCAGCGTAGAGGCACGAAGTCGAAACTTTCAGAGAGGACACTAGGGTTAGTGAAGGAACGACGTAAGAACCCGCCAGTCACTTCATCGGCAAAGTGGACTCTAAAACGAGAGATTAGTAAACGTGTACGACACGACCTCCGATGCTCCAACGCTCTTTTGATTGAAAGAGCAATAGAGCAGAATCGGGAGTCACAAGTATTTGTGAAATCTCTTGGAAGAAGCCATTTGACGAAGCTGACCACAGCAAGCGGAGAAGTCGTTGCTTCCAAGCTGGCCATCCTTTCGGAAATAGAAAGCTTCTATGGCGATTTGTACGCTACGCATGCATCTCGACCTGATCCCGAAAATAAGGCCCCTCGGGCCACGTTAACACACCACTTCACCGAAGATCTGCCAGAAGTCAGCATTGACGAAATCGAGATGGCTCTTAGACAGCTGAAAAATAGAAAAGCCTCTGGAGAGGATGGCGTTACTACAGAACTATTAAAGGCTGGAGGTAAACCCGTATTAAAGGCGCTCCAAAAGCTTTTCAACGCTGTCCTGTTCGAAGGGAGGACCCCAGAGGCGTGGAGTAGGAGTGTGGTCGTCCTATTCTTCAAAAAGGGAAATAAAACCATGTTGAGGAACTATCGGCCCATTTCCCTCTTGAGCCACGTCTGTAAGCTGTTTTCAAGAGTCATCACGAACCGTCTTGCGCGAAGACTCGACGAATACCAGCCACCGGAGCAGGCTGGGTTTCGGAGCGGATATGGCACCATAGACCACATCCACACAGTGCGGCAGATAATACAGAAGACCGAAGAGTATAATCAGCCCTGTGGCTAGCATTTGTGGACTATGAAAAGGCCTTTGACTCGATCGAGATCTGGTCTTTTCTGGAGTCCCTGTAGCGTTGCCAAGTAGATTGGCGGTACATCCAAGTGTTGAGATGTCTCTACAAAGCCGCTACTATGTCCGTCCAAGTACAAAATCAGCATACAAGGCCCATACCATTGCATCTAGGAGTGAGGCAAGGGGACGTTATATCCCTGAAATTATTCACTAATGCAATAGAGGACTTGTTTAAGACGCTGCACTGGAAAGAACGCGGTATCAACATCAATGGCGAGTATATCTCTCACTTGCGATTTGCAGATGACATCGGCATCATGGCAGAGACGCTGCAGGAGCTACAACAGATGCTGAACGACCTGGCTGACGCTCCTGAGCACAGCGGCCTACGGATGAACTTGGACAAGACCAAGGTCATGTTCAATGAACATGTGCTACCGGAACCGGTTGCGGTACACGGTGCCGTTCTCGAAGTTGTTCAAAAATATGTATACCTCGGGCAGACTTTGCAGTTAGGTAGAAACAACTTTGAGGCCGAGGTGAACAGAATAGTCCAGCTAGGTTGGGCAGAGTTTGGGAAACTTCGTTGGGTCTTCTCATCGTCGACCCCACAGTGCCTAAAAACGAAAGTCTTCAATGTGACGGTTCGACTGGTCCATAAGTTCAAAGTCTCTCAGCGTGCTATAGAGAGGGCTATGCTCGGCGTTTCTCTAAGGGATCGCATCAGAAACGAGGTGATCCGACAAAGAACCAGGGTCATCGACGTAGCCCACAGGATTAGCAAGCTGAAGTGACAGTGGGCTGGCGACATTTGCCGAAGAACCGATAACCGTTGGGGTAAACGAGTTCTTGAGTGGAGACCGCGTCTCGGCAAACGTAGTGTAGAATATCCACAGGCCAGATGGAGCGATGATTTGCGCAGGACGGCTGGCAGGAGCTGGATGCGAGAAGCCATAGATCGAACTAAGTGGCGTGAAATTAGAGAGGCCTATGTCCACCAGTGGACTGCGATAGGCTGATGATGATGATGGTGATGATCCTCGATAAGTCTGCTAAGTTTAAATTAAATGGAACCATTTGAAGTGAGTCTAAATTAAGCCAATTACAAAAATACAAAACGACGCAAAATATGTTGTGCATAAATTTCATTCTTATTAGTAATATATCTTAAAATACCAAAGAGATTGTACTTTAAAACTTGTGAAGTGTATATGTGTAACAAGTATGTTTACTAATAATTTTCGCAAAGGCAAACAACGCATTGTTAAGTTATTACTAAGCAGGAACGATGCTTTCCATTTCTGCCACACAAAAGAAGTTTCTTGTCGTCATGAAGAAATGCAATCTCATATAAGTTTAGTCCAGGTAAATGCCCATTGTTTGGAATGATGAAGCAAATTTCCAATGAAAGCGTATTATATATTATAGTAAGTGAAAATTATTCCTTAATATAACCGTTACATATGCTATGTAGAAATTGCTAGTGTGTTATTTTTTAGGGTTTTCAAACATGTGATATTTAATTTTAGTGTACTCTTTCCAAGAATAGGAACAGGCTTGTGACACCTAAATTAGTTGTACGTAAACATAAACTACATTAGTTCGTCTTTACCACATGTCCCGTCTCTAGTACTCGTTTACCTTCTACCCTCAATATTGCGGCTATATATTTTCTTAGTACGGAAATTTCCAATCCACTATGCTAGAAGTTCTTATCACTTAACCTACTGTGTGTTATATTAATCCTGAGGGGATAATTACGGTCCTATCAAAACCCTATCGATTAATTAGCTATTGACGAATACCAGGCACACTCATCGCATTCATGTTGAAAGGGATATCAAAGGGATTAGGTATAATACAGATACGTGGTAATTGCTGCTTTATTTACAGCATA
Organism: Hyphantria cunea; assembly: GCA_003709505.1. Taxonomy (NCBI): domain Eukaryota; kingdom Metazoa; phylum Arthropoda; class Insecta; order Lepidoptera; family Erebidae; genus Hyphantria; species Hyphantria cunea. Next base: position 1,171,543 of record PKRV01000116.1, read on the forward strand.
TTAATCAAATGTCTAATATAACATGTAAAGAGTACTTTACTTTTGTGAATGTATGAATGTTATAATTTAATTATATCACTTTCTTCTTTTTAGAAACTTAGGAGACCTTCTATTAGGCAATGTTAGTATAATAGATCTACTGACATCTTACATATATACTATATTTTTAGCTTATTGCCAATATGCAACAAAATGTGTTTGCAAGAAGTAAGACGCAAGCATATCGTACTTAAATACCTATCTACGCATGCTCTCGATTAGTTATTTATGCATGTGTTGCCTAACTTCACCTACTCTATAAAGCAGTGTCAACCGTCATTACATTCCTACGACGATATATCACACTAATGCATTCTTAGCTAAAACAACTGTTCTGTCTTGTAGGTGGATAGCAATTTTTGTAGAGGACGGTATGATCTATCTGTGAATGCAAGCGGCACTCCGCTAAACCTTTCATTTTATATTTTCTATTGAAAAAGGAATCTTTCGGCAATTTTCCACGGACAATGGCTTTGAATCGAAAAGCTTTCCAGAGGGTCTTGATATTGCAAGTGATGTGAATACATAGTACTTACCAGTTGGAATGAATATAGTTTTCGAATAGTTGAAACTAGTTTTATAGTATTACTGGGAGTACATAATGTAAAATATATGGTAATATTCTACGTCTTTTATCGTAGATATTAACATAGTAAGTGGAAATGAAAGAACACGAAATACCGTGACAAATTGGCAGTTGCATTTGTTAGTTTTGATTCCAGATCTTTATAGTTAATTTACAAAGCCATATCCGCTAAAGTAAATCTCTGAATCACAGAAGTAAACAAAAATATTAAATAAAGCACGAAGAACTAAGAAGCCGGGGTTTTAAGAGAAAAGGTGACTTGATTTTCTTTCTAAAAAACCTTTCTAGTCTAAAATAAGGTTGCCTTTAAACTCAATTTAAGGTAAAACCTTTTAATTAATTCAGAAAAGTAACCTTTTATTAGATTTAGGCTACATTAACATTTTAAATAAAAGTTTTTTGTGAACAGCATTTTTATACAAGATGTGTTAAAATAATGAAATTAATAATCAATTTACGTTAAGATTAATTTTCAACATAAAATATTCTTTAAAAATATATCACAATAGAATAAAGTGAACCAACTTTACAATGAAAATGTTAATTGCATAAAATATATAAAATAGTATTTCTATCTAATCGCTTTACGGATTTTATAGAAATCGATTTTATTGAATCGCCAGGTCTATTCTAAGCATTTTCACATTAACCATTAATTGGACTCTATTGGAATGCTTAAAATAAAGACGAGAAACGGCAACACGAATGGTGTCATTTTTGGTTGATTTGAATCTGCTGCGCCAATTGCTTCCTCGAGCTGACTCACAGGGTTCTCCACTCTGCTGCGTACTTCTCCCAGCGTTGTCAACGGTCCGTTAGTGTTAAAATCATCTTGTTTCTTCTAACTTGAATATCATACAGATGGAAGACAAATATTTCATTTTGAATTTAATCATTTCTGAACATAATCCTTTTCTGAATAAGTAGAAAATTTACATAATTTCCTAGAAAGGAATATATAGTGCATTACATTGCATTCAGAATCATTAGTAAAGGCCTCGAAAGGATTTCTGAGTACAAAGTTCGATGCGGCTTGCACTATGATTAAAATGACGGACAAAGCGCGTAGTGCTCTTCTGAAGGACAAAGTGCTATTACGGTATCGTTTGCACAGTACATTACGTAAAGTTGTTTATATTTTGTATTCGGTAAAAAATCACCGCGTTAAGTGATATATACGCAGGTTTAGGAGACATAAACATATAAAAAATATATCTATACCAACTTTTATACTAATATAGGCCAGGTAGAGAATAGAGAACACATACCAGACAAGTAGTTTAAAAACCTATTTATTTATTAAATCTCATCAGAGACACAATTATACCCAATATGAGATCATAATGAAGTAGCCTCCATATAAATCGTCTCTACTAACAAAATAACATACCTTTCGTAATAACATTTTATTCGTAATAACTTCACGAGAAACATTTTTACTTTTTGTACAGTCTGACTTAAATGAAATATAGTTTAATACGTGGAACACAGACCTTTTTACTGAACACACGTGCTTGTAACGATTCAAAGATGCAATATACAGGCTGTGTTTTATTTCATCGTTTGTATGCTACGCTTCTATCAATGTTGCCTTTTTGTTATAACACTACGTGGAGATTTTATCTAACAAACTTCTGTGGTTATTCCTTGTCAATAGATTTTATACTATTTTTACGACTCTGACTCTGACTGTAGTTCTTTATATTCCATTTCTTAGTAGTACAACTATTACTAGTTCAATTTTGTTGTCAATAAATTTGTTTCGTAGTATTCCTTTCGTAGTATCGGTAACATCTAGTTTTATGTTTGCTTATAGTTCATAAAACGTACAAATGTTTGCTGTTCCTAATTCTGTTGTTTCGAAACTGAACTTAAATTTCTCAAAAATTATCTTCTATTCTCTAATTTTTGTGAAGCGCATTTTGAAATGCTACTGTTGAATGAATTTATTTAAATAACGAGTATTTTTAATAAAACGTGTCTAATTTTGTGCAATCTTTGAAATTTACAGCGTCATTTAACCTTATATAACTAAGTTTTAGTGACTTTTAGTTTGGAAAGTTTTCTAAGAAAATTACCACCATTATTAAACAGTCAGAAAGGGTTCCAATTAGTAAAGACGATAATTGGGATGCTTCATCGAGTCTTTGTGACATCCATTCTGAAGGAATCTTCATGTTTAATGTGTCGGCACGTATAGGTCAGCTCGGTCGGAAAGACATCACCAATTTAAGGGAAATTGGTGTAAACCAATTATTCCATTACCTTACTATTGGTAAAGGTATTACCACTTGGTAAAGTAAATGAGGTTACCTGAACACATGTCTCTCACTCCCTCTCAAATTCTATCTCGGTCAACGTCCTTGTGGCTTTTGGATAGCCTTCATAAAATCTACTTTAAAAAATGAATCTAATCAAAAATATTTTTGTATCATGTCATAAATTACGAAATCCTCTTTTATTGTGTCACTTTTAAGCTTTGCCATAGATTTTATTATCTATCCTATTATAATCCAGAGTAGCCCCATTTCATCTCATCCACATTTTTTATACATTTTTTCATTATTTTTATCGCGACGAAGACCTGAAGACTTGAAGACTTAAGATTTGAGAACTTTCACTACTTGACATAAGCAGAAATAGCTGATTAGCTGGTTGCCATTTCATCAAACGAAGAAGAATAATCTAGAATAATTTCAAGAATTAAATAAGGAAATATCATTTTTAAAACACAGAAAGTCTATTCTCGTACATAAGCATATTATATCATAACCATAATGATGACCAGCATTTTATTAAAACCCATTCGTTAGCAATAAAGAAATAACAACCAAACTTTTGACATTGTTATGAATTTTGTCCAGCAACACCAGAATATAAAAATCAATATTCAACAAAGTAAGATGTTATAGAAATAGTACATTTTGGAGACAATAATTTTGTTCATAATTCTGTCCATCTAAAGTTGACAATGGTTCATTGAAATTGATGAGACTTCCGAGAACTCTTCAATCCAATTACGACTGTAATATCAAATTACGATTTATTTAAGTTTGAATTCCATTATATTATATTTCAATATTTTGAATATTTTATTGAGAAAACTTATTTTAGTTAAAATAAGCGAACTTTCTGTATATCAAACAAGTATGATAATTTACTGAGGATTAAAAGAACCTGTGTAATATAAACAGAGGCTCTGCTTAATTTGGAATTCGATGAGGCTGTGTGAGGTATGTTGTTCAAAAATTAATGATAAGTATAAGAAACATGACTAAAAGATTTGGATCAAATATACTAAAGTACTTACTAAAATAGATCATATTGGATTTGAAATGTGATGCAAAAAAAAAATTAAACATTAATATACTTCTTCTAGTGTAAAAATATTTACTTAGATTAATAATACTTCATTTACGGGATTCTTGTTTAGTTTTTCGAAAGACGATCCCCATTTCATCTCACCCATATTTTAGATATTTTTCTCATTACTTGACTTGAGATTTAAAGACTTTAACATTTGACATTGGCCAAAATAGCTGATTAACTGGTTGCCATTTCATCAAAAGAAGAAGAAGACTTCATTTAAATATTATATGTGTATAGCGAACACAAACTACCTTAATATGGACAGAAATCATTTTCAACTGGTTGCGTATATTATTTCATTCGTAAGTAAAGTTATCTTATAAAATATATACTATTGCATATTACTGCATGTGTATATGTATACTATAATGTATACTGCTTATGCATAGGTGTATATATTTTTTACAGACAATTTATGAAAAGTTTTGATTTATTGCGTTCATCTGACAAAAATAGCAAAGTGTTATATCAAAGCGTACCCTTTATATATATATAAAATTGGGTAAATCTCGACATTTTTCACAAGTTTTATTTACGATTTTAGACATTTTAATTGGATTAAACTAAATAAAGATATGAATATATACTAAGTCTTTTGAAACTATGAAATAACTAATATAAACACAGTTTTGCGTATGATTGGAATAAAACTGAACACTTTTTTTGCTTGTTAATATTTCTTTTGTATATACTTAACAACCTGTTGATTGCCTGTAGTAGGTATTGTCATGGTAGGTTTGTATCTATTTTCAAACAAAATTTGTAATATAATCTATACTCCATAACTACTCCTTAAAATATTTAAAAGATATTCGCCATCGGTCTGGGAGACAACTACCGCCAACGTTACAATTTATCAATGTTAAAGCTGAAAGTTTCTAGCGTCCCTTTACTTTTTCAAATTCTAATAAGTAGCGTTCAACTTGTAAATTAATCTTCATCGCGATGGTATGAAGTTGTTAAAATTATAAATCACTAGCGCGTGGCAGCTTAACTTGAAGCTCGAACAGCTATATCTTATTATACTTACAGAAAATTTAACGAGCTTTAACGAAGAAAAATGATACATAGGTTTATTTTGTAAAAGAAAAGAATATAATAACATATTTTTGTAAATATTGAAATTAAATGTATTTTTCACTGGACTAAGTTTCGGTGAAAAGCTGGATTCTGCGAACGATTAAAATTTTACTTTAACTGTGGTGATTATATGAATTTTAATACCTTAATTATTTTTAACGAAATATTTTAATAGCGTATATCTGTTTCCTATAGAGTTACTAGGTTAGTGCGTTTACTTTTCTTTATGGTGACGAATCAAGAATACCTTCGTACTTATTCTACTCATGGGTATCGTTAAAACTGACTAAATTAGCAAAGTTAGACTAAATCAGACGGAGGCAGCGAGTATAGAGAAGAAAATACTTGCAACAAACTCTACACCATACCATCTGGCCAACGTGGAATAATCTCTTATTCTTAAAGAGATGTTTATGTGCAGCAGCGGGATATTAAATGATACTGATGATGTTATTGAGAATTAGCTTACGTTTTCTAGAATATGAACCGTAAAGCACACTTTGGTGGATACTTGGCACAACGCACAGTAAAGTGTAACTGTATACCACAAAATCTACATTCGATTCGATTTTGATCTTTAAAGATTAACATACTTTAAAATATTTCTGAAGGCTTCAATCAGAGGTGCTGCCGAAGTAATTAGAACAACCCACACTCGCGTAATTGAAGTGCTGAAAAAGTATAAGTATAAATATTATCGTGATTATCGGTTGGTGTAAAATTTGAATCCTGGGGATTGTGAGAGACGATTACAATTTTGTCAAAACATGCTGAGAGAAATTGATTGTAACCCTAGTTTTTTGAGTAGTATTGTATGGTCTGACGAAGCGAACTTCAGGAATAACGGAATTCAAAATAGCCGCAATGACCACTATTGGTCTTAAATGAATCCCGTTCGTGTTCATTAACTAACAGTGAAGTAAGATTTTCTTCTTTTCAACGTTTGGTGCGTAATTATGAGACATATGGTTGGGTTTTCCACGTGCACGAGTCGGCTCTAACCGCCCAGAATAAGGCGTGCCTCTGGCGCCGTGTAGTTTTAGTTGGTTCGATTCCGACACACCGCCCCGCCGCAAACCCCGGCGGCGTGAAGGGGGCTTCCACAGTTAAAAAAAAAAACAAAAAAAAAAGTCCATGTGTACGAAGGTCATTCAAACACTGTCAAGTGCCTTGAAATACTGGATCTCTTAAGAAATGACTTAAATGGTTTCCCAGAGGAAGAGCGAAACCAAATAATTCTACAGCAAAATGGCGCTCCAACCCATAACAGAAGGATCCCTGGATTGGAACAAACGGCACAACTAGATAACCTGCGAGATCACCAGATCTCACCCTTTTAGTTTATAAAATAAAATAAAATAGAGCCCATTTCGAGCAACTTTATTGAGAGTAAAACCATGGTTTAATTAGTTACTTTACCATTTTTCGGAAATAATTAAAATAATTTAAGATTTCGTCGTTTTCCATTCCATTTGATTTATCAAGTTTGTTAAAGAGATTTCATCCTTATAATTTACCCTAACAATCGATGTGATAAAACGCAAGTAGATTTTCGAAAATCTTTGAATTAAATGATACTGATACTTTGAGATTTTTTTATTGGACCTAGCTAAGCTCGCTCATCCAGATAATATTTATGAACCAAGGACCTTAGTTTATTGATATGCATTTCGTCGCTAATAGCGATTTTAAATATAGTATCTAGGTGACCAAGCTTTGCTCGGTATTTTTTTGGTAATTTTTGTAACATTTTTTCTAAATAGATCGATTTATCGCCCTTGAAACCCTCTGCATACTAAATTCCCTGAAAATCGTTGGAGCCGTTTCCGAGATTCAGATAAATAAATAAATATTTTGGGCATCTTACACATAACACCAACTAATTCCCCAGTTCCGTTCCCCAGTTTCCCCAGTTAGCCATAACACAAGCAGAGCTTGTGTTATGGCTACTATACAACCGATATAAATACAAATATACTTTTTTTTGTAAATACAGGCAATACATACATATATGCAAGAATTGCTAGTTTAGTTTCCTAAATACCAATTAGAGTTTTATGAGAAAAGTACGAGAACAAAAGTTATCTCACACCTACTTTAATGCGTAGAGTTGGCTGAAATAAAAATGATAACTATACCTTGTTTACCTCCAACTTTTATCAGATAATCTTCGTCGAAGAAAACAAGGCAATTTGCACGTACGACTTATGTCAGTGACCTGCTCAAAGTTTTACTTTACTCACATTCAGTCTATAAATGTAATTAATAGATGAAACTATTTGCTTGGTATATGGTTATATGTCTTCCAACTATCTCTCTCGCGAGAATAATAAGATGTTCACTTCATAACCTTTTGGTGATAATAAATATACCAGTCTTATTGTTTTCATCTTAGTTATAATAACTAGTTTTAGGGTATTTTACTTACCAAGAACAGCATCTTGGTTGGATCAGGTGAATGTATTTACATTCGTACGTATTTATTAATTCAATATAAACATTATTGTAATACTAAGTTTCTAGACAGAAAAAGCTTTGTAAATCCAGGTTTAGTTAGTTTCAGGCATAACAGTTTTTTTTTTTTTTTTTTTTTTATATTTATGCTGCCAAAATGACTATGCCCTGCCTGATGGAAAGCATGAGCAGAATCCAAGAGTGGTGGTCACCATCCTCAATGCGAAAAAGAACGATGCAGCATGGTGACCTACACTATGGCGGCCTGGGGAGAAGGGGGACGGTGAGGGGGATAGGGGGCGTTGGATTGGGGTATGGGCCTCCGGTTTCCTCACGCACTCGATGAAACACAGCGTAAGCGCTGTTTCACACCGGTTTTCTGTAAGGCCGTAGTATCATTCCGGTCGAGCTGGCCTATTCATGCCGAAGCGTGGCTCTCCCACGGTAAGCAAACAAACTCGACGTGCGAAAAGACACCGAGTTGAGTCCAATCTTGACAAATTTTGTGAACACGTGTATGAGTAAATCTATACATCCCGATGATTTGAAGAAGGCGTGTGAGTGTGAGAACTACAGGCAAACATTAGAATATTGTCAAATTTAGATAAAACTGTAGAAATGTATGGTTGGCGAAATAAGTAGGTTTTTGGAGGGAGTACGGTGACATCGCTTTCCCGGTTTGGACCAAGTCAATGAGAGTCTCAACTGCCCATAGTTATTGTTATTCTATAACTAGGCTGTTATTCTATACATGGATTACAAAGAAGCATTTGACACGTTTGATCATGCTGCAGTCTATGGATGAATGTGGAATCCGTGGTCCCACAATGTAGCATCTTTCCTTTGGAGATGTACGTTACGTAGACTTGCACACACGTCTACTCACACCGGCGGACTATTAATAAACATACGTTAACAGTTATATACCATACTCTGGATTCATTACTCAGCTATGGACGAACGTTTACAAGTTATGTGAAAGAGATACAATATCTTCAAACAAGGCTTATAGAGTTCATGTCAACTGAAGGTACAACTAAAGGCTCTTTTCTTGGAGAGCGTCGAGATTAGTGATGTGTGAAGAAGTAGACATTTTATAATGTATTAAGAGAAATATATACGTAGATAAGAGCTCGTCTCGCTAAAAAACTTAACAGTTTGGCGAGTACTTAATTTATTTTTTGTTGTTTAAATGAACAAAAAAAAATCTGCACGAAATCGTAAGGCTATCATTGGTACAACGTGAATAAATAAGATACTTCCATTAAACATATCACTACCTAAGGAAAACAATATACACTAACTAACATTAACTTACGCATAAGAGATAAACATGTTTTTATAAATATATATTTAAACTAATCTTGGTACTAAACAAATATGGCTGTGCGACCTGCCGTATAATTGTGTTGCTATGTTGAAGAACTATTTGCCCAATTCCCTCCTGAGCCACGTCTATAAGCTGTTTTCAAGAGTCATCACGAACCGTCTTGCGCGAAGACTCGACGAATACCAGCCACCGGAGCAGGCTGGGTTTCGGAGCGGATATGGCACCATAGACCACATCCACACAGTGCGGCAGATAATACAGAAGACCGAAGAGTATAATCAGCCCCTGAGACGTCTCAGTGCTCAATAGGTTTAACAACGGTAGTGATCACCGTCTAGTCCGAGGTTCTCTGAATGTCAACTTCAAAGCTGAACGTGTCCGCATGATGAAATCCAGGCTCCGACCAACTCTGCTCCAAGTTGAGATGGGACCTGAAAAATTTCAGTCAAATCTGGAAAACTAATTTGTTGCCATGGAAACCACAAGAGACGTAAACCAAAACCTTGAAAATGTGGTTCGAATCCTCAAGAATGAAGGTACGAGATTTTGTGAAATGCAGCGTACAGGCACGAAGTCGAAACTTTCAGAGAGGACACTAGGGTTAGTGAAGGAACGACGTAAGAACCCGCCAGTCACTTCATCGGCAAAGTGGACTCTAAAACGAGAGATTAGTAAACGTGTACGACACGACCTCCGATGCTCCAACGCTCTTTTGATTGAAAGAGCAATAGAGCAGAATCGGGAGTCAAAAGTATTTGTGAAATCTCTTGGAAGAAGCCATTTGACGAAGCTGACCACAGCAAGCGGAGAAGTCGTTGCTTCCAAGCTGGCCATCCTTTCGGAAGTAGAAAGCTTCTATGGCGATTTGTACGCTTCGCATGCATCTCGACCTGATCCCGAAAATGAGGCCCCTGGGGCCACATTAACACACCACTTCACCGAAGATCTGCCAGAAGTCAGCATTGACGAAATCGAGATGGCTCTTAGACAGCTGAAAAATAGAAAAGCCTCTGGAGAGGATGGCGTTACTACAGAACTGTTAAAGGCTGGAGGTAAACCCGTATTAAAGGCGCTTCAAAAGCTTTTCAACGCTGTCCTGTTCGAAGGGAGGACCCCAGAGGCGTGGAGTAGGAGTGTGGTCGTCCTATTCTTCAAAAAGGGAAATAAAACCATGTTGAGGAACTATCAGCCCATTTCCCTCTTGAGCCACGTCTGTAAGCTGTTTTCAAGAGTCATCACGAACCGTCTTGCGCGAAGACTTGACGAATACCAGCCACCAGAGCAGGCTGGGTTTCGGAGCGGATATGGCACCATAGACCACATCCACACAGTGCGGCAGATAATACAGAAGACCGAAGAGTATAATCAGCCCTGTGTCTAGCATTTGTGGACTATGAAAAGGCCTTTGACTCGATCGAGATCTGGTCTGTTCTGAAGTCCCTGTAGCGTTGCCAAGTAGATTGGCGGTACATCCAAGTGTTGAGATGTCTCTACAAAGCCGCTACTATGTCCGTCCAAGTACAAAATCAGCATACAAGGCCCATACTATTGCATCGAGGAGTGAGGCAAGGGGACGTTATATCCCCGAAGTTATTCACTAATGCAATGGAGGACCTGTTTAAGACGCTGCACTGGGAAGGCGCGGTATCAACATCAATGGCGAATACATCTCTCACTTGCGATTTGCAGATGACATCGTCATCATGGCAGAAACGCTGCAGGACCTACAACAGATGCTGAACGACCTGGCTGACTCGTCTGTGCGCATCGGCCTACGGATGAACTTCGACAAGACCAAGGTCATGTTCAATGAACATGTACTACCGGAACCGGTTGTGGTACACGGTGCCGTTCTCGAAGTTGTTCAAAAAATATGTATACCTCGGGCAGGCTTTGCAGTTAGGTAGAAACAGCTTTGAGGACGAGGTGAACAGGAGAATTCGGCTAGGTTGGGCAGCGTTTGGCAAACTTCGTCGGGTCTTCTCATCGTCAATTCCATAATGCCTAAAGACGAAAGTCTTCAATGCGTGCGTCCTACCCGTAATGACATACGGAGCCGAAACGTGGACACTTACGGTTCGACTGGTCCATAAGTTCAAAGTCGCTCAGCGTGCTATGGAGAGGGCTATGCTCGGCGTTTCTCTAAGGGATCGCATCAGAAACGAGGTGACCCGACAAAGAACAAGGGTCAACGACGTTGCCCACAGGATTAGCAAGCTGAAGTGGCAGTGGGCTGGCCACATTTGCCGAAGAACCGATAAACGTTGGGGTAAACGAGTTCTTGAAAGGAGACCGCGTCTCGGCAAACGTAGTGTAGAACGTCCACAGGCCAGGTGAAGCGATGATTTGTGCAAGACGGCTGGCAGGAGCTGGATGCGAGAAGCCATAGATCGAACTAAGTGGCGTGAAATTGGAGAGGCCTATGTCCAGCAGTGGACTGCGATACGCTGATGATGATGATGCTATTAAAATATTAAATATAAAAGTGTGTTACGTGTTTAAGTCCGATGGATTTGAGAAATAAACCTTCTGACGTGTAAAAGAGACAGAGAGTATTGAAGACACTCTAAAAATCACGATATCTATTCGTGTAACAGTCCTTAATTATTGCCGAGGTCGCTTAGTTAATCACTGAAATCACTTCAATATTTCTCGCATTGTAACTCAAACTAAACTGCCCAGCTGTCGACGAAACGCCTTTATATATTCAGGCCATAGCAACTAGAATCTTTATAGTCGATTCTGAGATGACGTTACACCGGAACGAACTTCATGAACACGACATTTCCTTGAAATAAAAACAAGCCAATCTCGCGTTTCATGTCTAACGACAACCCATATTCGATTTTATGCATATTGGTGTAAGGTTCGTCATTCTGTGCCTCAAGAAATTAACGGGAAGATTCTGACGCACGGCTTCGCCTCAATAAGTGTAACCATCGATTTTGACTTTCACTTGTAATTTGTCCCATTTTTCGTTAACAAATAAAATTAGGAAAGAATAAATACTATCACATGAAAACAACACGAAACATTTTTCAATGAACCAAAATATACTCTGTGAATTTAGTGAGTATAATGTAATTAATCTATCACCAGTATATATCAACATTACAATAAATAAAAAAAAATTGAGGAAAAATAGAATCAGGCAATTAAACTAACGATTATCGTCTCAAAAAGAAAAAGTACGGAAAGTGCAAATTAAGCAAAATAAATCTTGACTTTAGACCTAAAATACGGACGTTAATTTATTCGATCCCGTTATCTTTGAGCAATTAACAGAGTTTTTTTTTAAGAAACAACTGGGTTTTAAATTAAGGTTTTTGCTGGGGCATTAATCTCGCTTTGTCATCGTTCCGTCTAGCTGTCCGTTACACGGTTATTTCCGGATAAATTTTGGACGAAAATTCATTCAACGGATACACCGTTGGAGATTTTATCTTAAAAATTTATATGTTACACTACATTTATATTCAATTGTTGATTTCTGCGTTCTGAATGTTAAAGAATGATTTGTTTCGAAAAAATATTATTCCTGTGTTTTTTTGTTTCAAGACGGCAAACCACATGGGTTTCCAGACACTATTCCACAAACGGTATCATTGACGTCTTTTTACAGGGTCACACCGTGGTCACACTCACACAGGGTCGCCCAGATTATAAAAGAGAAAGTGTAATTAAAGTTTCAGACTTTAACATTTGAATAAAATTCCTTGATTCCTTTTAGGTATACTTGAAATAAATAAAAAATCCTGTTTACCTTTACTACTATCGTCGTATTAACTTAAACAAGTATTTTAGAAATATATACTCACCAACATATTCCTATTTATAGAGGTTTATTGAAATTCTCGAGCATTTTCAAGTTAATAAGTACATATTTCAATTAAAACTTGGTTGGGTGTTGTCGACTACAATAAGCAAACATTTGACTTTGAGAGACAACATCAGTTGAGGTGTTGTCAATCTACGATAAGGGAAATTTGAAACGATAGTACGCGTTCTAAATTTTCCTAAAAAATTTTAAAATATTCACCATTGATATTTGGTTTAGAGGGATTTATATTTTGTTTTGTTGTAAAATAAACTTACTCTTCTTATATAACCAAACTTTTTCTAAACTAATTTACGGAACTTCATACTCACATAGAATATTAACATTACAATTATTTGGCTTATTAAAATTGAAAAAGGTTTACGAGTCAAATTGTATTTATTCTGCAATGCTTAAGGCTTATAAAATGAAGCAATTATAAAATTAATAAGAAGTAAACAAATAACAACACAATACCCTTGTATTGTGTTGTTGTTTGGTTAGCTAAATAAATAATTTAAAAAAATAAAAGTAAAAAAAGGTTATTCTGTTCAAATACATAAAAGTTCCGGTGCTTGTAAAGATTTTTAACATATTCTATGTCAATTTTTCAAAATAATATAGAGTGGCAGTAGCTAACTAGTTTGTGCCATACGAAATGACTATACATAAAATATAATCAGTCTATCGAACTTGAATAATTCGGTGATAAAACGACCCCTACTTAGAGGTAAGCAATAATTTTATGCAGAATATATTTAATGTGCTAATAGCTTTTAGAGTCTCATAAATGTTACAAAATAAATATAAAGTTCCTTCTTTAGTGACAAATTCATTATGTACCAAGATAAATATATTCATGAGTTTAATAACCTTCTTACACTTAGCTTGGCTGGCTCCTAACAATCATATTAATTACCCGCCTACAGACAAAATTTATGCAAATTTTTAATAACTGTTGATAATTAATTTCTCAACGATGGATATCGTAATTGATTGGCTTCCGATGGATGATAATTAGCTCAGGTAATTATCAAAATAAATCTTAAAGACTTGATAATTAATAAATTTTGTCATAGATACGTTTTGTGTATTACACGATTACACAGTATGTTAGATTGTTTTCTTATTAGTATTTTTTTTAATATAGAGCATGCCAAAGTAACTCTTCTTTGGCTAATGGATTGAAGCATGTATATTGCTTGTTGGCAATAATAAAAGTAATTGATAAGAATATGTTCCCTGCACAAATGATCACTACAGTAACGTGATGAGAAATACTCCATACGTTGATGTCTCGAGGCATCAAACACAACTAGTCGCACTGCTAAGTTAGATGAACAGTATATTCAAAAATGGTATCCTGTATGTTTGAAAATGTATGAAAATCAATATATTATAAAAGAGTAAAGAGGAGTGGTATTTAGTACATCAGTATATAAAACATTGCGTAAACTACTTTTGTGTTAAATTAATCAAAAATCACTTATAAACATTTTGTACCAGCCGTTTATGAATGAAAATCATACATTAATAAATAAAAGTGAAAGATTTAGATTTGGCACGTAAATCGCTTATTGAACTTGGGGTTTTGTGTATTAAACATAATACGACAGTTCAGATCAACTGTGTGATAGTAGATGTAATATGTAGTATTTCTGTATTCGGTCTATACAAAAGTTTATTAAAAATAAGCAATCATATTTTAAATTTGTATTATTTATTTCTATATATATATATTATTAATTTCCGGCAACATTAAATTAATAATGCAAAGTTCATTTTTTTGTACTTAATTTGACTAACTATATAAATACGTATAATGTATTTACGCAAGAATAAGAAACAAATACACTAACTATTCGCTTAAACATGAAGCGAATACTGATCTCTAATCAGACTTATAATCATTTATATAAACAACAATTGTTAGATAAAATAATAAAATAATATGATTGCAATATCATTAATAGAATATAAATAAAATAAATAAGTAAATAAATATTTCGGACATCTAACACACAACGCCATCTGGTCCCAAACTAAGCAGAGCTTGTATTATGGGTACTAGACAACTGATATGAATACATAAATATTTTTTTTTGTAAATACATACATATTATACATAGAAAACACCCAAACGCCGAAACAAATATTTGCAGATCATGCAAACATTTGGTCCGACCCAGGATTCGAACCCGAGACCTCATGGACAGCAGTCGCGTACGCTACCACTGCGCCACCGAGGCAGTCAAATGGATAATAAATATTTCGGATATCTTACACATAACGTCATGCAGCCGAGCTTGTGTTACGGGTTGAGAACAGTTGTCTAGTCAACTGATATAGATACATACATACTTTTTTTGTAAATACATATATAATATATATAGAAAAACCCAAATATTTGGTCCGACCCGAGAATCGAACCTGAGACCTCAAGCACAGCAGTCGCATACGCTACCAGTCTTTTCTAAACTGAAATCAAGTTGGTAGAATAATATCGTAATAAGTCAATAAAAATCTCGTATCTCCATGCATTATCTGGTAATCTATGAAAACAAAACACTACCGCGTTCGCCTCCCCGGCTTTCTGGTATGAGTTGTATACAACTTTGGTTTGAATTTGCATTATAACTTCATGGTGACGTTAACCCTTCGCCTTCAATAAGAACTTAATAATAATCTCGATCTTATTTTACTCAAAAGTGACACCTTAGGCGATTCACTAATGACTACTTGCCGGCTAGAACCGGAAAATTTGGTAGATGCCAGCGCCTAGTGACCTGCCAAGCGAAGGGTACCCTTCAGTATCATTTTGATACTATTACATTTACATGGGTAGTTAACTTATTTAAAACGATAACACAAAGACATTGAAAGTCAGGCAATGTACAATGTTACGTAGTGACCCTAAAAGTGTTGTTAGTTTGTTTCGGTAGGAGTAATCACATGGGGCAACGCTTTTGTGACTTTTTAGTTACAGGTTCGTTACATACGATAGTTACTTACTATGTAACCGGTCGCTACGTCGACTTTTACTGCGCTGAGTGTTTGTGACTACTTTGTGTGATCCATAAACTGTTGTCGTGAAACTAGAATCTTTGTGTCCATTTCATGTGTGTTTGTAAAGTGCCCCATGTCACTGGATATATTCCGAATGCGGGAGTTGTCTTAAAAAAATCCAGTACTGTTCATCACAATTCGTTGACCAAGCTCGTTTGCACTACTACATATTAAAAAAAACTACATAAATAATAATAATAGGGAGAAATTGTCTATGCTACCACTATAAATGCGTGGTTTTCTAGAGATTTATATTTCTAAATCATTAAATGTTCTAGCTACTACATGTATTACACTATATACAAATTCTTTATAGATTAAACATATTTCTGAAGTATTAAAGGAAAAGTTGCTTAAGTAAAATCAAAGTACACTCAAGCACCTGCTTCATTACCAAAGTTTTTCCTTATCCACCTTGAAAGGCGAGACACCTGACACCATCTATACCGCTCTTCATGACAACGCTTAAAATACTAAAATTATATATTTATTAATTTAAAGACAAACTCGGTAGCTAAGTAAAGTCGTTAATTAACTTGGAAACTTCAATATTGTTCGTTAAGGAGTTGATTTCTTAATAAAATTCGTATGAAGGTGAAAACCTTAATATGAATAACGAACATAAATATAACTTTTCTTTCTACTATTCTTAAAGTTCAAAACTGCCAACTACTTGTACCAGTACACAAATATTAATTACCTGTTTATAAATACTGCTGTAATAATGAAGTTTCAAATGCGAAAACAACAATGTTTAATTGTTGTTTTCGCATTTGAAATGAGAAAGTAATTAGAATTGATATTGAAATCTTCCTGCTTCTTTCTTCCAGCCTTTTCCCAACCTACTTTAAGAAGTATATTCTAAATTAAACTCACTTGAACTTGTGAGTTTGATTCTAGAATGTATTGCAACAAGTTTCATTACTTAATGGAATGTTACATCCTTTTGGGGAAGGTCTTTTCTGAAGGTCTGATGGCGGTCGGATGACAGTCACTTCATGTAAAGAATCGAAATGTGACGACATACTAAAAATCTTCTTAAGGTAATTTATACCTTCGCTTGTTGACACTTGTTGGAACTTGTTGCAATACATACTAGAATCAAACTTATAAGTAATGAGTTGAGGACTTGGGGAATATGACGTTTAGACAATACTGAAGTTCTGTAAAAAGCCTGTACTTTTTTTGAATTTTTTAGGGTTCTCACTTTGTATAACCAGTATTATTTCACATTGTAATGTCTTTACCTACTGGGCTCAAATTTGTCCAGACCTGAACCGAATGCTGGTTTTAATGCAATTATTATATATCAAAACTGCTTCATAGTTTTTTATGGGATTGTGGCAAACGAGCAGATGTATCATCGAACGGTAAGCAATTAACCCTGCTTATGGATACCCGAAACACCAGAGACATCACAAGTTGATTCCCAGCCTTTGGGGAATGTTGAGGTGGATGGGGGAGGGGTTGAGTTATAGGCCTTCGGTATCCTTACTCACTCGGTGAAATACAGCGCGACGCTCTTTCACTAAGTGTTTTCTGTGAGACCGTGATGTTACTCCAGTATAACTGACCCATGCATGCCGAAGCGTGGCTCTCCCACGGTAAAAACATAGTAACAACATAATATTAACTTGTTATGTTCATTTATTACACATTCTTTGTCTAATACTTATTTCTTACATAATTTGAGTGGTTACTTTTACTTTTATAAAGGTATTATAATAAATTGTGCCTACCCATAATACACCTTTTCTTTTAAAGAACCCATAATGTCCCATTGCTGGGCTCAGGTCTCCTCTCAGGAGAGGGTCAGAGCCATACGTCCCCACGCTGGCCAAGTGCGGGTTAGGACTGGCAAGACAACAACAAGTTGGATGTTTTAAGCCGCCCAAGGCCTCCAACTCAGCTTCACGACTGATATCCTATAATAACGACCGGCACAGACTGCTTTACGTGACCTCCGAATCAGCGGTCATCCATGCAGGAACTGACCACGCACTTTCCTTAACCTGGGTGATTATTTCTAATCACCGAGTGTAACTGGTCTAGGAGCGTCTCATTTTACAAAAAACACATCCATATTTTATATTTTGTTGATTAAAAACGTGTCAGTTATTGAACGTGGAATAGTAATCTATGTTTATCTTATACTACATCTTTTGTAGTATAGTAATTTAAACAATAAAGAAGAAATAATTTTGTTATGTACTTTAGTAATAAATTTATCTTATTTGTCAACCGCCATATCCTACGACGTGACATTGAAAGATTTTATAAAAGCGGCATACAAAAAATATTTCGAACGCGGCATGAATCGCAAAACAATTCTATCAGTATTCATTTTATTCCAGTAGGGTAAATCTAAGGAAAGATTCCTGAGTAGATACAATAATTCTGCACATCACAAAATTATGAGAATAAGATTATTAGGTTTATGTGACCTTGATTGTCAACTGTTCTCAAAAGCAAAAAGCAATAACTCTGATTTTGAATGATTGTAATTTATCATACTTCCTTCACCTTCACGCTTTAAATTTGCTTGTTTGACACACACACAATGTAGTGCGTGTTGTTGGGTGTTTCTAAGATGGCAAATTTTTTTTTTTCAACAACCCATAATGTCCCACTGCTGGGCTCAGGTCTCCTCTTAGGAGAGGGTTAATGCCATACGTCCCCACGCTGGCCAAGTGCGGGTTGAGGACTGCCAAGAACACGTTGTCGCTACGTATCATGCCGTTGGATGTTTTTAAGCCACCCGAAGGCCTCCAACTAAGCTTGATCTCTGAGTCACGGAGATGCTCATGGTAAAGCCAGCAATGCCACCACCAGCACCCATCCAGGTACTGACCGCGCCGTCGTTGCTTACCCTCGGTGATTGTTTCTAATCACCAAGTGCAACTTGGCTATGAGCCTCTCGAATGTAATGTAATGTTGAATGTTTAAGGAAAATTCCGTTGTTACAATCATGCTTAATTGGGGTATCATACTAATAAACATTTTAGCTAAGGTGGCATTTTGAAAACCTAAAGTTAATTCATGATTCGTTTCATTCCAAAAGATACATAATACAAAGTATCATAAAACAATCTGATGTTCTTCGTATAATTTCATTTAATATGAAATGAGACTTCTTGTGATTCTTCTACCGTTATGAAACAAATTAAATTTATTTTTTGTATCTATTGACATTTAATTATTTTAATTATTTTAGATATTTCATTTCTGATATTAGTATAAAATATTTTCTTTTCTTATGTTAAGGTAAATAGAACTTGTAAGTATTCAGGATAATTTTCAGGATATTTTTGTAACCAAATTAGTCTCCAGGCATAAATGTAAAACAAATATTGCATTTTACTTCCTGTGCCTAGCCGGTCAAATTTGGAACTCGATACCAGCGCACTTGTTCCCCATTGTTATCCCGGGTCTATTAAGCGAGGTGTGAAAAAGCATCTCACTAGGCTATCATAGTGTGGGTCACCGTACTGCATTGTTCACGTTCAAATTGAGAATGGTGAACACCACTCTTGAATCCAGCTCATGCTTTCATCAGACCGAATAGAGTCATCTTGTCAGCTAATACATTAAAAGTGACACAATTTAATGTGTTATTTTATGAGATCGATGGAAAAAATACTTAAGTGTATTAATACTACTGTTCTAGAAAAATAACATGAAGAAAATATCTCGCAAAAGGTAACATTAATAATTAGATGATCTATACTAGATTTAGACAATCGAGGACGCAACCAACAATGTATCTCAGTAGATCAAAGTTATAAAGTGAACTCAGATATATTTTGTAACAACAAACGGTTCCTTAATATAAATTGTCGTCTTGTCTTTTTGTTATGACATAAATTCTTTTAGTGGCCAGCTTTTTACACTTGCCCATAATTTCTCTGAAATGTTTTTCTCGTAGAATTTTACGAAATTGCTACGTCAATAACAATATTTCATGCACAAATGTAATAAACGTTATGAAAATTACTAAACATAAAATAAAAGGAAAAGTGTCATAAGCTTAATGTATGTGTCTATGCTTTTGTGTATGTATCTATTTGAGTGTCAGTGTTTTTGGAATCATTTATACCTGTTTTAAGCACTATAGCTAGCTACTGAACGAATTGACTAATTTAATTTTTTTCTAGACGTTGAAAAGAATGTACAATGGAGGGATAAAGTAAATTGAATACTAACAAAATTGTAGGCTAAGGTTTGGAAATAAATAGCAAGTAACAGTGACTTGTTAAACCTCTCTAACGTAATGAATATTGAGAATTTGGAACTAATTTCCCCATGAATTTCCATACCCAAATGTAAAATAACTTATTATATTCTGCCATAGGGACTCTCCTCTGCTTAATGGAAAGCATTAGCAGAATTTAAGAATAGTAGTCAACATACACATTGTGAGTGTAATCAAAGTGGCATGGTGACCTACACTATGGTGGCCTATTCAGATGCCTCCGCATCATTGGGTTTTGCACTCAGCCACGAAGCACTTCAATACGAACGCGATTATTTCAGACCAGTCGACCAGTGCCCAATTCGTTGGACGTTAATCGCCGGCTTTTTTAGACTTAATTTACAAATACTATTATTTTAACGGAATTTTTAGTTCAATCATAATAAACTATGGCCTATATCACTTCTCATTAGTCTTGCTATCTGTTAGTGAAAAAAATTTCCAGCATCGGATCATTGCTTCTGAAGATTACCCCCTATAACCATACAAACAAAGTTAGAAACTTTAGCTCTTTATAATGTTAGTATTGATTGAGCTTCTGCGAAATTGTAGTACTGCAAGACGGCTCGTTTTTACTAAAATCAGCTTGGCTCTACCATTATTAATTTTGTAATATATGTATTTGGATATCACCATATACCTATTTGATGCTAATCTGTAGATATTGTAGTAGATTGCTTAAAGAACTTTAAATAACTAGGACTCTTACAGAGATCAAGATAATTAAAGTGCACCTTAAGATGCACAAGGTAGTAGAGCCACGCTGATGTCAGCATAAACGGGCTAGCTCGACCGGGCGGGTACTATCCTCAAACAAAATATCAACGTAAAATGACAGCGTTCGTACTGTCTGGTGAGTGCGAGACCAGAAGCCCAATGATGCAGAAGTATTACTAGGCCGCCTTGGTGAAGGTCACCATGCTGCATTGTTGCATTGACCACCACTCTTGTATTCTGCTTATGTTTTTCATCAGACAGAGTAGAGTTATTTTGGCAAGACCATACATAGTAGAAGTAAAAGAAATTAAGTAACGTAAATATTTTTAGAAACCTATTTTTTCCGATTTATATACGATACGGGCGACGCATTCTCTTGAATAATTATTTATGTTCACTAGTGAATAACTTTTACTCTTTCTATCGATGACTTTATGTGTCCACTTAAAACATGAATAGGAAATTGAACTCAGATTTAAAGTATTCGAAAAAGAAAAACAAACATTTTTTGATCAATCGCTCCTAATTTACAAAAGCGGGCTACGAAAGTGAAATCGCAAGTAGTAGAAAGTCTACACGACAGTGAAAAATTTAAGTTATAAAACCATCTATTCCTTTTGTTGTATTTAAATTGATGAATGTTTAGAGTAAAGTTAGAGTATTAAAATAAACGAAAGTAAAAGAAACATATGCAAATATGACACTTTGTCATTGAGTAAACATTTTCTTTTTTTCTCTTTCGTTGCATAAATATTTTAACAAAAGTATAAATAAAATATTCAAACCAGTCCTGACATTTTATCATCATCATCATCATCATCATCAGCCTATCGCAGTCCACTGCTGGACATAGGCCTCTCCAATTTCACGCCACTTAGTTCGATCTATGGCTTCTCGCATCCAGCTCCTACCAGCCGTCCCGCGCAAATCATCGCTCCATTTTATAATCTAGTTTATTTGTTTTGTATTCAACCGATGTAAAGTCTACGTTATACAGAGTATTTTAATAATAATAAAGTTGAGAACGAGCTGGTTTATACCAAAGCTCGCTCGTAGACAGGAGCTACGAGCTGCCGTTATCGTAGCTCGCAAGCTACGATACCTACGTAGACAATGTATGACAAACTTAAAGCTGAGAAGGATTACGTTTGAAGTATTTATTTCATCATATACAGACAGTTGCCGCGTACACAAACTCAGCGGGAGCGAAGCGTGTGCAAAAGCAGAGCGTACAGCGGCGTGTTCATATATATAGACTTATATGCGAGTGTTCACGAACACAGCGGAGCTGAGAGCGGGCGGGGAAAGGGTGATGAGCGGCGTACCAGTGTAGTGGTGTCAGATAGGGATGGAATAAAATAGCAATCACCTGTGATTAGTGATTTTTTATTTTGACAATGTTTTGATTTTTCCGAGTATATTTAATTAATAATATTTAATATTTTTATTGATTTGTTGCTATTAAAATATTGTGTTTTCTGTGATCCCCTTTAGGTGAATGAGTATAGCAACGTTATTATTATACCTATTAGTATTGTGTATGCAATTACGACTAATCAAGATTTTCCTAAGATTATAAACTTGGGTATTATAGTATATATATTATTGGGTACAATTTTGGAAAATTTAATTTAATCACAGTCAGTTCCGCTGCCGTCGCCACTCCGCTCCCCAGTGACTTCGAAAACGCGACCTAAGCTTTACGTTTCTTCAACTGAAGTGACAACTAGCGAACATGAGAAATGATATTCCTGCTAAGAATTAAGTGGAGCGTCTCTGCTTTGGTTGACTCCTGGGTATTATGTCACGTAGTCTATTTAGACATGTAATTTTGATTTATTCAGCTATCATAGAGAAATCATGTTTTTACAAAAGCAAAAGAAATACAGAAGACGAAAACTAAGGATTAATCAGAATCAATAGTCACCCAATGAATGTGATGGCAGTGATTACTTCCAACTAAAAAATAAATTCTTTAAAAAGCCATTCCAGCCATGGTAACCAAAATATAGGACGTTGCATTTAAGAGTTAATTAAATATTTGCAGTAGCGATGTAAACAATCTCCAACTTTTTGCTAAAAAAATATATTGAAATTAGCATGGTGTGAGCGAGATTTACATTAATAAGTAATCTTAGGAAAAAAATAAATACACTTCTTCTTCCGAGCATGTACAGTAAGATGTACCATAAAATTTCTTTTTTTTGGAATCCAAGACGTTCTAAATTAAATAAATATGTTCAGAAAATTTAACACACAATGCCATCTAGTCCCAAACTAAGCAGAGCTTGTACTATGGGTACTAGTGAACTGATATTTTTACATATATACTTTTTTTGTAAATACACATTATACATAGAAAACACCCAAACTCCGAAACAAATATTTGCAGATCATACAAACATTTGGTCCGACTCAGGATTCCAACCCAAGACATCTTGCACAGCATTCGCATTTGCTACCACTGCGCCACAGAGGCAGTCAATTGAATTAAGTGTTAATGTAATATGCCAATGCAGTCAGTTTCAGTTCCAAATAAGGTTTAACAAGTATTGTGGTTAGATTCATATCTTTTCGGTCTTGGTTAACCACATCGTGACAGATAGATTTATTGATATATATACCGTCTATTTTAATTCTGCCAGAACTAGGATTTCATATGCAAAAATAGTGTATCATTACAAACAAATCGTTGAAGCTAAATATTAATAACTTAGTAACTGGT
This sequence comes from Hyphantria cunea, assembly GCA_003709505.1. NCBI lineage: Eukaryota > Metazoa > Arthropoda > Insecta > Lepidoptera > Erebidae > Hyphantria > Hyphantria cunea. The sequence continues at coordinate 1,194,978 of PKRV01000116.1, forward strand.
TAACCAAATACTTTGGAATTATATAATACGAGCTGAGCCCCGCGTTGATACCCGTGGTACGAAGCTTGTCTAAAAGAAGTAGCTTTAGTTACTCTTTATATTACAGCTGCCAGTGTAAGTCTCATTAAAATCGGTCAAACCGTTCCAGAGATTACCCGGAACAAACATACAGAAAGACAGAAGAAAAAATTTAAAAAATGATTTTTTATGTAATTAACGAAAGTGCAAGGCGTTTAGATTGAATTTGATTGATAATTTGGATTTGAATTACAAACAGACATTTAAGTTTTTTTTTTAATTCATTAAATAATTCAAGGAATAATACATAGTAATGTACGAATATGTGTGTGCTTCACGATATTAATGGAAGTCTTGTAGTCATAGACTCGTGCGAGAGAAACCTTTTATATCCGTCTTACTCATTCAGTTTATTGTTCATGTTTGCCAATCTATTGAACTTTTAAGTAAATGATATATGAAGTATCTTGTAAACTATTTTTTGTAGTACCCAGGGAGCATATTAAGATTATTAGTTATGTTAATCAGGATGTTATGTTAAGAGCGTTACGAAAAGTTAGAAAGCGCGTGAATAATATTTTTTACGTCCATACTAATCTAACATATAAAATTCTCGTGTCGCGGTGTTTGTTACTAGACTCCACCAAAAAGGCTGGACCAGTAGGTCAGAGTATCGGGCAACATCTATTTTTCATATCCCTAAATGATAAGGGTGACCCAACTCAATTTTTTTTTTGTCAAAATTACGTATTTTTGGTAAATCAACGGTTGCCGGGCCAGTTAGTAATATTATTAATTCCCATATGAGCTTTCGTTTGATAAATCCGTTAGCATAGTTTCTAATCTCTGACTCAGCGATGTTGCACTCGAAGTTCTAATGCTTAAAACTAAGTTTAAACTTAGTGTTAAAGTTTCTTTCCAAACGACTTATATTAGCAGTACAATTTATCGCTTTACTCATCAAACTTCGTAAGAGTGTGAGTGTGTTAAAATTAGGTTAGTTGTTTTATATCCTTTGTATTAAGAACGTTTCAAATATTTTAAGTGATATAAAAGCTGGTTAACATTAAAAAAGACTATGATATAGTGGAAGAAAACTTTTAGGATATCTCATTTGATAAAGATGATGATTAATCGTAATTTCCACATATATGGGTGAGGATAGAATTCTACTATCGCTCACTTTATAATCAGAATCACTGAGAGAATAAAAACAAATGTAAACTAAATTATATTTCCAAATAAAAATTACTTTTAGAATATATTTGATGATCCTCCCTTTTTGCAAAGATGTCAGTTGTCAGCTATCAACTGGAAAAAAACATAGAAGTAGGAGATCGTTTTTTGTTTTTTCGAAAGACGATCCCCATTTCATGTCATCCACATTTTTTATAATTTTTATCATTAACTCCATCACGACGAAGACTTGAAGACTCGAAGACTTAGAATTGAAGACTCGAAATACTTGACATTGGCAGAAAATGCTGATCCGGCTGATTGCCATATCATCAAAAGAAGAAGAAGAAGAACATAGAAGTAGTTATAACCTTATTTATCGCTAGAAGTTGATAGATGACAAAAATTCAATTATTATCCAAAAATTATTTTTAAACGGTATCATGAATTAAGAATCATGTTAACTATTTGAGTCCCATATTTCCAGTACAGATGGAATTATAATAACACAGATTATTAATAAATCGAGTGAATACGAGTATAAGATAGATTATAAGATTTCTTGGCTACCCGTTCCATCTAAGGAAAAGGGTAATAAGGATTATGAAAATACAACATCAGTAGTAAGGTCAAATCTTTTATTAATTTCGGGTTCATATGTTTTCTTCGAACTCCATATGTTATTATAATCTCAGTTCATATGCTAACATATGTAGTTATACAACTTAATATACATGTGTCTGCTCCTTTGTTATTTTTGAGGTTCTGTACTCCGTATCAAAAACGAAACCTTTATAGAACCCCACCTGACTGCCTGTAGGTCTGTCAAAACTATTTTAATTGTGGCGGTATCAAGTTGAAATAAATATCAAATACAGTCTGAGGTTCCTTGTAGCAATGAAAAAATAAAACTTATTAGTACAAGCGATCAAAAGATACGATCGCCAAAAACAGAGTATAAAACTCTGCTTTTAGCGTATATTTTAATACGTGTAAAAAAACTTATAGTTTAATTCCCATTGACATAGAATTATGAATATTTGGCATTGGACAATGTCATGTAGCACGCGTAAGGTAAAAATCCGAAAAGTATTAATATTAGTTGCATTTATTGCGACTTTAAACTCATTTGCTGTTGGTATACTAACCATCACCTATGTTGGTATATAGAGACAACCGTTTTCTAACGGCAAAGCTAAGTTTGGCCCTACTTAACTAATGTTTTGCACGGAACTCTCGATACATGTGTCCGACTCGCACTTGGCTGATGTTTTTAGATAACTCTTATACTGAATTATCTATGTTAAATAATTAATGAAACGTTAAACTAAGCTTTATAAAGGGCAACCGTTGATGATCGCTAGAACTGGTTTCTATTCTAGTCCACTTTAAGTTGGCTGCTATCATATTGACTTCATTTATAAAATATTTTTGATAACTTATTATCTTGAATATCAATTGTAAAGCTGTTTTAAAATGCGATAACAATGACATCCACAAATGCAATTGAATTTGTTGAATTACGATCGGAAAACCTTGAGACTGCAATGGGTGCCTTCGCATATAGGGCTTCGTGGTAACGAGAAAGCTGATGAGTTGGCTAAACAAGAAGCTAGAGAAGGTATTGATTATGATATTAAATTTCTGTATTCTGATCATCTTGGCAATATTAAAAAATATGTTATGATAAATTGTAAGAATATTTTGATGAAAGAAGTAGAGAAAAGGGTATTTGGTTTAAAACAATTCAGCATCACCCTTCTCGCGTATCCTGGTTCATTAATAGCAAAGTGAACAAAAATATTATCGTTGTGGCGCATAGACTTCGCTCAGGCCACTATCCGTCTAGGAAGTTTGGACATCTTATGAATCGGTGTATCTAACACCGGGCTGTAAGATATGTGGGACACTTGATGATGTCCAACACTTACTGACGGACTGTGTCAAGTATCGAAAACAAATGGAGGCGTTGGTGCGTAAATACGATTAAAATATTTATTATATTGGTATGTTTATTAACATTTTAGGATACCTAGGTTGGGTTAAATGCTGAAATTGACTTATTCAGAATGTTTACGCATCAAAAGCTTTGACCTGATTTTAAATAGAATATAACATATGATAATGGGAATTCGATGGACTAACATATTACCATGTAATAAAAATCTCTAAATAAATAAAGATTAAAAAAAAAGTTCTTTGTGCACTAGCTACATGCTGTAGGAGAAATGACACCGGCGCGTAACTTTAAAGTAAGTGTGCAATTGACGTATATATGGCGACTTGTGGTGCATGTGGTGTATCCCTGTTGAGGCCGAGGTTGCTGGCTGGCTGAGACTTGCTGTGGGGAGTGAACGTGATGGTGGCACGGTGATGCTGCTGCTGTTGATTTACTCCTTCAACGGCTGCCTCCAATCAAAGTCGGGGTCACCACTGTGGAGGAACGGGTCACATATTCCCCCAACACAAAGGGAGGACCCTCCAACCAGGCGAGGTGATCATGCCTACACCTAAGTAGTATACATTAGCCGACTATCAATTCAAATCAAATCCCAATTATTACCTAACATCAAACCGGGACGTTGCCTAGGAATCATAAATAGTTAGCGTTTTAAATCCATTTCTACCCATTTTTTTTATTTGAATATACTTGTAAACTTTATTACGAACTATCATACTTGTTATAAAAATAATTTTAACAGCTTTATACGTGGGTGGTCTAAGTGGTAAGTTTTCGACTTAAGGATGACAAAACACATGTTTTTTACAAAACCTTGGGAGATACCGGTGATACCACGGCCTCACAGAAAACCGAGTGAGTCCTATCCCCATCCCCGAAAAAGTCAGCAAAGGACGGCCGATGACGCCTCTGGTGTTGCCAGTGTCCATGGGCGGCGGTAATCGCTTACCATCAGGCGTTACGTCTGCTCGTTTACTCCTAATTCCATAAAAAAACCTGCACAGATTTTTTTTTATAAAATCTTGGGAGAGCCACTCTTCAGCACGAATGGGCCGGCTCGACCGGAGTGATACCACGGCCTCACAGAACACCGAGTGAGTCCTATCCCCATCCTCCGCCGGCAATGCACTTGTGACGCCTCTGCCGTCCATGCTGCCGTTGCTGACGTCCATGGGTAGCGGTACGTCTAGGGGTTCGTCTGCTCGTTTGCTCCCAATTCCATAAAAAAAAAACCTGCAGAGATTTTATAAAATAATTTTAGATGTTTAACTCTTAGCAAACTAAAACAAAGCAAACGGTTAGCAATTCGCGACATTAACGCAAGTACCGTTATGAATTTGGAAACTTTTTAATACTTTCAATATTAATGGAAATCTCTGATTTACGCGGCCGTATAACTCAAAAACTTTTATGTACTTTTACGTGATGTTTTTCATGAAAATAAATGGTTTTAATATCCTTTGCAGTTACTGTCTTTAGATTTATTGAAATGTACATGCGAAACTTTTTGCACTTGCTTTAGGTGTTCATGTAAAATTGATGCGTCAAAGTGATAATAAACAATGAATAACATGAACAGTGAAACACTCCGGCATAAAAATAAAAAATCCTTAGCTTAAAAAACAATTACAAATACAATGAACAATAATTAGCTTTTAATAGTCCACTGCTAGACATAAGACAAGAGATAAACAACACGATTAACAATAAAGTTTATTTTTCAATGTCAACATTTGCATATAATTAGCACAAGAATACAAAGATCTAATTCTACTTTAAAAGAACAGTTCAGTATCATCATTTTTCCGAATGAGAATGGAATTTGCTTCACGAGAAATGCTCTATTAGATGTACATTTTATTAAAGACTTTCAGAGAAAACGACAGACTACAATTTAGTTCATTATTTCAAAAACCTTTTTATATTTGAGAAGGATTCTTTATTTCGTTACGAAGCCTTGTCACTAACCCCGATCTTTTACGCAATAAATTAATACGCATTCTTTTATCTGTCCCTTAAATCTTTTACGCCTTGAGAGCTATAGAAGTAATTGATAGGCCTATTACGGTAAAATGAAACCTTACGTCATATAATATTTATGTCTAAAAGCAGTAAAGAAAGTTGTAGCCGTAATTTTACATTTTCATTGTATGAAGTTAGGAGAACTTTACTTTTTGTTGAACAGAAGACAAAAAATACAAAGTTATTTAAAGTACTTTTACCCAACTACAGCAAAGCCAAAAAGAAGCATTTTATTTCATTATTAGGGCAGTCCATATTTTCACCATGGGACTTGGGGGCGCGAACCCTTGCGGCTCTTTCTTTCGCTCGGTAGCATGATTGCGGCCATGTTGTGGAGCAAGATCGCGTGGCACTCCGCCGTTTTTTTTGCGAGTAAGCTATGCTTGCCTAGGAGACGGTGGAGTAGGACCGGGAGAGGTTTAGAACTCTCCCAGTCTGCCAGGCCCGGGAACAGGCCAGGTACCGGATACTGCATAATGATCTCCGGTGACAGATGAAGCCATCTGTTGCCTTAGAGGGCGCACGAACTCCAAAGCTTTCGCGCCCCAACTTTTAGGGACAGCAACGAAAACGTAGGAGTTCCCACACAGGAGAGGGAGCTATCTACGAACCGTAGGTGACCCGAGGTACGTCGGGGTTCCGGGGTTTTCTTTTCTAGAGTGCACCTCGTTCCCCGGGTTCTAGTACCCGTAATGGCGTGAGGTTTTAGTCGGTTCTCGTCCGGCATGGCACCAGGAGGTGGAACACAAGGGGATTTCAGTACAGGAAAAAAGTCATTCTTTATTATTTAGGATTTATTCCAAAATAGCACCTAAAATATTAAGGGATTTAATGAATGTGGTGTCAATAGATTCGTAACTAGCCCAGGTGAAAAAGGCTCTAGAAATTTTATCAAAGTTTTCACGTCTTTTTTCATCAACACTTTGTCTTGTTCTGATAAATATTTACTAAGTAACGGGTTAAAATTATACTTATTTCTTGAGGAATAAATATATATATCATATTACAAATAATACCAGAAATGAACTAGAAACACAAATTGATATGTTCTTCATAAGTGTTATATATAACCAAAGCCTCCGGGGTAAAAGATTTAGGAACCCAGTCCTCGTTCCTTATTCAAATCGCATTACACCATATCTGGCTAGTAACTATTCCACTATATGTTTACTGACTTCAGGTTTCCACTTTAGAATCCGATGCTGCGAGGACTGTCGGTTGTCGGATTACTTTTTCACACTGAACTCAAAATTACCGTCTATACTTAACAAAATTAAGAATCCAAACATTTTAATACCCAAATAAGAAAATTAAAATATGTTTTATAATTTTGGTTTCAAGAAGCTTGTTTAATAAAGCTGATATGTTTTGATAGGACTGCACAAACATTCTGATCCCTGGGTTTTGTTTTGTCTTACGAGATATTACAATATGTTTCTTCTGTTTGATTTCATCGTTCCGTGGGGATGAAGTCGTTCAAACAAGGATATGTTTTCAATATTTTGTAAGCACCTTTAATATATACTTACATTTTTTAAATATTCAAACGCGAACATAATTTTAAAAATATGAATGTCAAATAGGTTTCCTTAATATAAATAGAAGGAATAAGCGTAAAGACTATCGTCACGATATAACGAAAAAGAAAGAAATAACTGATTTAAATGGTCTTATCTGTTTTTATTATATACTACGGCAATATAAAGCAACACAGTACTACAATGATATACAAAGACTAAAAAAGGTATCAAAATTAAACGTCTTACGGAATACGAAGCATTTCTTGAAACTTGCTTATGTGCCTAACGCTACATACGAATAGAATCAAGATAGATTTTCATTCATTCTACAACAATGACTCCAATGTATTGGAAACGTACGCTGTACAATAATTTGTGTGGAATTTCTCAATAACGGAGCAGATGAAGACGTTCATCGCGTGCGGGAATGTGAGACGGCAAGCTATGTACGCATCGATTGAGATCCGCTGATTATTATCAAATTGTAGGAAATTAAACCACCGCAGTAAATAGCAGCCTTCGAATGCTACTGGACTAAATATTCTCCTAATCAATATCAGGTACTTTATCTGATTGAATGTTTAACACGATGGGTATTTTAATAATATCTCCAGAAGGTGATTCGGTATCTGTTTGATTTGGAGATTATAACCATGACGAGATGATTTATTGGGAAAATATATGCACACGATGGCTAAGGTGGACTCTGTTCAGTCAGCCCCTGCTACAGACTTCTCATCATTGATATTTCCTCGTGGTAGGAGAAGACCTTTTGAGGACTTTAAGACATCTCATGCCACCCTGAGTGTGGGCGTGAATGGTCGGGACGTTTTTCCCCTCCATCCGCTTAAGTGCCCAGACGCGAAGGAGCGACGTACGCATGTGCTGTGCGTCGCCTAATTGACATATCTATAACATTAAAGATTTTTTAAGTTTAAATTTAAAAAAAAAAGAAAATGACCGTAGAAAATAATTAACTAGTATATATCAAATTCAATTAAGACACTATTTTTTTTTACTTCGTATTAGTATTAACAGTGAAAACAATTTATTTAAATGTCAAAATATTGCTAAACGACTTGTTCGAAAATCAAATGAAGAAAAATAGTACCCATTAATCACGTCAGTTCTCGTATACGACATTTATTTTTTTATTTTCTTTTATTTCTTTTTTTTTTACTCCCTCATTAGGAATATAAATTCCTGTGTCGCGGGGATCTTTACAAACATACATGAAACGGACACAAAGTACACCCAGACTTAGAACAACAATTTGTGGATCACACAAAGTATTGTCCCATGTAGGATTTGAACCCACAACACTTGGCGCAGTAGGAATCGGTGTGGCGACCACTGAAACCACTAGGCCAACCGTGTAGTCAGTTATATATCAATGTTACTTCTTATTGATCTCCGCTAATGGTAAAGTAAGATTTCAATGAAATAAATGTTTGAATTTCAGAAATTTCCACTATCTCCATTAAAAGATTTAGCGATCGAACGACAGGCTCTCCATTTAAATCCTAAATAATCATATCCATCTGATGCCTAATGGTTTTATTAACATAAATTTTAATACATTTGTCTCACCGCGTTTGGTCACGGTCCAGGCCCAGATTACAGTCTATTTATAGGCCACCGAATTAAACTGTCACTCAGGAACGAGATCAAACCAAAACAGTATTTTTTATGATTTCGCTATGCAGTGAAAGTGTTTAAGTTGTTTTATAAAATCAAATCAAATTAATGTAAACAACAAAGAGGGGTTCAAAAATTAATGGATTTAAATACAAATAAGGTTTAAGGTCTGGGCTTAGAATTATATACATTCATATGTCTATTTCACATTTTCTTGTGTTAGTGTACATAATCTCAAATATAGTAGTTTGTATGTTTCTTAAGGCTCACGCATAATGTATAAACGTATCTTAAATATTTACGAAAACTTTTTAACGTGTCAGTTTTTTTCCATGCTAAAAATTACGTCCTTTCTATTTACTTTCGCTTTCCTTTATTGTCTTACAAATAATGTGTTATGATAAAACAAGACTGTATGACTACATTATGAATAGTAATCATAAAACTCTGCCAATATTTCATATGACGGTTCCTATGAATTTTGATAAAAACAGAAATACATAGTGTAGAAAGTTGTTTTTATGAATAAAACTAGGTTTCGTGAAACTTCAGCTGCTTAATAAAATAGTATAGAACATGTAGCATAAATTCGAAAGTAACTCTGTCTGTATATCTGTTACACTTTTACGGCTAAAACGCCGCATCGATTTCAATGAAATTTGGCATGGAAATATTTTAAATCTTGAAAGAGGACATAGGCTACTTTTTTACCGCGACAGCCAATACACACGCGGGCGGAGCCTTAGTCAGAAGCTAGTATTGTATATAAACACCGACACCTGTCGGTCGAGTTTTAACCATTTTGGATGTCTTGTTTGCTTTTCTTGACCAGTATAATAGAAATTTCTATTGTAACCATATTTGTACTCTACCGTGTATTGAACTCATAAGGTATCATGTTGTGGTCAAATATAGATATTGTAAATAGCATCACAAAGTGTTACATCCATTCAAAGAGGAAAGTTTGAAATAAATAATGATTAATAAAGAAGAAGAGAGAAGTTTTTAGGAATTAAGTTGATTACTTTAGCCACTTTAAGCACTGCCGGTGCGGTGCGGTCTAGTCACAATAACATTCATTAAGTTATTTTAACATTTATTTGGGATTCAACTTTTTCCAAAAATCCTTCAGAACTTATAGATTTTCAAAATAAGTATAATTAAAAATCCTGCATGTATTGTGCTACATTTTCACATTCACAAAATTGAGCGAAATTAACTGAATAAAGTAAATCCTTAAAATGTTAAATAAACAAAAGGATCTTTGAATAATTGACTCCTCAGCATCTATGTTGTATTGTGTCCCTTATACTACGGGCTAGATATAATAATATATTTCCGACAAAGGCACGATTTACGGTCAATCCTCTATGACCTTTGAATATCTATAAACTTTGAAGTATTTATCAAGTAAATCTACTTTGCTTATACCCAAAATAAACTCTTATATTCGGAGTTTGTTAATAGAAATATGTTATTTTGTTATTCCAAATTTTGGCCCGAGAATGTTTGGAGTGTGATGAAGTATTTTAATATAAAAAATAGTTATTCTTGTTAACAAAAGCAAAAGACAAATTTGAAAGTTCATTAGTCCTTTATTCATGAAGTATTCGGCAGGTTAGAGGTCAGTTACAGATGTGAATCTCTTTTCTTGCGATATATACACTGTTGGTGATATACTGGCTGTTAAAAGTTATATAAAAACACAAGACTATTCATGTCTTTTAGTGATAAGTTGCTTGCTTACAAATTATAATTCATTTTTTTAATTATTGTATTCTTTAACCAAATTATATTAGAATTCGGAATTTATACTTACTGAAATTATAAAGGGCGCTAGTTTTCCCCTGGAGGGAGTTTTTAGTAAAAAACTAGAAGCTTTTTTTTATTTACAGAACAACTAAGACTTCTGCAAATTTCTATAAGCTTTAAAGTATCAAAATTTCAACATAACCTAATATGTGACGGGTATAACTTAATTATCTAATATAATTTTAATAATTAATTTAATTTTAATTGAAATAATTGTATAATATAATTTAATTATTGACCTGCTACCAACAATTTTGTATAATTCATTGCCTGATTTTTTACTAGTAATCACAGTACCTACCCTAATCTATTAGACTGAAATCAGACGGCCGTTTGCGTGAAATGTGAGATTATTATTATTACTTCTAATGATACTATTTTACCAATAATATTCTGTAATATTTTATCTTACTTGTTTACACCTTTATTTACCTAATAATACTAGCGATTTATATGTCCATACATATCAAATTCGTATTTGACGTACTGGCCACTTTGATCTGAAACATATCCTCTTTAATCTCTCTTGTATAAATCCATTTAGCTGGTATATTTGAGTTCCAAAAACAGTAATTATTTTATTTTCCTCATAACTTTTTATTTGGCATTACTCCTCTACGATGAAAAACTTGAAATATCGCTTTATATACGAGTACGATTTCTACCATGGCTCTAGGGCTGCAGAAAAAGTTCAAAGATTTAACGATATGTATGGCGCTGGTGTCGCAAAAGAAAAATCTGTACTTTTTTAATTTCATCGTTTTTGTTCTGGAAATTTCAATCTTCATAACAAACCCCGTGGTCGGCTGGAGACCAAAGTGGATAATAAAGAATTATAGGCTATTGTGGAAGTGGGTCCATCGCAAACTACTCCACAGAAGGCTGCAGGCTTTGCTTTGAGTGATATAACTGTTTAATTCACTTGAAGCAAATAGGGAAAATAAAAAAGCGGTACCTCATGATTTGAGTGAAGCGAACCAGCAAACACGCGTCGACTGCTGCGTTACATTGCTCAATCGGCACAATAATGAAGGAATTTTAAATCGTGACGTTACCTATGACGAACAGTAGATCCTGCTCGTAATCGGAAGCGCTCGTCGCAAGTCAAATCCGTCCCAGGCGAAAAATACTCAAAAAAATTTCTTGTGAGTGTTTGGTAGACTAGTGCCAGTATCGTTCACTGCAACTTTCTAAAATCTGGTCAAACAATTACGGCAAATATCTTGAACCATGATGGAAGACCTAGCTGCTTAACAACCGAGGCTAGTCAATCGCTCTAGACCACTGCTGCTTCAAGACAACGCTAGAACACACTCTGAACAACACTTGGCTGCTAAAGTAGAGTATCTGCAGTACGTACGTACTCCCCGGACAATGATCCATGAAGATTTTTTTTTCCAAAATTTAGATAACATTTTCCAAGGAAACAAAAATATCTCCGACGTGGGAGTCCAAAACGCCTTCAGAACGTTTATTGATTCTCGCCGCTCCCCTAGTATTTTCAGTTAAGAGATCAATGAACTACCTATGAGCTGGCAAAAGTGATATAGATATGTGATGTGTAATGAATAACTATGATTCATACTGTGATAAATCTATATATATAAATTAACCCCCATTTTCGGCTGGACCGAATACACTATTTTTTTCGTTGTTTTTGTTTCTTATAATTCGCCAATGTCACATATAATAAGCACTTTATATATTCTATGTTCATTTTTACTATGCTAATCACTACATACAATAGAAATGCCATTAAAATCGTTAATATGAAAAAACAACTTTCTTCTTTCTCGACATAATATTTTTCATAGAGTTATCGTGAATCTTGACGTTATTTTTGAATAGACTTTCAGTTGTGTTCAGAAATTTGTTTATTATAAAGCCTTCGCATTATTCTCTCCAAGTTCACAAATGCTGTCAAAAACAAAAAGGCAGTTAAATTGCACGTCGTTGACTAAGGATTATGAGAATTAACTCAATTCTTTGAAATAATTAATTTCCTAATTGTGATCAACTTATTATTTCTGCGATGATATTTAAAGCACTTATTTCTTATTATATCACATTTTATATCCGTATTTGTATTTAGGAAATTTGGCATTTAATTAATGCAAAATAAGGAGATGACTGACTAAATATAAATATAACATTAAATATTATTATTTCAGACCTCCCACACACAACGCCATCTAGTCCCAATATAAACAGAGCTTATGTTTTAGGCAGCTGATTTACATAATATTTGTAAATACATACATAAACATTTGGTCTGACCCGGGAGTCGAACTCGTGACCGACCGCCACCGAGGCAGTTAATTACCACTTGATTGAGGTCGATGAATTCTCAAAATTTTGTAAAGTTCTGATCTTTAGGTGTTCATTAATTTGATATTTATAAGTTTAATTTCAATATTTATTAATCAATCGTGCATCACAACTTCTGCCAGAAAACCAAACTGATAAAACGAACAAAAAATAAGTTTGAAGTTTTCCTGGAGAATATTGCCATTTTATGCTAACTATAGTAAATATTTTACTTAAAAGATTAAATTTACAAGTAGAAAATAGTGTTCGGATAGTGCAAAATAGATAACGTAGTACTCACAACCTTTTACCAGAATTAATACAGGAATTATGCAAATGCTCACCGTACGACAATTAGTTTTCACAGTTAGTAATTGTTAAGTGGGTAAAAGTAAAATTAAGTTGTATTTTACGACTTAATTTTTATTTACATTATATGACTATTTTAAAGTACTGTTAAACTTTTTTATTTATAACTCGTATTATATTATTATGTACAAATGAAAGAAATAAGCCTTAATTACTTATCAGTAAAAATGATAACCGTAAAATAAAGTATAGACATGTAGTAATTTCACTATCAATTAATTTCGTAACTGCTGTTATAATCATAAATAATAAATATGTTCAAACATTTTTGTTTAACACAAACGCCATCTAGTCCCAAACTAAGCAGAGCTAGTACTATGGGTACTAGACAACTGATATTAATACTTATATACTTTTTTTGTTAATACATACATATTATACATAGAAAACACCCAAACTCCGAAACGAATATTTGCAGATCATACAAACATTTGGTCCGACTCAGGATTCGAACCCGAGACCTGTTGCACAGAAGTCGCATTCGCTACCACTGTGCCACAGAGGCAGAGTCATTCTTTCTTAATGAATCCTATAATATTGCTTCTTTTATACTATGAAGACATAAGTTCGTAACCGCTCCTTGAATATCTTCCCTAGAACCTCCTGCCCACATGTACGAGCGGAAGGTTCCTGTAACCGGTAGCTTGTCAAGTTAAATTAAAGACGGCATTATTTAGGGTCACAATAAAAATAAATATTAAATGCCGATATAAGAATGCATTGCCCTCTTCGTCGAACACCGCTCCATTGCTGAAGTCAGTTTTGTCGAAGTAAAATTTAATGAGCTTTTAGAAATTTAAATAGTAAATGTATATTATAATTACGAGGGCATAACATAGAAGAATTATCCTGAGCTATAGAAAGCATTTATAACTAAATGAAACTTCTTCTTTTTAGCCTTTGTTATTCTCAAGATTGCTCCGGGCCAGTTACTTTTACGGAGCAACTGGCATCGGACCTTTGCAAGCCTGGCAAACTAAAATCAAAGGTTGAACTAGTTGTCAGTATATTTCAGGGTACTGACTTCCTTGTCCATGAAAACCATGACCGACAGCTTAATATATTCTCCGAGGCACGGAGGTGAAATACCGGTACTTCACCTGTCCACATTTAATAACAATTAGTGGCCCGGCCCAGCTCCGCACAGTCTTTGGAATTCACTTTATTATACATTCATTCCAACTATTGATAAAAACAGCAGTCACTTAGGCGGCTCCTAGTATAATATAATAATATATCTCCCAATAAATTTTAAACGAGATTAAATTTGGATTGTCATCAATGACAAAACATCAAAAACCTTTAAAGGTAAACATAGTAAAAATACAAAATTAATAGAAGCAGCCAAAAAATATAGCGGTACAATCAGTGTATGTCAAGACTAAACTGAATGCAAACACGACACTCGTACTTTAGACTTTAGACAAAACAAAAACGTAGCGAAGGTTAACGTGAAACGAAAACACACCGAATTTACTTATTTATATGGCACTTTAAATACACGCGTCTGAAACTCTTTATTCCCTATCTCTAATACTCACGTATTGAGAAAAAGAAATAGTGGTTTGGAATTGTTGTTGACTTTTAATATCTACTCGCAGGTGAATTTTAAAATATGGTTGCAAAAATGTTAATAGTATTTACTAGAGGAACTTATACACTCACCTAGCAGTGTGATATATTATTAAGAGATTTCACTCCACAACAGAAACCGATTACGTCGCATATTTTTTTACAACTCGAAATATAAAATAATCGGATCAGGGTTCTTTTATTCGTTTAGCATGTGAAATTATTCGCACATATTTATTTTCATTTGTTTCATATTGTTGTTTTGCGTTTTGCATATTTAGATACCCATTAACCGAGTGGTATTGTGTTACAAAATGGTATTAACTGAAATATTTCCATAGGCACTGATATTTTGTTTACCTACTCGTTTCTTTACCCTAAGAGATCTTAAACAGTGCTTTGAAATATTAAAATTAATGTTACGCATCTTAAATCATGATAAAATAAGAAAAGAAATAATAAGATGAGAATGACCTCAATATTTTTCAAAAAACAGGTTATTTTTAATACAGCAATTGTTTGTAAAACTTTTTCCTTACGTTTCTTGAAAATAAACGCTTAAACTAACAGAAATAACAAAGAAAAGCTAAGTTTGTGTAAGTGGTCTCTGAAATCGTTATTTCTAACACAACCCATCGCAAATAGTGGAGATTGAAGCTGTCACGTGCAACGCGCCAGTGAATTGCGTTTGACGTCAAAAATCAACAATATTATCAAAGCGTTACACGTGAATTCATAAATTGAATAAATCAACAACAGATCTGAATGCGTTGATGTTAAAAATATTAAGTCAACTTACAAAAAATTCACACGTGAATAAATTTGTTATTGACACGTCTGTACTCTTAAATGAATATAAAAGGACTTTATTGAAATTCATTTTTGCATACACGTAAACTGTCGTTCAGGTTGATAAGTCATAAAATATGAAATATATCCTCACTAATATTAAAAATTTGAAAGTAACTCTGTCTGTATGCTCTCACGGCTTAACCGTTTTTCGGATTTCTGTAAAGTTTGGCATGGCAAGGTTGTTTTGGATTTCAATAAAGAGCCGCTCATAGCCCAGTTTCAGTCAAAAACAATCACCGAGGGTAAGCAATGATGGCACGGACAGTACCTGGATATGTGACCGCTGATGGCATGTTACCATGAGCGTCTCCGTGATTCGGAGGTCACGTTAACCAGGTCGGTCTCGGTTGTTATCATAGGATAACAGTCGAGAAGCTTAGTTCGAGGCGTTCGGGAGGCTTAAAAAACATCCAAGGGCAAGATTACGTAGCCACAACGTTGTCTTGCCAATCCCCAATCCGCACTTTAACCCTCTTCTTAGAGGAGACCCGAGCCCAGCCATGGAACTTTATGGGTTGTTGATTTGGCATGGAGATACTTTGATTCCTCATTTGATAAGCTACTATTTACTGCGATAACTAAAAACATATGGGCGGACCTACGGGCAATAGCGTTGGCTTGTAATACTAGTGGTGTAATAGAACCAAGAACTCTGTTATTTTGCACCGTAACATTGTGAAAAAATTATTCATCATTGTTATATTGTAACTGTAAAAAAACTATACTGTAAATATCTTAACAAAATCTTTTCTCTTTTGCAACATTTATATTTAAACTTCAGCAAACCTCCAAAGGCTTTCTAAGATCGTCTGTAATTCACGCCACGAATCCCAGTTCCATTCCACGTACGTACACTTTACCTAGATTTCAACCGTCCACTGTGGACAGATCTGTACGTGACATATCTATATAAAAAGCAATGTTTGCACTTGGGGACGGCCAACTACTAACCCGCCTACGGAAGCGTTGACGATGGGAGTTGACACCCGGAAATAGCATCACCAGCGGATATGACATCATAGCGTCAGATGCCCGCCACACCACGCCGACGTATATTATTATAAAATAATAACAAGACGTGAGCAAGGGCGAGTTGTATATCATAATCCAAGAATGATGCGCATATTCGAAGAATAGACTTTTAGGTAACTATTCTGTATTTTATTAAATAATTAGGATTTTATAAGGTATAAATAAAACTAAAGAAAACCTGTAATGAGTACTAAAATAAAATATTTCTTATGTCAGTTTTATATATAGGCGTTTATAAACCAAAACTTTGTAACGACACATTGGTCGGTTGCAAAAAAAAATCAATAAGTAACGAATTATTTAAAAAAAAAACTCGACTATGACAAAAATCTGCCATCTTCATTAAATTCATCGAAGAACTGAAAAGATAGAAAGAACTGAAAACCAAAGATTTTTAAATATTTATTTCATTTTCTTTTCTTTTATTTCGATGTACCCAGTGTCACACTCACGACTAAGACGAATCTATTGACACCACTCACATAAATATACGACAAGCTGTTTAGGCTCTAGGGTGTGCCAAAGAAATATACATATATATACTCGAATACTACACCCTTTTTCTTTCGCAGTCAGGTAAAAACAACGTGTATTGTGACTCAAAATGATGTACTTTAGCTTTCTTTTAAATGCGAGTCTGCAATCATTTTCTTTTATAACTTAGATTTTGTTACGTGACCAGCGGTATCAAAGTGAATACTGGAATGGATTCATACCGCTTATTGCAAGGATTTTCCTCAATTACTAGGTAGTCAGTTCCGACTGACATGAAGGTTGTTTGTGAATACAACTTATTAACTACAGAAACATGAAAAATCGAAAATAAGTTGGACAAACAATCTTTGTCTCTAATTTTGCCATCCGTTATAGAGAAAGCAATCGCTTTTAGGAGAAAAATGATACTTCTATTTGCCCAAAAAACTTGCCATACCAAAATTAGTCGATCGAGATGCATATAACATGTCATGAGAAACATGACAAAACGCGACATTAATTAATAAATGAAAAAAAATATTGTTACAATCTCTTGTAAGGTTTTAAACATTAAAAGAATTTCATTCATATTGCAAAACTAAAAGAGTAGCTCATGTAGATTTTTTCAAGATTTTCTTCTATTTGCAACGATGTTGTCCTAAGTAGCTTTCTCTTGTCAATATTTTAAGCCGTCTTCACTGGCCGCTGACACATCTGGCCTCCTTTGCATGGAAAAAAAATTGACAAAAAGTAAAATATTCTTAATTGTTAGCGGATGGTCAAGTGTTACTAACGATAATGTTTATGTGTAAAACCATAATACGAACAGTTTTGAAAATATTATTATGCAAGAAAACCTATATTACTTTATCAAAATACATTTGTATCCTACTTGTCTATGGTATGAAGTTTGATTGTTTGATCTGTGGCTTGAACTGTCACTTTGAATTGAAACTTGAAACTTAGACTCGACGAAGAATCACCTTGCATTGAAAATTATTGAAAATTAGCTGATCCGGTGAACTTCGTTCCGCCATATTCTCTTCTGTAATTATTCTCGCCTCAGATTTCCACAGGTTGTGCACTGTCAAGGGAAAAAATACCTTTTCCGGTTACCTTTTAATTTTTTTCTATACAAACGTGTTCTAACAAAAAGGAACACATTAATTATCCAATTCAGAAAAATTAATTATCCAATTTGGTGAAGTCAATCGAAAGTTATGCTTATACTTAAATTTCGGTGATTCATTTCTTTTATATAAATTAGCGTCGCGGTTTGATTGACGAATATTACTCGCGATCAATTATTAGCGCGCTGGCGCGTTGTGGTATTATTGTGTAGAATTACAATTGTGAACTAAAATTCTTAGGTTTATAAGGATATTGTAGAAAAAACTACCCACACTTTGATATCACTTCGCTTAGAAAAACATTTCGAGGGTTTGGCAAGTGCAATTATCGCTAGGTGTAATGCTGCGCAGTTAAAATAGTTCTTAATTGCAGTATCTTGTACCTAATCCCTTGTTCTTTTTAGCGCCATACGCAAGGTAAGTGACCATACTTAATCTAAAATTAGCATCGCGCTGTCGCGAGCAATATTTTCACCCTTTGACCAAATTATCGGATTCCAGCACCCTTCCACTTTCTTAATAAACGCGGTGGTCAGATAAGGTTGAACAACAATGAATATCGTAAGCCATCCCATCAGAATTCTGCAATAGTTCAATTCAGGAGGTTAGAGCCAAGTGGTCGGAATTTGATAATAGTTAACGACCTACTATGCATGGCCGCCTATCCGGCGGAAACCTGCGGTGTCTGTGTTTCCGATCAGGCTTAAATTAACTGACATACTAAAACCAAGCTATCATATACTTAGTAGTACAATTATACGTTTATTCTATATTGATAAACACAATTCCTTTACATTTAAAGTTTCCACAGTGTTTAAGTTTTAAGTTAACTTTAAATGCTTTTTTATCTATTACACACACGAACTGCGTATATTAACTTTTGGGGACTGATGAAGAAAAAATATTATTTATATTAGCAGTGTCATTTTGAAGAATTCTTGTCATCTACATATATGATGAATTGATTCTATTTAGACCACCAATTTAAGCGGCCTGAATTGGTCAATATCTTCGCTTCTCTTCTGTTTTTAAAATAATATTGAATCCTTTTAAAAGGCCAGCATAATTGCATGTCGATCGATCCAATGGAACTTTTTATACGTCAGATTACATAATATTGATATTGACAGGGGTTCTGTCAGATCTCGTTAGAGGTGAGGAAACCGATTATCATGTTTTTCAGTTTCTAACAACAGTGGGTTGCAGCGCGTACAAACTAGTTCTGCTAGTAATAAGTCTGTTCAAATAAATTATTTAATAAAGTATCCGATTTCGTAGACATGTGTGTACAATCAATAGCATTAGTAATGTATGACATACTCAGTTGTAAAATGAGCAGGTTTGTGAATTATGGCAAGGGGTTATTGATCGTGGACACATGCAACTCGCGAGAAACAAGTGCATTGCCATATTTCTAAAAATTTATTTACCAAAGCTATCCTAAAAATCAAATAAATAAAATAAATTATTACTTGTTACTTGTACTATGCTTGTACTATGGGTACTAGACAACTGATATTAATACTCATGTACTTTTTTTTGTAAATACATAAATATCGGAGTTTGGGTGTTTTCTATGTATAATAGAAAACACCCAAACTCCGAAACAAATATTTGCAGATCATACAAACATTTGGTCCGACTCAGCAATCGAACCCGAGACCTCTTGCACAACAGTCACATTCGCTACCACTGCGCCACAGAGGTAGTCAAATTAAATGACAAATACAAGCAAACAGTTCAAAATAATTGATGAATTATGATATTTTAATTAATTTGATAACGCATTTTAATCGTCTTAGTAATATAAACATTATCTTACTTAGCGTCGTTCAGATTACATTCACTACTACTTTCTTCTGAAGGAAATTGCATTTAAATCTTTGCGTATTCTTTACCTTGACTAAAGAATACATTTCATGTGTAAGTGCCTTAATTATCCATTTAAATAAAGGGTTGTTAATGTACACAAACAAATAGTATAATTGTCTCACAAACAAACAGTGATAATATATCACGTTAAGTGCCTACTCTATTGTCCTGGCATGGACCGGCGCCAAACTTTAATGAGAGCCTTTAGGCTGTTGACCCATATACTCAATATCACACTAAAAACCGATTTGTAGTTGAAACACGTGACAATATACCCCCTTTTAAAATGTATTATCTGCTCTAATGCAAATCTAAGTAATGACTTCAAAGTATAGTTTTTACATACGAGTCTTCCAAAGTAAATCTATTCTGCCTGATGGAAAATATGAGCAGAATCCAAGAATCCAAGAGTAATGGTCACCATACTCATTACGAATGCAGACAATGCGCCAAAGCAGCATGATGACCCACACTATGGCGGCCTATTGAGATATTTCTGCGTGATTGCGCGCCCTGTCTCGAACTCATCAACGAATCCATCAGGCGATACGTCTGCTCGTTTGACCGTTTTACCAAAAAAAAAAATAACTGATCATCTTTTATACTATTTCTTAGGCAAGAAATTGATAAGGTTACGGTTCTAAATGTAATACTGTAAATGTATTAAATTGTATTATCTACCCTGAAAGCTACAAAAGGAAAATAGTAATATATTTATGAAGATACCTTAATGCTTACAAGGAAGCGAAATTTAATCTCAACAGATTAGTGCCTTGTAAGAACCACATCAAAGAAAAGTTTTCCTGGCTAGTTGTCAATATTCCTAATTGTGCACTAGCTAAATAGTGTAAATTGTTAGATTCTTGCTTACCTCACTAGGTTTCACTTACAATAATCTAATAAATCTCGTGTCGCGGTGTTTGTTGCCAAACTCCTACGAAACGGCTGGTCCGATTTTTATGACATTTTATGGCATATCGGGTAGGTCTGAGAATCGGATTTTCCTAATTGATGAATTGATTTACCCACCCCTAAATATTTTTTTTATTTTGTTTAACAATTGATTTATATATAACGAAACCACTATTGCCGGTTCAGCGATTACTATAATAGAAAACACTTATAATGCTGTCGCAGCCACTGTGTATTGGCAGATTAATTTACAAAATACATGAAACGGATATAATTTCATTATGAAATTTAAATCATGGCCACTTTTGACATTCAGTAGGACTATAGATAAATAATAATTTATTCTTCTTCTTTTGATGATATGGCAATCAGCCGGATCAGCTATTTCTGCCAATGTCAAGTATTTTGAGTCTTCAATTCTAAGTCTTCGAATCTTCAAGTCTTCGTCGTGATGGAGTTAATGATAAAAATTATAAAAAATGTGGATGACATGAAATGGGGAACGTCTTTCGAAAAAACAAAAAACGATCTCCAAATAATAATCATCTTTTCAGTTTGGCTTTGACATACATACATTTATGTTTATATAAATTTGGTTTTTAAATTGATGTAATGTATTTTGTGCATAATCTATATATTAACGTAAGTGAAGTAAACGTTTCGTACACCTTTAACTTTATACCGGAGATCGGTTTTTGTTTTTGCGAAAGACGGTCCCCTTTTCATGTCATCCACATTTTTTATGTACTTTCTAGCCTTACAGAAGTACCATTACTCGGAGGTTTCAATAGCTCTTAGTCTATAGTAGAAAGCCAGCCATCCCGCGCAAATCATCGCTCCACCTGGCCTGTGGACGTCCTACACTACGTTTGCCGAGACGCGGTCTCCACTCAAGAACTGGTTTATCCCAACGGTTATCGCTTCTTCGGCAAATGCGGCTAGCCCACTGCCACTTTAGCTTGCTAATCCTGTGGGCTACGTCGATGACCCTGGTTCTTTGCCGGATCACCTCTAATATTAGAAGAAATCGCCGAGAGCGATAAGACCGCCAATTGTTATACATATTGTGTGATTGTTCCTGTAGTACCATAAAATAAGATAAACATGTACCTTTTTACCTCTAATATTTATGCTGATATACATACTCAAGTAATTCTAAAACCATAAAAATATAGGTTAATTACACATAGACATAAAACAAATAATTGTTCTTGTCGTCCTGTACCTTGTCTTGGATCTTAATTAAACCCATTAGAGCTGGTTTAGTGGTCTGGCAGTCTTCGTACTTGTAATGTACTTTCATTTATCTATAGCCCAAGTTATAATTACCCGGATCGCTATTGTAATGTGTAATATACCCTGCTAATATTATTGGCTTATAATTAGGTAGCAGCAACCTTTTAATGACCTGAGTTTTTCTAACTTGTATCTATATAAATATCGCCATTCGCAATTTTATAAACAAAGGTCTTTATTCAGTTTAAAACTAGCGCAACGAAACTAGAGGCAACACAATCCTTTCAAATAAAATGGTTGTGGATTCACGTAACGCGAGACCCAAAACTTTATCGATACTAACAGTTGATATTAGTTTGTATCATTGATAACCACCTGAGTTCGACTCTCTCCCGAAGGGTATGTACTTTCTGAGTGACGTAATTTAAAAAATGCTTACGTAACTAAAAAATGTACTACTACCGCTACTTTATTCAACCGACCAACCGACTGAAGGAAAGGTTATGTTTTTCGCGCGCACCGTGTATGCCCGTGTCATGATTGAATAAGAATACGGCGTCTCGCCTCCCCTATTCGCCCTATGTATTGTTTTCTCCGTCTCAAAGGTTTTTAGTGCATTACTTTTGAATTGTCCTTTGGCAATCGGACTTTTGTTTTAAGGTATGGGAGATACCTCAAAAGCAAAAACGGAACCCTCATAGCATCACTTTAATATCAGTCTGTCAAGACACTTTCCCAGGAACACGTAGAGGTATCGAGCTGAAATTCATATCAAACTCATACTTAGGTCTACAGTAGACCCATTTAGGTAGTATCTAGGGTTTTCGGTTGTTTACTTTCCCTTGTAATTGTGAAGAAATCAAATCTCTAAGCCAACACATTCAAAAGATACAGCCGTTTCTTCTGCAAATTTTCACCACTCGCATTACATCCATTTTATACATCTAAAAAAACATTTTAGAATATGTGATAACGTGGAGAATAAGAGTACGTGAACCTAAAATCTTCTCCGCACATTGGTCTTCCTGGCGATCTCATAGAGTTTCTCACTGGTTCTTCTACATAGAAATGAGTTTATGGAAAAGAGTAACTAATGTCATTAATGTAACGTTTCAAAGTGCCTGAAAAGGCCTACTTGAAATAAAAGTGTCTGATGAATGGCAGTCCCACTTGAGACGGTCCTTATAGTGAGAAGGTCCTGTCTTTGAAGCTCTAACCACTAGTTTCTTTGTCCCAGTACCCGTAGTCGGTGGTCTTCTATTTGTATATTCTTAAATTTGTACTCTCTGTTAAATATATAATTTATTTTGTATTTAAATTTTAATAATGTGTATATTTAACGTAATAAGGAAATAATAATATTCAGACATCGAACTCACAACGCCATCTAGTCCCAAACGATGCGGAACTTGTGCTATGGTACTAAACAACTGTTATAAGTACATGTGTATTTTTTTTTGTAATTACATACATTTCATACACAAAAAGTAATCAAACACCGAAAAAAATATTAGCAGATATTTGAAACATTTGTTCTGACCCAGAAATTAAACCCGAAACCTACTCGCAGATGGCCATTGCACCACTGAGGCAGTCAAATAAAAATTAAAAACTTGTTAGAACATTTGATAAGGATTTAACCACTTCTTTTAAGTTTTAATTCTTAATTTGGGTTAAGTTAGGAAAAATATTTTTAAGAGCGTCTTCGTCAGCCCCAATTACATCGATCAAATTGGGGCCTTCCTTTGCTTCAAGATACATTCGGTTTATCTTAAATGATCTCTCAACGGCATAGTTTATATCTATGTTGCATTGCAATACTTTTTCATATAAAATTAAATACCATAAAAAATATTCACGATTTTTGTTTTTCAGGATTCTCCTACTGTAATAGTCCATTTTTCGTAAATAATGTTGAATTGCCGAATCTAATAGGGCTAGTTTATAGCTCGGACTCTCTGAGAAATACGACCGGATCTTTGTCGTACGTTCAACTCGATCGCGCACTACATAAATACTTTGCTTCATCATTTGATATATTTTTTCAATATGTCTATCAAACTGATATAATTTGACACCTCTATAAACAGCATTAGGATTTTCTCTGACGTGTTTTTTGTAACCAGCAGTTTGTTTTCGATTCTTTATTGTTTCTCGGGGCTTAAAATAATTTTGTCGTCGAAAGCTATCATCATTTCGTTTCTTACTTAAACTGATCAGTTTTCTGAAGTTATTCATGTCTATTACACTTATGTCCAAGTTTTCGTCAGCAAACTCCACTTCGGGTGTATCATTGACATTTGGGTTCTTAACATAATTAATTAGGGAACCTTGCATATTATGGCGTTTTGCGAACATTTGGCTTATAAATTCTGAACCTGGGATAGGTACTCCGGGAGCTCCTATCATGCATATAACCACCTGCGCTTCTGAAAAGTTTCAACATAGAGAGTTAGTAATAGAGTGATTGGTGGTAATACTTGCGCTTGGAAATATTCTGTCATCAGCAGCCTTTTCCTTCAATCAAACTTTATTTTCGGTAGTTAGAATAAGAAAGGAGATGATATTATCTCAGCCCGTTATAAAACGCAACACGGTACTGTCTTTTCAGAAACATGATTAAACAAAAAATAAACCGTTTTGTATTCAGTAGTATGATAGTTTGACCGGGAGACAAGTTTTGTGTCTTGGAGTGAATGTAGAGTAGTGAGACTGATCGACATCCAGATCAAAGTTTAAAATAGAGTTGAATTGGCTACACTGTTCAAGAAACCTCTTCCAGGAAGGTGCCTCCAAGAAGCTTCTCTAGATTTCTACTCAGAGCGCGTCATTCACATACACTTTGCAGTTTTTAAAACAAAACAGTATGCGTCTTGTGTTTCTGTTTTGTTTTTTTGGGATCTGATTGGTTTTACAACTCTCAAAAGGTAGGTATAACTTTTTTTAGATTTTAGAAGTAAGTGTCACAATAGCAAGGTCAAACGATAAGACTATCTACAGTAAGGCCTCATTATTCAGATACATAAAAGGGATATATTTATATGAGACATAAAGATATCTAGAAATTACTTACTTGATATTAACAATACTACTAGTATACGCAACATTTTAGCACCAAGATTATCTGTAATTAGATTGAAATAACAAAGAAAAGTTATTAAGGTAATTTCGAATATAATATACAATACTAGCCTTTAATTTGCGATTTCACCCGCGTGTTTATCGATATCGCGGTAAACAGTAGCCATGTCCTTCCTTACCTCAAGAACCAAAATATCTTCAAGTTAAATTTCATTTCAAAACGTAGCAGACCGATAGACCAAGTTTATTTCGAGTTTATAATACATGTATGTATGGAATGACATAATGATTATGTCCTCCTCGACGCATCCACCGATAGCGACCCTATAGTTTCTCCCTGGCGTGTGCACGGATATGACTGGCAAAACCAAATTTTGTCCTGTAAGCGCGGTTACAGACAACACAGCAAAGCTGCCTACTTTCATTGTGTGTACAATTGTAGCGATGCTTCGGTCAAGTCTTTCGCAAGTGCCGCCTCGCGTCAAGATCTACTAGACGCTGTTGCTCAAACTTGTTAGCTCCAACTTTGATCCGGCGTCTCCACTCGGGCCGATGCACAAATTTGCTTTCCTAGCTTAGATTACTTGAATTATACATGCAAGTATTAATTTCAGGCCACGATTACTATTTGTATCGTCACTAGAAATAGTAGGTAATACAAAACTGATGAAACTTTTATGTAATAGAACGTTCGTTACGTTCTTACAACACTAAGTAAGCCACTATGCTAAAAAACTAAGCCTAGCAGTCCACAGTCCTTATAATATTGGTACGTTTTATATTATACAGCCAAGATAATATTCATGACGCGGCGTAGGCTTATTTGTTGTTATATATTCCTACGTCATTAGTTGGTTGTACTAATTCATAGAATTAATATATAGAAAACCCTGACCAGCTATCTCAGCATATTTCAGACATGAGTCTATATCGATCACGTAGTATTCGGACACTCTATATCTCGTTGAGGTTAAGACATGATTATATGCATTATAGCGATAGGTTTAGGATATATAATGTAGCTGTAAGTCAGTATTATTAGCCATACATTGCCATGTAGTATTAAAGTAGTGAAGAGCAGGAGTTCCTGCATAATAAATATTACTCTCCTCGTGCTCACCGTATTTGTTATTCTATCTAACCCACAAGTTCGCTATATTATACAACTTCTTTATAAAACGGTAAAGATTTTTCTGTTTCTGAATGTTCTCACAGTATACTCTTGCATAACATACCTTGGCAGGTCTCTAGATGAATTATTTTGGAACCATCTCGTATGGCTATTGGTTGCTTACCGATTATATATTTTACAGTTTCAAACAAATCATCGAATAATTAATGTATGTGTTTTTAAACTGCTACTTTAAATAATACTTCATCAATACGTGATAACAATTTTATCAACCAAACCAATCAATTTAAATTTAAAATGTTTATAGCTTACCATTATTGAACATTTAATTGGATTCTTTGAAACTAAACAATGTTCACGGTAACTAATGTAAGATGTCCTGTTTGATATTTCTTGTATATTTTCTTAAAATTATTTAGTAGTTTATTGAATATTGTATAGTATATATTTTTCAAATTCGAATATGTATCAAATGCATGAAATGTATGAATTGAATCCTATCGTATGTATAACTAAGATCGAACTAAGTGGCGTGAAATTGGAGAGGCCTATGTCCAGCATTGGACTGAAATAACCTGATGATGATCGTATGTATGAAATTTAAATATTTTTAAAATAAAATTCAATTATGTTGCCAAATTTAAATATTCATTCAAATCAATTATGTTGTTAAATGCATGTGCATTTAATATCAAGTAATATAAATACAGGCACAGTTGCAATTTCAAATTGTATTATTGCAGCGGTAAATTTTACTGACTAGTCGTCATGAACGAGTTTATTTATTTATTTTAAAACATTATGCACAAGATGTACAATAGCGGATTTAATACCTTAGGCATCATCTAACATTCTACGCTAAGGTGGTGCGGAAATGAATGTAAGGGTACACTATACTATAATAAGTTAGTTAAAAGTAGACAAAAAAAGGACTAAAATTAAGTAATATGATATATCTAAGTATACATACAAAAATACATACATACGAGGTGTGTTCAAAAAGTACCGCGAATTTTGAATTTTCGCGGGTTACGTATATTCGAATTTCGATTTTTTTGTGGTGTTATGTTGGTACATATGTCTCTCACTTATGCTGATAAGTTCGGCCATTTTGAATGTTCAGTTAATTGTTGACATCTGCTTTGCTTTGCGTGTTTAGGTTCATCTTCGATTTTTACCTATTCAAAAAAATGGAACAAAGAATTTGTATCAAATTTTGTGTAAAAAACGAAATTAAGTGTGCGGATGCATTCCGAATGTTGACTGTGGCATACGGAGAAGCTACTTTGGACAAAAACAACGTTTATCGGTTGTACAAAATGTTTTCAGAAGGCCGAGAAGATGTGAACGACGAAGAGCGTGCCGGACGCCTGAGCACTTCAACAACAGACGAAAAAATTTATGAAGTGAAGAAATGGCATTGGCCAATCGTTGAATCACCGTAAGAGATATTGCCGAGGACCTAGGCATATCAATTGGCTCATGCCATTCGATTTTAAACGATAATTTGGACGAATCGCCGCAAAATTCGTACCAAAATTGCTAATGAGATGTTGGAATCTGTCCGCGACTTTTTCTTGTTCCTGTGACTTTAACTTGTTCCTGAAACTGAAGAGGCCCATGATGCTACGCCACGATTGACGAAGGAGGAGCTGAACAAGATACACAAAAATGAACTTCGAAGATTGGAAAAAACGTTGGTATAAGTGTATAATATCCCAGGGGGATTACTTTGAAGGGGACAAAATAGATATTCACGAATAAATAAATAATATTTGAAAATACACAAACTTCGCGATACTTTTTAAACACACTACGAATCTACATACATATAATTTTCTCTTGATTTACATCTGTGAACACTAGTTTAATCTCGTATTATTCAGGTTACAATGCGGCTTCGCTATATCTATATCCCTAAAACAAAATGTCGTTTTGCAAGAAGCAGCCATGTCTTTAAGACATTTCAGAAGATAAAATACTTTACTTGTTTCCTAAAGAGTACTGAATACAGTGTAATGTTATTGCGTATACAAACTTAAATAATAATATGTTTACTCGAATGTTAGTAATTGAAAGAACGTTAAACCATCAGTCTCCGTTGCTATATGAACATTTATTGCTATCGTTACAGGTAGTTGGAGCCCTTCAAAGTAGAAATGGGCGTGAAACTGACATAACCAAACTTAGAACAATATTATGTACCCAAAGCATTGTCTGAAGTGAGGTTTGTTTCCACTACGAGCACCCTGTAGTTAAACTTGAATGCTTAGAATCTCCTTGAAGCTTTAACACAGCATGGTATATGTGGTTTGTTTGTCTTTGTTAGTAGTAAAATCCTTTTTAGTAATCTTATGTATGATAATAATTAATGTTCGTACTGACAGCAAATTCATTAAGCCAGTACAGAAGTTTTTTACCTTGTTAGCAACAACACGAAATTGTCTTACATCAAATACCTACTTAATTAATTTTCTTTTCGCTTCATAATCACGAAAAGAAACAAAAACGACGTTTTCTTAGTCTTCTAAATGAAACATACAGAGAAATATTTTACGTTTTATTTTTAAGGGTCCTTAGGTACTTTAGGAACGAGATATTTCACAAACTTTATTTAAGTTACGAGACATTCTACCTCTGGTGTTATTTACTGATCATTAAATATTACGTAACCTGAAACGTGACTCTGAAACCTTTCCAGCTCTTCCACGGACTTTATTTAGTACTCTCAAAACGTAATACGAATTTAGATTGTAATCACCTATGTCAAGCTTATAGGCAACGGATTTTTGTGTCCCTCCAATACAAAAAGATCCTTCGACCCAGGCGAGGTGGTCATGCTTGTTCGAAATTGTAAAATATACTATTCGACGCAAGATCTTTAAACTTTAATAATACAGCGAGGGATTAGCAGTTACTCCGTACTAAAGTATGTCTTCATTACATGGTATTGACTCATGTTTTTCGTTACATTTAGTACTCATCTCAGGCTGATCGTGTACTGTAAATATGTCTTAACACATTTTGAACACACCAATAGCCTATGAAAAATACAAAAAAACAATCATCAACTAATATCACGGATATTTTTTTTATAAAAAACATATTTTTATCTCAGACGAAACGAATGGCATTATAATCCACCTGTCTGCGGCTTAGCCGTGAGCACAGCTATTTTATATTTTGACTTACTCCAAGGCTGCAATCTTGCTTGTGTATTTTTACCTCTGTTAGATTAAAATGCGGTAGAAAGACTGTGTGAAAGAGGTATAGAAGACACGTTTTTTAAATATACTGAAAGCTGGTTGCTTTCAGAAAAGTAACCGCCGAAATTCTACGACGGCCTCATTGCAGTGCTAAATTTTCGCCCACCAAGCATTTTTTTATCGTGGGAAATTAAAAATATCGCATGGAGCTAAATCTGAGCTGTACAGAGGATGGGGTAACATTGGTACCAGCAAAGTTGTCAAATAGTCCATAGTTCTAGCACCTGCATCGGTGGGCGCGTTATCTTGGTGATAAAAAATGCAGCGGACGCCGCTCCTTGGGCGCTCGCTATTCAACTCCCCGAAAGCTTCGCTATACATTAGTTAGGCAGACAAACTTCGGTAAACCATTCACTAGTAACTGTTCTACGGTCTTTTGGCGGAATTACTGCTACTGGCCACTGCGTCAAAAAAAACAACTGTCATCATATTTTATTAACGCTCCGACCGCGAACAACTTTTGTGGGTTAAACCGTTCAAACACCCTTTACGTGAATTGCTGCTTCGTGAGAGCATCGTAGCCATATATCCAAGATTCGTCAGTTGTAAGAATATAGAATACATTTCGTGAAGTTCTTCCTTCGAACTTTTCTAACATAACTTTGCACCAATCAACACGACGATATTTTTGCTCATCGGTGAGAGAATGAGGTATCCATCGCGAAGCAAGCGTCCTAACTTTAAGGTTTAAAATTCAAGAATGTGGAAACTGCCTGTGATCCAATATTTAGTTCAGCTTGTATCTCTCGATATAATATGTCTATTCGATATAATATGTGATATGATTCGATATAATATATCTATTTTCTCGCAATAGCCACACTATCCTGATGACGTTTTCATGAGTTGAGACTGAAGTTGGTGGTCGGCCGGGTCTGAGGACATCGATTAATTACTCTAGACTACGTTTAAATGCACGAAACCAATAAGTAATTGCTACTACGCAGGAACAGACTCCCCAAAAGTAGCTTGTACATTTTCTAGAGGTTCCTTGAAGTTTAACCCTAGTTTAAAATCATAGAAAAACTTCATCCATTGTTGCAAACAAAAGAATAGTGTCAGATAATCTTTAAACATATAAAAAAGTGCACATAAGTGGCTAGTGATTTTCAAAAAGGAGCTTTGTGTTGAAATTAGCCGTCAATTCAAAATAGTTCCGTGAAAGAAGAGATTGTATTTATTCTATGGCTACAATTTTTTGGAATAACCTAGCTATACACAGTATGACCAGGGAATTAGGCCGGAACGTTGTCACCGGATCGACTATTTTTTTTATATAAAAAGACAACTCCCGCATTAGGAATATATATTCCTGTATCGTGGGGATCTTTACAAACATACATGAAACGGACATAAAGTACACCCAGACTTAGAACAACAATTTATGGATCACACAAAGTGTTGTCCCATGTAGGATTTGAACCCACAACACTTGGCGCAGTAGGAAGCGGTGTGGCGACCACTGAAACCAGCCAGACTACCCACTAAACCACCACGGTGTGCCACTCTGCGCCTGAGACGGGAGAGATCCGGGAACCGCTTTCTTACGCCATCCGAGACCATTGAAACCACTAGGCCAACCGTGTAGTCTTGATAATTAAGATCTGTAAATGTGTTTAAGAACTAAAAACGTGTTTTTAACAAATAGAAGTTATTTAAAAACTTGAGAGTCAAAAAAGCAATAAAAGAAAGCGCACTAAAGACAGTTGTATAAAGCCGGACGCAATCAGCATTCGAAATACAATCTTGTAAATAAAGTATTTTATCGCTGACCGGTACGTATACTGTAGTGGCGAGAAATACTATACATTCGTTTTCGGGGAGTAATCTACTTGTGACTTCAATATTTAAAAAGTATTTGAGCGCTAGTATTTTAGGAAAGTAACAGGTAACGGATCACAAAATATCTTAAAATATATATGTACCTTCTTCATTTAATCCGATCGGTTTTCATTCATGCGACAAAGAAATGTTATTATCAAATTCAATGTAAGCTAATTCTTTGGGTCATTGGTCTAGCGGTTAGCGTATGCGACTGCCAATCAAGAGGTCTCGAGTTCGAATCCCAAGTCGGGCCAAAATCTTATCGGGTTTTCTTACAAAAAAATCTTAATAACAGCACGCAATATTGAAGTACGATGGTGTTTCACGATGGTATGGAGTGGCGTGGAGACCATGCTAGCGCACTAATGCTGCTGCTGTTGATCTGCTCCTTCCTTGAAGACTGCTGGCAATCACGTTGGGGTTACTACTGGTGAGGATCGGGTGGCATGTTACTCCAATACAAAGAGAGGATCCAAAGGTTAGGTGATCATGCCTGGTGATCCTGCCCAACAGTAGATGTTGGGATGTTGTATATTTCTAATCAGTACAGGATTTTCTATTGCGCGATGCAGGATTGGTAGTTTCTTCGTGTAGTATATTACTCCGTAGTTCAGTGTATTTGCGGTAGATTTCACTGTATATTTCGCGCTGAATGTAGAAGTCACCAAACATTAAAAATCAAATTAATTTTAATCTGTATGTTCACTATGTAGTACTTCATTGCTTATTGCAACTATGTTTACTTTGTATCTTAAATATCTGTACACGAAATACTTCAAATTGTATTTGAATCCAATGATAAAGATTATTGCAGACAGTATTTATTTATTTAAAACTTCATGCACATTTGTACATTGGCGGACTTAATGCCCAATGCATTCTCTTCCAGTAAACCTTAGGGTGATGTAGCAATCTAGTATCATCCTAATTTAATTTTCTCATACGATTAATAGAAGTAAGTAAACAAACATATATATGCCTAAAACCCACAACGTTATACTTAGTAGTTAGTCTTAATAGTTGACCCATAAAGGCATCTTCATACTTCGTTAGTGGTAATGACGGTAGGCTTCCTTGAGCTAGACGACCTGCCCTCAGTACATAAACGAGAAACTGTTGTCAACTGCGTTAACAAACTTAATGACTTCTGGCTACTTAACGGGCTGTTAATTTACCAGTACTGCCTACTACTTTGGAATGTTATTACGACTAAATTGGACCTCCATTACAATAAATGACATCGCACACACATTAGCACGCTGAAAATGAAGTGGAACAATCATATCTTTAGTTGGAGTAATTTTTGTAAGTAGAATGACCAAGTTACAACAAGTAAAGTAGTTAATAATATAATGTATTTGAGATTCGTGAAAGTACTAAGATATCTAATAAGTTAACACTTATAAGGTTCAATAATATGAACCTTAATGATACCACAGATGGTGTATATTAATCCAATTATTGTATTTCAGAGTTTAAGATACCACAATTTAGTTATACAATGCTCACTGAAGTATGAAACAGGTTGCAAATCATTATATAAAGCTAATTAATTGAAACGTGGTTTGGCAGTAGTATTGCGGTTTCTGTTTGTATTACCTACTAGCAATAGATGCAGATTAAGTAATAAAAGGTACTTAGACTTGTAAACAATGTAACTAGCAGGTCTAACATAAATGCTCTTATCAACCTCGAGTTTTACAAATACAAGTTATTGATAAGAAAAAATGAAAAGTGAATAATTGCCCTACCCTGCTACGTGATACTATTGATTATAATTTATATAGCCTTTGACACCCAGGCTATTATAAGGAATCTATTTACAACTTATTCTATATAATCGGTACAGTAGTTTAGGTGCTACGGTGAAAAATACATTAATGCCTCGGGGGCGCAGTGGTAGCGTACGCGACTGCTTTCCATGAGGTCTCGGGTTCGAATCCTGGGTCGGACCAAATGTTTGTATGAACTGCAAACATTTGTTTCGGTGTTTGGGTATTTTCTATGTATAATATGTATGTATTTACAAAAAAAAAAGTATTTATGTATTTATATCAGTTGTCTAGTACCCATATACAAGCTCTGCTTAGTTTGGGACTAGATGGCGTTGTGTGTTAGAGGTCCGAAATATTTATTATTATTATGGCTGCCAAAACTATTCGTGCCCTTCCTTTTTTTTACCTTAGTCGGGAGAAAGATTATGACAGAAGCAAGGTCTGTAATCCTTTATTTTTTTATCTTGGTGAGATAAATACCAGAAATACCAGCAAGACTGAGCTCAGCCACCAATGATACGCCCAATATCTCTTTACTTAATGAGCGGGGGTTGGCGTAAATAAAACAAATAGAATTTACCAACGGCAACGACAGAAACAAACTGAATATTTCCTTAGAGGAAACAACAGAGTATCAACTTAATAAATTGCTGTTGTACTTAGGTATAACATAAAAATCCTCAAATTATTCTATTGGTAGTTGTTGTGTTATTTTAGAAGATAGTGACTACTCTTTGTAAGTGTATTCTTTTTATTCGTCTGTAATCATAACTGACAGGTTTTAATTTTCTTTTTTTATTTACACTCATAATTTAGTTATAGACGTTGAATATCTAAATTAGATGCAAATATGTAAAAAATAATTAAGAAATTGAACCACACGGATAAGTATTCTTGTTTTGTTACTATTTTCTTAAATAACGTCTTAGTATGACCTTTTTATATAATGTCACACACTTTCGTGGTACACTTTTCAGTTTTGAAGAGTTACCGTGGTTTTAATCTTTAAATTATACGTTTGAATCCAACACTAATTCGGACAAGTTGTTTTAGTTAATATTATTAACCACCAAAAAAAATAGTTTAAAGTAAAACCAGACGCATGGGTCTAACCCATTTTAAATTATATTAATGTGGTTGAGGACTGATATGAATTACGCACATGCAAATTTAAATTTATCAAATATATATATAATACAAACTATCACACGCAACTTTGTTTGTTCTCTCTCTCTTTCTCTTTTCAACCATGCTCGGCTCTTATTGCTCTGAACGTGATGTTTACTATCCTATCTAAGGGACGCCACGAAATACACAATTTAAAAAAACCGTGACAGTTTGTAAGATATTTTCAGAATTCATTGTGAGCAACAACGTAAAAATTGTATATAATAGATTGTTTCCATGAAATTAAAAACAACTATTTCTGTTCCAACGAAGAGAAAAAAATATAGGAGGAGACTCCTCTCCGGCGTGCGCCACTGAGCCAGTCAGCCTGTGACCAGGGCTAGTGCAACCTGTTCGAAACGTCAGGCAAGCCAGAGGTATATAATACCTGTAAATAAGTAATCGCGTTAATTCCCGTAAAATAATTATTATATCACGAAACGCGAAAGTTCAAAAGTTAGCATATCAAAAACTCCTTAGTAAAAATTCTTAAGTTCGACAACCACTTGCTTTTAAATGCTATTAATTCAGGCTTTAGAATGCTTACAATGACGAAAATAGCCGCGATTTTCAAAGCTAGACGGTTCTTTGAGTTGACAATATTTCTGCAGACACAAGCGAAACCTATCGAGAGTCTACGAGGGTCACCGTCAAGAACAATTTTAATTTAACTGCCAAGAGCAAATTGGTACTTAGAATTTCTTCACCATAAAAGAGGAGTACATATTTGATTAAATAATTTTATTAAAATAGTTTACACATTAATTTTCTTTATTTTACTTATAGTTAAACAAAAACTACAATTTTATTTGGCCTGTATGATAATATTATTGATCAATGGCTTCATCAATAGCAGCGTATAAATGTAATTCTGAAATTTCTGATCAGTAAGTAACAAGTACCGACTTCATTCAAAAATTCTTGATCACTAAAATTCTTATGAGAAAGAAAGTATAAAATAAAGTTTTTGTAACCGCTGAAAATTGATTACTTCAGCGAAAGTAATTAAATATAGAAGCTATATAATTAGTCCCTTTACTTTATTGGACGTGCCCCAGGATTTCATTAATTCCCTTTACGACAGACCCCAGGTAGGGCACCTAGTAAAATATAGCCCCCAGGGTGAAATGATACTACTTGAAGAGAATGTTTGGTATTTCGTCCCCTCAGCTAATTTTCGCTCCAACTTATTCTTAGTTGCAAATTTGTATAAAGCCGTAAAATATGTGAGTTATGTTTCAAATAATTATGTATCATGCATGTTGATGTATATAAATATGTAGTGTAAAAAAGTCTAACAAGCACAGGTCAACTTATACTTGAAATTACAAGGAAAAGTCTCCAAAACTATTACTTAACTACGAAAAAACGTTTGATAACATTTATTTAGTTTATGTCGCCTGGGCCATTATTGCGAATCTATTGTCACCTAATTACTTGTTCATGAAAATTGGTTTTGTAGTTTAGGCGCTACGGTGGAACATACAAACAAATATGGACTGCCAAAACTAAAATCCTTCCTTTTGGCTTCACCGTAGTGGAGTAAAAAACGAAAAGAACGTGTATGTGAGTATAATTATAGTCAAATTTCGACCACCAGTTTGTTTAGTGCAATTATAAAATGGTGAAACTGCTGCCATCTTGTTTCACAGGTATTTGTACCCAAAGTACGACAGAATGGTCAAGTGACAAAGTGTGACATTCCTGAGCTATTTTAGAAGAATGCGAGCAACAGCAATTTGTTTCCTTTTCATCCGTTTTCAGAAACGTTTATGCAATAATAGTCTGTAGTTGGAGGCAAAAGGTATGTATGGTATGTAGACCACATATAACGAGGTATCGCTCATGTAGGTGCGTGTTGAAAACTGGTTTAAGTACACCGTATTTTCATTCCAAATATCCATTGGGAAAGCCATTGCTTGCTTGCCTTGCATAACTAGTACTACCGTTAGGTTACAGGAAACCGATATAAAGCATTTTTTCTGAGTTTAATCCTTAAGAAAGGACTTTCAAATTAAGCCCGTGGTAAAAATTGAAGAACAGTAAAATCTAGTGTTATAATTAACATTAGATTTTACTGTTCTTCAATTTCAAACTCAGAAAAAATGCTTAATATTGGTTTCCTGTAATCTAGCGGTAGTACTAGCTAATGCTGCAGAATTTTGTGAATAATAAGTTGTATTTTAATAAAAAATTAGTAATCATATAACATTTTTAAACGAAACACACGAAGAATAATTTTGGCGTCACAAAAAACGGCGGGTAGCTTCGGACAGAGTGATCAATGATGGTCCAACAATTTTTGGCCTTGCAAATATCACAATAAAAAAACTTTTTGTGCCTACTTAGGTGGACTACTATTAAATTTAATTAAGATAGGTATACAAAATTAAATGCTGAAAACTGACTATTTAAAGTTTTAACCGAAACAGTGTAATCCAAATTCTATCAAGTAGCAAGTATGATTAGAAAAAAGCCGATAACCTGATCGGCTGATCGTAACGGGGAAGATAGAAGGGAAAAAACCCTGAACGTCAGAGTCTAAAGCGCTGGAAGAATCAGATATTTGACCACATAGATAAATCAGTATCAGAAGAAGACGCACATTAGACCACCTCACGATCACACGAGAGGCATGATCTTCAGCAATGAGAGAAAGGATAAAGAGAAAAAATATGATTTATTAAACAGTTTATTTCGGTCACATGTACATTTAGATACATTACAATAGTGATTTGAAGGAAGGTAAGTAAAAATGGCGAGAACCACCACAGAAAGATTACCTTTGCTTTTAGGTTTAAAACTAGTTTAAAACCGAAACTTTAAAACCGAAAATATTACGAGTTAAGTTAATATATATATATATATATAAACTTAACTTAACTCGTTGTAATATTTTCGGTTGTAGTATTAATATTCATATCTATAGGAAAACGATGTTCACTTTATTTTTTTGTATATCTTATGCATCCCAGACTTACTACTTTTAAAGTGTTGTATCAAAAGTTGTATTGTATATTTAAGCGTCAGGGCGTAAAGTATTTGGTAAATCAACTTAAAGCACAAGTTCAACTACCGCTTTGTATATGGTAGCTTGTACTATGGTAACCAAAAACACCCATAGAACGTAAACCATGTATAGAGAAACAATTTAATTGTAATTACAACAATGTATAAGTGTAATATGTTACATTTGTGGTGTATAAAACACCATATCTGCATGTGTTACATACATACATGTACATTACATTCATAGATGGTGCTATATAACAATTTCTGAGATTTCTATCAATCAGTATTAATGCCCTAGATAGTGACATACAAGTCAGTACAAATCAAATCTCTACAGAAACAAAATTGCAGAATGGTTCTACACTTACATAAGCGCAACGTTTCATGAAAGCTGCATCTGTTTTTTGCTTTTAGTATACTTATTTATCTATAAATAGTATTTAAATTATCAAAAAAATGGTTTTTAGAGTTTTTTTCACTTAATGAAATAAAAAAACAAACCGTTTTCACCGTGGGAGAGCCACGCTTCGGGAAGCATGAGCCGGACCAACCGGTGTGATACCACGCCTCACAGAATATCGTTGTGAAACAGCACCTGCGCTTTGTTTCACCGAGTAAGGGAGGATACCAGAGGCCTAAATACTAGGCCTAGGCCAAAATCTTCTTTCTAAGTAGATACCTATGTCTAATTGTGGACTGCTAAAGGTCAGTGGAGCATACTGGTTTTTATTTCCGGAGTTGTAAGTCACCCATCTCATACTCTTCTTCTTATTCTGGCAATTCTAGTGGACAGAGATAATTACATAAATTTAAATTTAACCCGTATAAATACAAAAGGGAGAAATTTTGTGCGGTACTGAAATTTATTTGATTATTCGAAGAAATTCGAGTCCTCGAAATCGACGTTGAATAACAAACGAACTCAAATCACCCGACAGCTCGTCAGTCAAAATCTCTAACAGATAAAGTTGGGGCTTTTGACCAAAAGGCTGATTGACACCGCTTTGAACGGTTAACCCTTTAAACATTTTCTTACATTTACTTTACTTTTTTTACAGAATATCTATTCGTCCAGTAACAAAACCACGCTTAATTTTCTATTTATTTTTATACTGTGTTTATGCTATTTTTATGATAAATTTACAAAGACATGCCTTTAATTTATTTAAATATTGAGTAAACACGATACTGAAACCCGTGTAATAAGTTTTATAAACGTACCTATATCAAAACTCAATATCATAAAACACATGTTTCAAAATCAAGACAATTTAATAACCCATTCATTTCATATTCGTCTTTATCCATTTTTATTTAATGAAATAATCAACGTCGTAATATGAAATTAAATTCTTCATTCAAAACTATACATGCCTTCAATTTGATCCCACTCTGTATAATCGCGGGCCCCTTATTGTTTTAAGATACTTTGACACTCTTCCTTTAATTTATTACTTGACAGGGACCCTCCACCAAATAATTCGGAGGTTTTAGTCGTTATTTATCTGTTTACATTTCGTACATAATTCAACTTAATTAACATGAAGCTTATTGAAGCAAAAACATCAAGTACATTTCTAAAGTTTTACGTATATAGATTTTTCTGTAATATTGAGTTCTGTATGGGGCACTATAACTTAAAAAAGTGAGTGTAAAAGAGTATAGGGATCGGTAATTACTAATTAAGCACGGCTATCATTAATATCACTCTTAAACCCTAGTGCTTATTAAACTTCATTTAATAAGTGGAATTATAAAAACCATATTTCTCAACTTAACAATTACGAATATGTGATAAGGTATACTGTTTCAACATAGGAGACGTTCCAACCAGTTGAGTACACGGGACAGAATTAACCTTACTTTGCGACTGACATCTTTCTGGGCATTGATGTTTGCGTCGCTAGTAAGGCGATGAGAGATAGGGAGAATATTGTAATCTATTTATTCGAGTAATAATAAAAACAACACTTATTTGAACTCATAGATACGTTATGAAAACAAAATTAAAATGCTATTTATCAAACACCAGTACATCCAATCTACACGTGCTCCTACACAAAAGAGCTATTCCACACGGCCTTAACATGGGACGATGTAATTATGACCTCTCTCCTTTTTTCAACTACCTTCCTCTGGCAAACGAATGATCATTTTAAAGAAACTAATTGTGTATTTCCATCTTTATGAGTGTCGAAAGTGAAGTTTCAGCTTAGCTATTGAATCGATTTTAATGAATGAGGTATTAATCAGATTGGTTTAATGATTCTGGTGATATGACTATATACATTTTACAAGTTTTTATTTACTCGGGTAATTGTTCTTAAATTATTTTTCATCATATAAAGGGCAACGCGTACAGACATGTCACCTGATGAAGTGACTACCTTCAGGGTAAGAATCATATTGAAGGCTTTAAAGTGAAAGCTTTTTTCTCAGGGTTAGTAGTTCGTATCGGTATAATATTATCTAAAATAACCTCAAAATTTGCGAAAAGTTCAGAAGCATCCTTAGGCCGTTATGGTGTGGGCTACCACGCTGCATTAATGAGTACGGTGACCACTCTTTGATTCTGCTTGTGCTATGCGTCATACAGAGTAGAGTCATTTTTTTTTAGATTTTTTAAAACATATTTTTCATACATGAACGTTTATTTGTTTGCGGTGTGTTACGCACCTCAAACTTAATCACGCCTTTCATTATGTCTTTCATCAACTATATCTTCTCTACATGAGAATAACACGAGATATGTATATCTCGTGTTATTCTCATGTAACCTTTTATGAGTTTCTTTCTAAATTATATTTCCTACAACTTATCTCCGGAGTCCCTTTCCTATT
This sequence comes from Hyphantria cunea, assembly GCA_003709505.1. Classification (NCBI taxonomy): domain Eukaryota; kingdom Metazoa; phylum Arthropoda; class Insecta; order Lepidoptera; family Erebidae; genus Hyphantria; species Hyphantria cunea. Next base: position 1,234,977 of record PKRV01000116.1, read on the forward strand.
TTTACAGCCACTACCCCAATTACCTTATTAGCTAGTTAAGATCACAGGGAATCGCTGGATGCAGGCCGCTACCGACCGGTCGAAATGGAAATCAATATGGGAGGCCTACGTTCAGCAGTGGACTTCTTACGGCTGATGTGAAGTTAACCCAATTAAATAAGTCGACACTACCGTTATGGAGCTATTGAATTATCCAAATTTAATTCCTAAGAACACAAATTGTTACATATTTCCACCTTTTATCTGTTATCATGAAAAAGGCAACAGAAAGTCAAAAATTAAAAACATCAAAAGAATATTTTCAACTCACAAAGCGTCCGTAAAAAAGAATTAATGCAAATATTTTAATTATATCCGTCCTGCTGTATTCAGCGGGAAGAACTTTGCTGGTATTTCGCTTGTCTAGAAAATAAAGTTTTTGATAATACAAGCCTTTGGAATCATTACATTCTTAGCCTGACTGATTTTTCAAGCTTTTTCTAGTCGATCTCTTTCAATTTAGATTATCTTTTGATGTCGTAGTCGCTGACTTATGGAAGGAGTCTCATTTCTGTTCCAAGCTTTGCTGAAAATTAAGAAACAGTAAAATTTGGTCACAATAAATATCACGAGGTATTTTAAAATGTATATTTTCTTGTATTATATTTCATCATTATCATCAGACCGTTGTAGTCTATCGCTGCTCATAGACCTCTCTCAAGATTCACCACAGAGCTCAGTTAGCTTCTTTTTGCATCGGTCGCTGCTGTCTCTTTGTCTTTTATTTGTGTTATGAGAGTTATAAGAGATGATTTCATTAAAGAAATCCAAATTGAACAAATATAATATATTCTCGATGATATCTAAAACAGCAAATTACTGGCTCAAAGCCTTAATATTTTCTACAGTCTGAACAAGAAATCGGATGCCATTGGGTACTAATTTGAAATTGGAAACTATTGTTAGAAAAGTAATTGGGTATTTGATCCTTGATCGAAGAATTGTAGTCGTATGGACTAGATTCAATGTACATAAACCCATCTATTATGTTACCGAAGTCGGCTTCAAATGAGGAACAAAAAAGCATAAGACGTTAATGGGCTTTTAAGGTAAGCTTATATACTTAGATCCACTCCCTCTTTCTTAATATTCTACTGCGTAATGTTTTTGTTTTTCTTACAAGGAACCGTTTTTTGTATTTTTTATAGCAATGTATTACATTAATTTAAACTACAACCCTGCTCAGTTAAGTTGATTAGCGATGAAGGTAAAATAGTTTGAGTTTGTTTGATTTCTTGATTTTTATATTCTGTGGATGTGGATTATTTTTCATAATTGATTATTTAATTACATTAGTAAGCTCGTAAGTACGTACTTGGCTATAACTCGACCTCTTAGTCATACCAATTTATACAAAACTTAGGTTCTCCTTAATTGGACGGAAAAATGTATTTAAATGTTAGCGAACTCAGCAAAGTTAGCTCTTTTTAAATAAATAGCGCTGAAAATATTCAGTGATCACAATTTATTGTAAGGGAAGTTTATTATACTCAGGCTCGAGTTTTCCTTGGAGAGCATTTAGCAGAAAGAATCCTAATAGTTGCATCGCATTTATCTCCACTCTGCTAATATCTTTGCTGCTTTTTTTTACTGGAAATTAGCTGCATCGTTACCCTTGGGAGACGTAAATCTTAGAATAGTATCTAGTTTATTATGACTTTGTTTTTTTTTATTAGACTTTATGGCATATGCAACACAGTATCTATTATGTTATTATGTATATATAATTCTCATGGCACGCTGTTGCTTATAATGAAATCCAAAACTATTTGACCGACTGTCAATATTATTAGGAGTCCGCACCCAAAGTGTAAAACGACCCTATTGCTAAGACTTCGCTGGCCATCTGTCCGTCCTTTTGTCACCAGGCTGTATCTCATGAAACGTGAAAGTAAGACAGTTGAAATTTTCAGAGATGTATTTCTGTTGCAGCTATAATAACAAATACTAAATAACAAAATAAAATAACTGTTTAAGAGCACTCCTATACAAAAAACGTGATTTTTTTGCACGTTTTGCTCGATATTGATAACGACAACAGGTAGACGCATTAATGGTACGGAATCCTTCCTGAGTTAGTTCTTAGTTAGTTTTGAAATGTACGTTTTGCTGGCCTGTCTAAAATGGGATAGTTAACATTATTCTTAGACCAATAGGAGCCCACCTATTCAGCTAGTATTATACATTACAATGTCCTTCTCACCCCTATGGCACACGTAATATATATAACTTTAATGTATTTTGCTGACTTTCTTAAAATATGATGTTTAATATTTTACTTAAATTACTTAGCTTAGAAATACATGTAATTATTAGATACATGAGCGCTACGTGTACATAATACGAACTTTAGACTCCTCAGATGTTTTAAGCGGTAGTATTATATCGTCAGTCGATTGTGATTTCATGTAGGATTGAGTGAGGTGTACCTCTCCGAAAATATATGAGAATTAAACGAAAGTAAACCTTTGTACACACAACACATGGCACAATTTACGTTAATAGCTACTAAATTTGCAAATGGTCTAGTATATCCATCTTAGCAGCTTCATTACAGTCCATAGACGTAGCATGCGGATATGGGATAAAATCTTCATCCTTTTACTTTAATGAAAAGGGATGATAAGGTCATCTTAGACTATATGTGACACTTACAAACAGCTGCGATGTTGGTTAATCGTACTCTTGGTACCCTAAATGCATACAGTTTCTTATTCTACCAATAAAAATATTATTTAACAACAAGGGTTTTTGTAATTAAATTAAATATAAAAACTTAAGGCGCTCATAGCCCAGTTGCACTCGGTGTTTAGAAACAATCACCGAGGGTAAGCAACGACGGCGCGGTCAGTACCTGGATGGGTGACCGCTAGTGGCATGTTATCATGAGCGTCTCCGTGATTCGGAGGTCACGTTAAGCAGTCGGTCCCGGTTGTTATCATAGGATAACAGTCGTGAAGCTTAGTTGGAGGCCTTTGGGCGGCTTGAAAACATCCGACGGTAATATTACGTAGCCACAACGTTGTCTTGCCAGTCCTCAACCCGCACTTGGTCAGCGTGGGGATGTATGGCCTTAACCCTCTCCCGAGAGGAGACCCGAGCCCAGCAATGGGACGTTATGGGTTGTTGATGATGATTGATGATAAAAACTTATCCATCACAAAAATTAATACATAATTTTAAAATTAAAATGTACGAGATAACATCATCAATTGGCACATATGACATCCTTGAATTTTCATACATGTTACTAGATATCTATTTTTTTATGGAATATGGGACAAACGAGCTAAAGATATCGATTAGCGATTATTGCCGCCCACAGACATCTGCAACACCAGAGGCGTCACAAGTGCGTTGCCGGCCGCCGTGGGATAGGGAGGAGATGGACGAGGGGTTAGGGTATGGACCTCCGTTATCCTCACTCAGTCGGTGAAATACCGTGCCGTGGCCGTGGTGTCACTCCGGTGGAGACGATCCATTCGTACCGAAGCGTGGCTCTCCCACGGTAAAAGGCATATTTGTAATTCATATTAAAATGTAAAAGTTTTATCATAATCATGGGATACATATATCGAGCTTTATATCGATTATATTACAGTTTTAGCCCACAGTTACGCTCGCTTGTTTATTGAGTAAAGATTACGCAGTAAAAATTAGCTTATATCCTTCCTCAAGAATCAAAGTATATCCATACAAAATTTCATTGAAATAAATAAATAAATAATAAATAAATAAATATTTCGGACATCTAACATACAACGCCATCTAGTCCCAAACTAAGCAGAGCTTGTATTATGGATACCAGACAACTGATATGAATACATAAATACATTTTTTTTTGTAAATACATACATATTACATAGAAAACACCCAAACTCCGAAACAAATATTTGCAGATCATACGAACATTTGGTCCGACCCAGGATTCGAACCCGAGACCTCATGGACAGCAGTTGCGTACGCTACCACTGCGCCACTGAGGCAGTCAATAGATGTAGCGATTTGGACGTAAACGCGACAGACAGACAGAGTTGCTTTCGCATTTATAAGTATGGATTATTGATAGTACTGAAACCTAATTATTATAGATATTAAATTAGATATTAAATCAGTTGTTAATATAAAAATTGTCACAAACAATACACAATGAAGCATATAAATAGAACATTTTATCCAACGAAACCGTATCTTTCAAGTCACGTGTTAGGAAATAACAATGAAATGCGTGAAACCACCAAAACTTATTATCACAGTCAAGCGTAATATTCAGGACATACAATAAATGAGCCTTTCATGCACCGCTCATATGTACAGCCCACGATTGTTATTTTTTGTGGTAAAATGTTGGCGGGGCAAATGTATCTTACTTATAGCCGGATATTATGATACTATTATATAAGGGCGCCCGAAATGTAAGGGATAAAAAGGCCATCTTACTGGCCTCATTGCAACCTCAGTTTGCGACCTTTTCATGTGAAAAGTGTGTTTTTATGATCCACTAGCAGCCCGCCCATGCTTCGCACGGATAGACATTTGTTTTTACCAAAAAATTTAAATATTATAAATTTTAACACGGTTTTAGCAAATTTTTTCAAGCTTAGAACACTTGACCAAGTCTCGGAGTTTTCATACGGATCTTTAACATTTTTGCAAATGTAATATAGCTTTCTAATGGTAAAAGAATTTTTCAAATCGGTTCAGTAGTTTCGGAACAACCAAACAATGAAATCTTTCCTCTGTATAATATTAGTGTAAAAGTATAGAAAATACAGATGTATTCCATCCTAATACTATGCTGCAGCGTGTTCAGGAAATTGAAAACAAATAAAAATGTGCCTTCAACGGTATCCCTCAATACCAGAAGTATGATTTACGATACATGATAAGCTTTATGGCAATATCACTCCGTCAGAGATTAACTTTATGGTGTATGTACATAATATAGAGTAAGAGATATAGTAGGCTTGGAAGATAACTGTACAAATATCGCTCTGTAAGAAAATTACGGTCATGTCAGCTTCATAAAGTTTTTTCTTAAGTCAACATCCATTAAATAATTATTGCCAATGGAATAAAGAAAAGTGTTTGCCTTTTATTCTCTAAAATAAGTTTAAACGAACTTCATGTAAACATGGTAGGAATATGTATGTGATAAAGAAAGTTAATAGACTAGTCTTACCAATATTTCAGATTTCCGCTGTCGCTTATTACCGCTGGTCATCGCATTACTCTTAATAACTCTAAATTATTTCCATGACTAACATATAACCGTGATAACAGGCCACGAATAACATTTTTGACGCCTAAATAACTAATTGTGAAAGTGGTCAATATCATGTATCCATCCATCTTTTTTGTGTAGGTCAGCTAAGATTGGTCAGGTGGTAATTGGCAGTTTAATGGTATTGATATGACGCTTTGGTACTTTGTGTAGAGTGGAGATTAAATAGTCTGTCGCTCAAGTGAATTCCTAAAACAAGTTAGTCTGTTATAGGACTTTAATACCCTAGAAAGGCAGTCTCCAAAGGCTATTTATACAACATTATTGTACTAACAGTAATTGGTAGATTTTATGAGCATCAAGACTCTTATAAATAAAAATATGGATACATTCGCTAATTCGTGTCGATCCGAAGTCTTTTAACAAAAAAAAACACGGGTGAACTTCTGAATTTTGAGGTAAAAAAAATTGTCGCTTCCAACATTCACGACGTCATTAAGCAAAAACGATGTTTCAGGCAACGCACGAAAAACCTTTTTGTATTCATCGCTTGACGTGTGAAAGCCTTGTAAGAGCAATCCCGCTCTAATGAGTTTTAAATCGGCCTATATGTAGCAATCAGTTTGAACCAGTACGACACTGAGAAAGTGTTACTACCTCCTTGACAGAACAAGAAGTTCATGTAATAAATAGTCAATACTCAACACTTAATGGTTTTATACTATTAAGTAAAATTAGCGTCCATATTAATTAACGTACGTCTGAAGCCTTCCTTAGAAAACATTAGTTAATTATTCAAACCACTAATTTTATAAGTTGCTTTTAACTACGTCTCGCGTACGAATTGTGTAAGTAGGGCTTTACATAATTATAGCTACTATATTATGTAAGATTAATACATAAAAAGGACATTTTGGAACCGCACAACTTAAATTAATTTTGTAACGTTTCGAAAGCGTTCGAAAAGACCTATCGAAATAAAAGGTTTTTGATTTTGCCTTAGGGCAAATGTCAACTTGTTCCAGATTCCTCGAGGTTGCCGAGGTTTTGAACATGAATAAGGTACGTCTAGCCTGGTTCTAATAATCTTCTTAGGGGAATTACTTGGAAATTTTAAATAGTCTCAAAAATCCAAATCAACGCCTGCGTTGTGGGAGTGAGAGTGCTTCACCAAGTTAGTGAGAATACCGGAGGCCCATACGCCAATTCCTCCCCCTATTCCCCTCCCCATCCCACAAAGGCCAACAACGCACTTGTGATGCCTCTGGTGTTGCGGGTGTCCATGGGCAGCAGTAATCGCTTACCATCAGGCTGTAGGTCTGATCGTTTGCCCCCAATTCCATAAAAAACTTAAAAACAGTGTTTTATAAAGCGTTTTCAATCAAATTACAAAACAGTTATTCATACTAATATTACAAATTTGAAGGAAGCTCTGTTTGTTTGTTACGCTTTCCAATTTGGCTACAGAGATAGATAAGAACTTGAAGAAGAACCGCGGAAAAAAGTTAGTTTCTTATATATCTAATTTTATATTACACTAGCTGAGTTCCGCAGTATTTTACACCGCGTGACAAAGCTTGTCTAAAAAAATCCTAAGTTACTCCTTATTATATCAACTATCTACCAGTGAAAGGCCCGTCAAAATCGGTCTAGCCATTCCAGAGATTAGCCAGAACGAACAGACAGACAGACCGACAGACAGACAAAATGGAAAAAACGCTATTTTGGTTACATATATACATACATATATTTTTAGTATTACAAACAGACACTCCAATTTTATTTATTTGTTGTATATTCCTACTTATTTATGTGGAAGTACATGAAAAAAATATTTTATCATTTAAGATGAGATCAATATACATTTTTCTAAAGAGATTACTCGCAAATGTTTTTCGGATTTATCTTAAACAAATAATTATACCTGGAAATTTAAAAGCTCGGATAAATCAATCCATTTTGTTCTTGGCAGGATTGTACTCACAACTTCAACAGATCAAAGCTTTTCGTTCAACTGACAAAAAAGGAAGACTCTCTGAGATTACTTCCACTAGGGACACGGATAGCAGCGGACAGGCAGATAGATAGCTATTCCCGTTATCCGGGCAAGCCTCCTTTGCGCCACCCGACCGTCCTCGGATTTCCACATATCGGCTCCCTAATCCTAGCCTAATTTACTTTTAAGGTAAATCTACTAGAACGTCGATAACTTATTCAGGATATCATAAGTAACGTATAATTAATAAAAACGGTTATAAACGATAAATTGTTTTGCTAGTTTCTAGGCATGATTACGAGTTTCAAATATATTTAATAAATCCTGCAAACTCTTACTCAAAAATGTAAAACCAATATTAAATTAACCATTCGTTTATCTATCTATTCCATGAATAATTTTATACTAAGAAAAACTAAAAACCTCGGAAACGTGTGTTTTAATTTGAGCTTTGTAAAGTTTCGAGTAAATTGAGTAACTTATTACGATAAAAATAAATAATTTTGACAAACATGACAACAGTCTTACAGATATACAGCAATATGTATTTCATTGAATAAAGGACTTGCACGAAAACCATATAGTGACTGCTTTGTTAATTCTTGTCCCTTTAAGGGAAGGTCTTGAGGAATCTTTCTTTTTATTCTGCGAGCAACTGTTTGGGTATAACAATAGTTTGAAATGATTGTTAACTTTATCCGTAGACGAACCAAAAGAAAATAAGATTTTTCTTACATTCACTTACATAGTAGATCCTATTGAAGTTTTGAGGACGTAAAATGAAACAAAATGTATGTTAAGCCTAACCCAGATTTTTTCACTCCTGGGTAATGGTCGACCATGGCTACACCTTACAATTGGTACTCATAAGTTCGATCTATGTATTTATTTATATCAGAAGTTAATTAAGAAAATGGTTGCTATAAAGATACTTAATGGCCGATTTCATCATGAAACATCATAAATCTAAACTAGCTTTATTACATTCGCAAGAAACAAAGTAGAATGTTTATAGCTAATCACATTAATATTAATTATACTATTAATATTATCGATATAATTTATTTTATGGTGCCATACAGTTTATTATTTTAATAAGTGCGCTCTATACTAACGTCCTGCTTTCTTATTGTGTCATACATTATGGTAAATATGTATTATCAGAAGCCCGGTTACATGTGGATTGAGGCTCAGGCTTGCAACTTATTAGATATCGTTCACCCCTCGTAAACCATTTTCATTATCAAACGATCTCTGTGCTAGATCTTGGCCTACACATTTACTAAATAACCTAGTTTGTGATTCTAATGGTGCGTTTATACACGTGTTATAACTCGACAACCCTCCACAACACAAGCGTGTAAACAGATTGTGTGGCTTGGCGTTTGTGAAGGTTTGTAGTTTGTGAGCGACTGCCAAGTCCTCGCAAACGTGTTAACTTAGCATAAGATTGCACACTGTAAGTTTTTCAACATAAAAATATAGTGAATTTTCTTTGAGTTTGTGTTTACACGCTTTACCATCTTCAAGATAAGTAACAGCTAGAGAATCTTGGCGGAATAGAATTCACGAATTTGGCAATATATCTCTTACTCGACAGTCTCAAAAATGACTCTAATATAAAAATAACTTAAAATCAACCAACACGATAACTTATTAGTTGTCTCATTTTAAGCTTATGATTTTTTTTACTACTCCTTAAGGACCAGCCTCCAATTGATATAACTACTAATTTCTTAAAAACTCATGAAAGAAACAACATACTTAAGAAATTTATTTTACAATCTACCTTCTTCAATTTATTAAATGAAATGTTCTATTAAATGTTTTATTCTAAAACCTGAAATTGCCATATAAATAGTAGGTGTAGTTCTTATGAGCGGTGGACCAGGGGGCCTAGCCAAGATACAAGTGTTTCACGTTGAAACTATTTCTACAATTACTATCGTATCTATTCTCTGCTGCTATTATATTGTTTTAACCACGTGACTTAGCGTTAAGATGACGTCATTTCCATATATTTGATTCGTTTTCTAATAACGTTTACGTTTGTAGAATTTCAACTTGGCTAAGGGGCTGTCCATATAAATAACTTTATATTAATAATTATTTGAAATTTGGACACTATGTTTAAATGGTAGATTATAATATATATGAATAAATCAATTGGAATCCTAATGACTGCCTCGGTAGCGTATGCGACTGCTGTGCGTATGGTCTCGTGTTCGATACCCGAGTCGGGCCAAATATTCGTATAATCTACAAATATTTGCTTTAGAGTTTTGGTGTTTTATATGTATCATATATATGTGTTTAATATAAGTATAAATGTATTAATATCACAATTAGTTAACCTTGGAATGAATTAGGTGTTCAATAAAAAGATCGATTATTATTATCAGTAGTCTAATACCATTGGTCAGCTTAGTTTGGGTCTAGATGGCGTTGTGTGTTAAATGTCCGAAAATATAAAATTTATTTTATGATTATTTATTACTTGTTTCTATTATCTAAATGGGCAATATCGACTTAAAATAACTAAGAAAAACTTCAAATGCCGAATGAACAAGTAAGATAACGAATGTATATACCATACATTCGTTATAATTTCACTTTACGACCTGTTAACATAAGAAAAGGATATTGAAAACAGACCCTTGAGTTTTCAAAAACTTCCAGCTTTGGTAGTGAATAAAGAGTCACACAAAAACTTGCAATTGGTTGACGTATTGATCGTGTACTTGCTCCTAGCTAATATCGGGCACGGGGTACCAACTACTCAGGTGCACAAGTAGGAACGCAAATACAGTTGCACACTATATATATCCAATGGACCGGCGGGACCGACAACTTTAAGTGCTCTCCGAAGCACGGGGATTAAGACTGCAACTTCCAAATACTGATCTCATAACATATTATCTGTGCAAAAAATGCGCCTCACAAAAAGAATAATTGTTCCCTGTTTTGTAACCTTTTTACTGATGTTCAGCTCCTTTTGGTGATAGCGTGATGTTACGTAACGTATAGACGTCCTGAATAAAATAGCTATCCAACAATAAAATAACTTTTCAATTCAAACCAGTAGGTCCTGAGATTAGCATATACAACAATACAGACTCTTCAGCTTTTAAATATTAGTATATAATATAAACACAGTCCCTACGCGGTAGGGATATTGTATCGATTGACCTACTTATGAGCTAGTTGTCACGTGCATTGAGATTCCGACACGCGTACCCATCCCAATGACAACTGAAGATTGGAGTTTGTCTCCTTTTTAGATATTTTTATCTCGTCGAGAATAAAATCTGTAATGTGTTCATAATACTCGATTCTTCACGTACGTATAAAAATAAGTAGTTAAATATTTTATCAAAGTAGGTACGCATTTACATAGGTCTCTAGTGTGTTTAAAATCCATCAATTAGCAGCGGCAATACATGTCGTTGGTTATTATAATTAAAAACCTACTTATTACATTAATAAACCAAAAATAAAATATGACATTGACAGTTAAGATATGATATAGAACGGAGGCCCAATGATGCAAAAGTATCTGAATACACCGCCATATTATGGGTCACCATGCTACATTGTTGCATTGGCTGCATTTGCAATGAGTATGGTCACTACTCTTGGATTCTGCTCATGCTTTTCATCGTGCAGTGGAGTCATGGAGGAGATATATATAAAAGACCAAAAACTTGAGATTACATCGCAAATGTAAACTATATTGCAGCGAAATGCCTTGTAAACGGCTATGGTGATGTGTGCTATTAGAATAACCTGAACGCAGGGTCAGTTCCAAATATGAATAAATAAAAAAAAAACTATTTATTTAAAAAACGGTGTTTTATACAGTACCAACGTTTGACTGCGGCTCCGCCCGCGCGTACCTGTATCGATATCGCCGTAAAGAGTATCATGTCCTTTCTCAAGAATCAAAAGTTTCTAAATGTCAAATTTAATTGAAAATGCCCTTTCAGTAAGAATTTAAGAGGTAGATTTTGGCTTCCAATGCCTCACTCACTCTTTCCCTTTAATATTATTGTAATGTTAGCATACCATGGGGAAGGAATTCGAAAGTTTGAACTAGTTTTCATTAATTTCATAATTTAAAGTGCTCTTCGAGGCCCGGGCCTGAAACACCGCCCACTTCCAAACTCCAGACTGTTGTTTCAAATCAAATTTCTTATAAAAAACCCAATACTTAACAATTTTTGGCCCGGCTCGGGAATTGAGCCCTTGATGGGTTATCATACGCTAACCGCTAAACAACTGGGCAGTTATACACAATTATTATACAAATTATAAAATTAAGATTGGAAGTACCAATCAACAATTTAATTAGCAGTAACGAAAATTCAGGTTCAATAAGGAAATTAGCTTTATAATTCAAATAATCAAAACTATACTCAAAAATAAACTATATTTTCACTATTATCAGCAAATATTGAATGCCTAAAATATAGCCATAGGTAGAAGTTCAGAATAACGAGTAACTATAAGCTGTAATTAGAAATAACGAGGTCGACGTTGCCAGTTAAATTGGGCATTTAGTCTTAAAACTGTGAGTTTGCCATTGAAGGATTTAATATAATTGTTAATGAACGTCACAAAAGTGGTTTCAGTGGGTGTTTAAGGTCAAAGTTTTGCTATTATTACAGAGCCGGCTTTGAACGTCTTCGTATATGGCAGGATATTGAATTTTCCAACTGAAATGTCAACCACAGTGGGCACCTGACTATAATATGAGCTACTAGACTTTACAAATAATTAGTAGCCCATTATTTAACTGGTCTGGTGGTCAGCGATACTGACTGTTATGCTAGCTTTTGTTGGTCAAATTCCACCCTGGGCAAATATTTATTTAGAACTAATTGTTAGTACCTGTATTCATTGACCGACTTCTCAAAAGCAGGAGGTTCTCATTTACGATATACAAATATTTAGACATAAAAACATATGTAGCACGTTCATCAGCAATTTGGTTACCATAGTGTCAGATGTGTGAAGTGATTTTTTTATCATTAATTTAACGTTAAAAGTAATTTAAAAAGGTAATGGACAAACCATTATACAACAGATGATTCCACTTAAAAAGGTATTTATATGAACATAAAACTTATAGAGACGATATTACTGCAGACGTTCAAACACTGAACGAGCCACTCGGGGTTTTAGACCACTTTGCACCAAAACGACCAATCTGTTCGTCCCAAGCAACGATTCCCAAAGTGGTCCTTCTCTGCTCATAGCTTCCGGAGAAAAACTCGTAAGATTAGAACATTGGTTTCTTATATCGTTATTGATTCGTTGTACTAATACGTTACATAATTTTAGATTTCGAAAAATTGCAGTTCTATTTTTTTTCCTTTTCTTGGAAGACCTATTTACTCATGGCTTGAATGCTTGAAAATACATAGACCTATATGAACTTTACTTACTTTAATTTACAGTTCAAGAAACTAAACCTTTGCGTAAAATAGGAATTTTAAAACGACTATTTACTAAACCAGAGCGATAAGATTTGCGTTTGTATATATAAGAGATATATTACTCATCTACCTTATTTTTTTGTAGTCAAGGAATACCCTGTGTGCTTATGTATTATAAGTACAAGTGTGCTTGAAAATTACTTTTAAACACTTGGGCATATTACTTGACTTTGTAATCGGGTAGATTCAACTTTTAAATACTAATTCAGTTCGGACTGTATATGGTATCTAATTTTTTTTCATGAACATACCAAATCGTTAACTTATTCACTAATATTTTAAGACATTTATAGGGCAATAAAATACAGCCGCAATTGAACTCCAACTCGCAATGGCTTTCTAATAAGACCCCATTCTATATTTTGACGTCACGTTTAATAAAAACAATATACGCTTACACCAATATTAAAAGTAATGGCATTCTAATGTGTGCTTGCGATACGAGAAAACGATACCGGTAAGGTCAGACCCGATTAACCGATACCAAAGGTATAAATAAATCAAATTTGATTGTGAATTAATCGTATAATGTATATGATTTTGTTATTTCCAAACGCAAAAATTATTTCCTTATATCGAATGCCTAGGCACATGGGCCATTTACAACATCCCCGTATTATATTCGGAGCATGGATATTTGACTGTTTATTTCTTGATGAGATATTAAAGGTAAAGTTAAAGGATAGACTGCATTTTCTATGAGCTTTTTGGTTTGAAAGGCCCACAAATCATTTCCAAGGATCGTTTATCCGTGAAAAATAGAGTATTCAAAGCTTTATTAGAATTATAAAAAAACTTTTTATTTAATTAAAACGTTTCGAGTATATTATGTCTTTTTTTAGTATTTTCATAAGCAGTTAATCATTTTAATGACTATTATAGGCACCAGCACGTAACTTGGTCAGATTTCTGCGTAGTGAAGGTAAATTCGCGCATAGTAAATTTTAGTGCAACGAATCAAAACAAACAAAATCGAAGTGTAGTCGATTGACGCTCCAATCCCTTGCGCGGAACGGTGCTATTACAGTCCTTGCGTTCCTCTAACAGCCAAAGGAACCTATAAAACTACTTCTACGCATCTAACGAATCTGGCCAAGTTACGTGCCGGTCTCTATACCTACACCTTGTGGCGAACGCGGATTGCTACGACAGCAGAAAAGGGCGCGAAGGTTGACATAACACGATCTTTTTTTCATTTTTTAAAAGTACAACTCCCGCATTGGTTATATATATTCCTATGTCGCAGGGACATTACAAACATACATGAAAAGGACAAAACGGACACCCAGACTCCTTACAACAATTGGTGGACCACACAAAGTGTCCTATGTGGGATTTGAACTCACAACAGATGCGGTAGAAAGCGGCGTGACGACCGCTTATATATAGGCTTTTGATTAAATGGCATCCTACTAATCAGCTATTTCTGCCAATGTCAATTGTTTAAAGTCTTCAAATCATAAGTCTTCGAGTCTTCGTCGTGATGAAGATAATAATATAAAATATAAAAAAACTTTCGAAAAAACAAAAAAACGATCTCCATTATAGAAGTTTACAAGTAAATCCGTCGTTTTTAACGTTCTAAGTTATGGAATCAAACATTCCATAACCATATTTGCGGAAATAACTTTTTATCATCAACGTACAAAATTACTAACTTATTTACAAACAATATTTTATGACATTTGTGTAAAAAGTCACAGCCAGGATTAAACTCAAGCTCGTAATGGCTTCTTAATGAGGCCCGACAAAAGGCTCTCCGCAGAAACAATATTTACGCACATTTATAATGAGGGCCAAGGAAGAATCTCCCTTTCCAACCTCTTTGCGATTTAAAGTCGCATATTTCATTATAATGTAAGCGGAGGCCTCCCCTCGCGATCTCGTCTACTATCCACCCGGTAATTACAATTTATGGTAAGTTTTCCACCGAGTTGATTACTAGTATAATAAGTGTTAATAAGGAACTACTGTAAGTGTTAAATAAGGAAATTAACTAAAACGAAATTCAGTTTTTATTAACATTTATTTGTACATAAGTACCTAACTACACAATTTATCTAAAGAAGCTTAAATATAAAATAAATGTAGTTACATCAAGTTATACGATATAGAAAGCACTCATTGATTGACTACGTTATATCGGATGTCAGAAATAGATTAGTCGATTAATCGACTAAGAGATATTCATAAAATTTTTCTTTTAAAAATAAAGTTAACGAAATATAGGTATAACAATAATTCTTAAACGGACGATTTATATTCGATAATTATTTCTCAAAATCGATATTAACG
The DNA here is from genome assembly GCA_003709505.1 of Hyphantria cunea. Taxonomy (NCBI): domain Eukaryota; kingdom Metazoa; phylum Arthropoda; class Insecta; order Lepidoptera; family Erebidae; genus Hyphantria; species Hyphantria cunea. Next base: position 1,250,029 of record PKRV01000116.1, read on the forward strand.
TGGTCTCGATGAGAGCTTAGTCTTTAAATTAACTAGATTATACATCATTCGTTTTTATATTTTTAAACACCTGATTGCACTCAATGTTATAAAAACCAACGACGCATGACTTCCAACTAGCAAAATAGACAATAAGATTCCATTTATTAATGTATTTATATATTTTTTAAATAATAATCTTACAATTCTAATTCATATGAATTAGAATTGTTATATATGAATGATTATAGATGTCTTACATTAAAATGTATTGACACTGTAATTGATACATACTTGACATAATTATATGTATTTAAAACTCAAACTGCATACCAACCTTTAGCGTACTTTGGAGTATTGCAAATTGAAATACGCGTCCATTCTGAATTTGTACCTGTTGCAAATTTTTAACATACATTTATAAAAGAATGGAAAATTATTGCCAGTGATATCCGTACACCATTATACACTGCAGCAATGATATAAGTTCACTATGATTTGTTCATGGTATATACTAAAACAAGGGATTATGTGGTTTGCTGATATGGAAAAGTACGATTTAATGGAAGCATCGTAGAAATGTGGCTTTAATATTTTAACAAAATATCGATTCTTAACGGATATGCTTAATACCATGTCAATTGAATGAGTTTAACCTTATTTCAAAGTTCAAATGAGTAATAGAGAAAACTGAACATTAGCCATGACCTCATATCATTTGTTAGTTAACAATTTTACAAGTTTTAGTTTATACTTTTTTGTAATTACATACATATTAAACATAGAAAAGACCTAAATTCCGAAACAAATATTTGCAGATCATACAAACATTTAGTTCGAGCCGGGAATCGAACCCGAGACCTCAAGCATAGCAGTCGTATAGGATACCACTACGCCACTAAGGCAATTAAAAATGTAATTGTATTTTTTAACTTTATGTATGTATACGTATCGCAGAGTACGTCAATACGCATAATCAAATCATATTCTGAGTTCAAAAAAATTATAACACATATTTACTTCTTTCAACTTGAAAATTTGCCGATGTTTGGCTAGCAAGTGCCTTTTCGGAGAGTATATAAAGACCACATTGCACACTGCAATAGCTTGTCATGTGTCACTAAGGTCATAAAACTATAATAATGAAAAAAAATTATAACACATATTTACTTCTTTCCACTTTAAAATTTGCCGATGTTTGGCTAGCAAGTGCCTTTTCGGACACTATATAAAGACCACATTGCACACTGCAATAGCTTGTCATGTGTCACTAAGGTCATAAAACTATAATGATGAAATAAAATCTCTTGTATGGGGAAGAGTGTCAAAATTATGTGGTTATCGAGTTAACTTTATATTTCAAAACAATGATAGTGGTTTCTTTCGACTTACATATTAATATGAATCAATACAGTCAGAAGTAAGTAGTTGCTAATTTTTTTTAAACAAATGACAATGATATTAAACATGGAATTTATAATATTTTTTTACCTACGATTATTCTAGGAGTACGTACCTTATAAATGCTAAAGATCGACAACATAATGATATAATAATTATTATTGACTAAAAAATTAATACACCTTCATAAGCGATAACCTCAGTCCTAAAAGGTGTACTGGTTTAATGATTTTGATTCATTCCCTCAAAATCGTATTTTGAATATTGACAAAGAATATAGTTGCAGCTTTAAATGTTGTTACGAAGTCGGTTAAAAAGAAAAACGATAACGTCGATTCAAATGTTTTATTAGAGACTTGTAATTCATATTTACTTATGCTATCTCTGTCACACGTTTGATATAGAGAAAGACATCATATGTTTTAGATCACATTCATGAATTAGTAAAATAAAATAGGATTATAACACCTAACACCCATTACATTCATAGGTTTTTTAGTGAACAAGCCTCTCTGAAACTAAAGCTTTGAATTACATAAAACTTTGAAACATTGACTATAAATGCGACTCGCATTTAAGAATGAGGTCTCAATTTGTTTATTGTTCAAGCAATCTTAAAAAAAAACTATTTCAAAATACGATATCTAATAATACATTTAACTTAACCTACACGACAACTAGATACGTATGAAATTTAAATTAAACCTATAATCACGATAAGACCATTTATACAAAAAATCTTTTTTATTTTTTTTTTATATCACTTACGTCGTTAAATAAAAGCACCGTAAATCATCTAAGTGGTAATAAAATTAATCATCAAATGCAGGGTGTAAAAGGCAAAACACTTCGCAAAATTCTAGAATACACGATACGTGTTATTGATAATATAACGCTCTAAATATTAAAGGGAGGTCAGGCAAATAATAACGATCGCAAAGCGTAGACATGCTGTGTACACAACACACGAGGAATAAAATAATTCGGAGACGGGTAGTGCGGCGGTATAACAGTCATCTTCATATCCGAACTCACATCGTATGAAAACTTTCCATCGCTCTCCACGAATTCGAACACTATCGCAACTAACAAATAAACATTCAAACATACATACAACATCGCAAACACATTACATTAGTGAATAGCTTTAAAGTTTACCTACTACGCAACGTGCACGGGACAGGGCGGATAAATAATAGCGGACATACTAAAACGAAGCAAATAACACAACAAACCAAACGGGAAAAGTGCATCACGTCAATAATGGGAAAAACATACCTACAATTTTTTATTTTTTCACTTTTTTTTTAATATTTTTGGTGTAGTCTAAAAATGCATTCTATGTTACACATTATAAGAGGATACACGCGAGCTCTGCAACGCTCCCACGGACGCGGGCCGCGCCCGTTTGAGTATTCCAGCGCTCGGGGCCGGCCGAGGCCAGCCCCTAATCTATTCAAATAACAGGTACCAGCTGACATGAATTACGCACTTTCAGCAAAGAAAAATATGTCAAAACACTACTAACATTTTTTCGACTTGCGACTAGTTAAATCAACTCTACTTGACCATTTATCGATTAGTTGTCGTTTTTTGTTATAAAACCTCGATTAGTTCGTCCACGAATGCAATTATGTTTTATTTTTACCCTATCTATTTAACTGTCACCATACTATCGGTTACGGTCCTACACGCGTTTCACTTTCTCGTAGTCATATAGCGAGTATATGAGAAGGAAAGTCGATTCTCTGACGTGTAGCCGGCGAAACAGTTCTACATCTTTCGTAATAGTTCGCGTTATTTCGTCACAAATTAAAAAGGTTGCACTTTCTTTGGTCGTCGACTACACAAACTTCAAGCGATTCAAAGTGTAGCGTAACGCATCATTTTCGAATAAATCCTACAAATTCTTAAATTTTAGCCAATTCTATAAATTATAATATTTTTTTTTTTATTAATTTTGAGTCTCGATTCGATGACAGGATGTCTCCTGAAGAGTTCTAATGACATTTTAATTATTATGAGACGTGATAACCTTGACGTTACATACGCTGACCTACTAAGAACCGCTAATCGCAATACTAAAATGTAATGTGAGCTACCCCGATTAAGGCTAATATTTGCATTGAACCACCAACGAACAAGTATGTGCTGTAACTGTGAATGATATCTCCGTGTGAGGGTTTACTTTCCAACAGCCGAAGCACGGAGTTCCCTTACAGATTTATGTTTAAAATTAAACAAAATTATAGATAATAGTATCTAATAGTTTTAAAGATTCCAGTTTTCTTTTTACAAAAACATCAGACATACACAAACAGTACAAATCCTCAAAAGAACATGTATTTTTTTTAACCTTTTAAGACACTTATTTGTGGAATATACAGAAAAATATATAGTGAAACTCCGTGCTAAGAAATACCCTCTTGTAAACTGGACAATAGGTTGTGTTGAGGCCAAGGGTGTATAATCACGTCTCTCACACGAGTGTGTTGCTGCGTGGTGTTCTGGACAATGGTATCTAGAGTTGACATACTGTTTACTGTCATCGCGTGGTGTAGGGCAGCTATTCTCCTGCGCTTGCGTCCTCACTGATTGTGTCGCCCGCTTTCTCTTGGGAAATGTTTTGACCTGACGACAAATAAATTCATTAAAATTAACCAATGCGGTTTATTTTCCTTAGATAAACGGATAAAAATAAAATATTTCGGACATTTAACTCACAATGCCATCTTGTCCCAAGCTAAGCAGAGCTTGGGTTATGGGTACTAAACAACTGATATAAATACATATATACTTTTTTTGTAAATAAATACATATTATGCATAGAAGACGCTCAAAATTCGATATAAATATTTGCAGATCATACAAACATTTAGTCCTACCTGGGAATCGAAGCAGAGACCTCGATCACAGCTCTTTTTTTTATATCTAAGGTGAACGATTATTTAATTAACCTACTTTCTAGAGACAGTGGATTTCAAAGCTGAATGGTTAGTTTGGGACGAAACTACCACCTGGGAGGGGTCCGGATGGTGTAAGAAAGCGGTTCCCGGATCCTTCCGGTCTCAGGAAAGTGGCTCACCGTGTGGTTTTAGTCGGTTCATTTCCGACACNGGCGATGTCCAGAGACACCGCCAACACCACGCCGCCACAGCTCACCGCCTCTTCGGTCAGGGCCCACAGGCGCACCACGGCATCGACCGTTGAACGCCCCTCTCGGAACCCGAATTGGGCGTCCGACAGGTCTGGGCCCACCTCGCTGAGGTGCCGGACGATGCGGGTAGAGAGCACCCTCTCGAACAATTTGCCCGCCTCGTCCAGCAACACGATGGGTCTAGGCCGCGACCGAATCGGCAGGCCGTCCCGGCTTCCTCAACAGGACCAGCTTCCCGCTCTTCCAGCACTCAGGGAAGCGTCCGGACGCCAAGCTAGCGTCCAACACCTCCCTGAGGCGGTCCGACATGTGGTCGAGGGCTCGGGCCATCACTCGGGCTGGTACCCCGTCCGGCCCGGGGTCGGTGTTCTTCGAACGAATCCTCAGAACAGCCGCCCCTACCTCCAATTCCCTGACGGGCGGAACGTCGACCTCAATGCCCCCGTCGTCTCCGACCGAACTGGCCATCGACGGGGGCGTGTGCTCCGCCCGCTGTGGGAATAGGCCCTCGACCACTTCCTGCAGGAAGCTGGGCTGGAGAGTCTCGGTAAGGGGGGGCCCGCCGTGCGGAGCTTCTGACGCACCGCACGATATGGGCGACCCCAGGGGTCACGATCGAGACCCTCCAGCATCTCCTTTCTGTTATCCTCTTTGGCGCGGCGAATGGCCAGCTTCAGAGTTTTCCGCGCTTCGCGGTACTCCTCGTAAAGCTGGCCCTCCTCGCCGTCTCCGCGGTGACGCCGCCGGCTGCGGGTGTAGGACCTCCGGGCACCGACACACCGCCCCGCTGCAAGCCCCGGTGGGATGGAACCCGGGTGGGATTCCACACGTAAAAAAAAAGGGACCAAACTCCCACAGACTAAGATAAAATGTTAGTAATCATTGGAGTAACAATCGCTACCCTTACATAGCTAAATTAAGTACCTCAGTACTTCTAACCTTATGAGTATTATCAAGGAAAGATCAGGAAATATACTAGTGGTTTAATCGGTCACCATACCGCTTTCTACTACACCAAGGGGGTTGAAGGTTCAAATCCCACATTGGATCCCATAGAAATACAATTACAAATACAAATTTGTCTGTTTCATTTATGTTTCTAAAGATGCTTTTAGAAAAAAAAAGTTAATGTAGATTTATTGTTTTATGGATAAAACTTACCCTTTTTCGCTGATGAAAGTATGCACTTCTTGCAGCTTATGAAGAAAAAGGAGACACGTTAGAATTGGGCGTGGAAGGCATGAGATCCATAGTTTTACACACCCATCCTGCTATATCCACTTTCTCTGCTTCCGCTTTCCGAATCCATTCGTGATTCTAAACAGAAAAGATATAAATTGTTTTTTCGTTTGTCCGTAGTCTCGTCAAAATCGGTTACGCCGTTGCAAAGATTTTAGAAATTGATTTTTTATGTAAGAGAAAACAGACAAAAAGATTGGGTTTTTGATGAAAAGGCAAAAAAAATTACTCTATATTAAAATATATCATCACAAGTTGTTTTTTCTAGTTCTAGAGTAGTATCTACAGAGCTTGAAAGTTAATCGTACAGTACAAGAGCCGGTGAAGATCAACTTACACCCATCTGATAACCAGGTCAGAGCCGGTGAAGATCGACTTACAACCATCTGATAATCAGGTCAAACTGTTCTTAATTGTATTAATAATGATCACATCTATGATGGATTACCCATCGCAAAACTGTCAAACTATTTTCAAAACTAAATTAAATTTTAACACATTTTTTTTTCATCCCTTTTACTCTATTGATAACCAATTAAATTTAGTGCCAAATGTTAATTTTCTTTATAGAGTATATACAGAAAATTAATCTAGTAGTATCCCCTTTTTTTCTGCGGACATCCCCTCTGATACCACTGACTGCTGGTTAAGTCGGACTCGAACCGACTAAAAACGGCTCACCATTTCGGTTACTAAGAAGCCGGGGAACTAGGTGTACACTCGAAAAGATCCCTGGAATCCCTGTGTACCTTGGGCCACCCACTGTTTGTAGGTGGCCCCCTCTTGTGTAGGAATCCCGACGTCCCGGCATATCCCATATCTGGTAGCATCTATCCCAGTTTACCATTAGTGTCTTTAAATCAGCTCGTTCGTCCGGATTCTTCTTCAAGCAGCGATCGACGAAATCCTTGAAATCGTCAGAAAAAATGCCAGCCGGCAATTTAGGTGGTGGTTCGTTGACTATGTAGTCTAGGAGCTCGAATATCGCCATAGGTCGAGGAGAGTTTGGTGCCTGGAACGTAATGTATAGTATGTTAATACCCAAATAAAAAGTTCTAATTGCTTTCTAGTTTTTATAGTGCACTTTAAATCAAACGTCAGTAGAATTAAAGATCATAAATAAATAATACACTTGTACCTCACTGTATTTATTTGAACTAGTGGTCGCTCAGCATTCTAAATTAGACCATTATTATTATTATTACTGATTTCTTTTAAAATAACTTTCCTCCTCATCTATTTAAACTTTAACTGTGTTAAATTACATACACCGCAGTTTGCATAATTTTCGTAAAAAAAGGTACCTACAAAGTTTTTGTTTCTAATATTGTTATACAGATAGCGAACACAAGTATGGTTGTCTGGAAGAAATCGCCGAGAGCGATAAGACCGCCATTTGTTATACATACTTTGTGACTGTTCCTATTGTACCGTTTCTTACTATGTGTATACAATAAAGACAAATAAATAAATAAATAAACAAGTTAAAATCTGACTGGTATTAGTCTAAAAGTGAATTTGTATATTGTAACGTATTGTAAGGCTTATTTTTTACCCAGTTCAGATATTCTGTGATAAGGATATTGGTTTAGTGTTACAAAGCTTAATTTAAATAAAATATTGATGCATTTAAAAAAAACATTCAATTATTAATTCATATTGTTTTTAGAAATATATGTGGCTGGTTGAGGTTAAAGACGAGTTTATGTGTGTTTTCTAAACGCCCAAACCTAAAAAGACAGACGCTAAACGGAATACTGAAAATATAATACAGAAGTTTCTGTAGTTCCTTTATATCAAAAAGATAACTAACTTAAGTGATATTTACAACATTTATGACATAAGATTTATTAAATATTTTTTTTTTAAATATTTAAACTGCCAAAATGACTCTGCCCTGCCTGATGGAAAGCATGAGCAGAATCCAAGAGTGGTGGTCACAATCCTCAATGCGAAAAAGAACAATGCAGCATGGTGACCCACACTATGGCGGCCTGGGGGGAAAGGGGATGGTAAGGGGGATAGGGGGCGTTGGATTGGGGTATGGGCCTCCGGTATCCTCACTCACTCGATGAAACACAGCGTAAGCGCTGTTTCACACCGGTTTTCTGTGAGGCCGTGGTATCACTCCGGTCGAGCCGGCCCATTCATGCCGAAGCGTGGCTCTCCCACGGTATTAATTTATACCCGCGGCTCCGTTCGCGTATATGTCTGTTATCGCGGCAAATAGGAGCCTATGTGTTATTCTGATGTATAAGCTATATTACTGCAAAGTTTCATCCAAATCCGTTGAGTAGTATTTACATGAAAGAGTAACAAAACTTCCATACATTCGCGTTTATAATATTAGTAGGATAACCTGTCCAGGGGAATGATCTTCATTTTGCCCGCCAAATATAGCAGCGAGAGTCTTCGCATCTGGAGGTGGTATGGGGTACATGCCGATTGCCATTTCAACGAGTGACAGGCCAAGAGACCAGATGTCAGACTGCACTGAGTAGTGTGTGCCTTGTAGACGTTCAGGCTGAAATAGAGATGGGATATAAAGTAAAAGGTGTGTATTTCACTAATAAAGCTTGTATGTGACTACTATGCATGAGGTCTCGGGTTCGATTCCCGGGTCGAACCAAATGTTTGCATGCTCTGCATATATTTGATATCAGTTGTCTGTACCCATAATACAAGCTCTGCTTAGTTTGGGACTAGATGGCGTTGCGTGTTAGATGTCCGAAATGTCCGAAATGTTTTGGCCATCTAACTTAACGCTATGTCATACAAACATTTGTTCGGACCCGGGATTCGAACCCGAGACTTCGTGGACAGCAGTTGCGTAAGCTACCACTGCGCCACCGAGGCAGTCAATTTATTTATTTGTTTTAATTAAATCTTATTTATTTCACAAAGTAAATAAATTCGGCACCTCCAGCAGTACTGTTAAAGGCTGTTGATAATGATAAAAATAACTGAATCATGCTGGCCTGGGGGTAACAGTGAGGCCTCCCACTACCTTAAAATAGCAGTTAAACTTGGCACATGGAAAGGTCCTCTGCACTTGATGGTGAGATGTTCTATAGCGCCTAAGCTCTGCTAGGGATCTCTGGACTTGCTTTCAAGGGTTCATTGATTCCTTTGTAATAAACTGCATGGTACACTGTATTGTTTTCTTCGATTTTGACATTTTACTGAGCCTCTCAGCAAAAGCGATAGAATTGATCGTGGCCGGCATGAGGCCCGGTAACGCCGCTTGAGTTATCCATTAAGCGAAGTCTAGCCGAGTCAAAGCGGGTCGCTAGTAAAAAAACATTTAATAGGTATGGTGTTCTAATACTCACTGACATATAACTCCTTGTCCCAACAAATGAATTGGCCATGGAGTCAATTAGTTGTCCAGACACTCCAAAGTCACAGATCTTGATCTCTCCGTTGCTGTTGACGAGAATATTAGACGGTTTCACGTCACGATGCATGATGGCGTGTTTGTCTCGGAGATAGCTTAGTCCCTTCAACACGGCTGATGTTATCGTACCTAAAAAGGCCTCAAACAATGAGTACTGTTCTATATTAAAATTACTGGGCAAAAATAAAAATGCATTTGATTTAAGAACTAAATTTCATTCATGTTACATTTTAAAGTGTCATGATTCATCACATTATTTATTAATGCAACAGGCATTTTCTTCCAGCCAAACCTTTGGGTGTTGCAAAGCAGCTTTGTGGCAGGTTTATATTTGGACGAGTGAGACAAGAGACTAAAACTAACTATTTTATTACATATATTATCACCACTCTTTTGGGTCTGCTGGTCTTACAAAAATTAATTTACTACTATAAGTAAGAAAGAAATCTGATAAACCAAGCCAGCTTCAAACTACGAGTATATGAATGAGATTACTCATTTGCAGGTGACAAAGGATAAACTAAGGACAAACTCTTTTTTCTTATTGCAAAATGTTGAAAGGCTTTAAAAATAAAAGGATGAAAATATCCTGAATTAAGTTAAAGAGTGGCAACAGTGTGTATAGTATGTATAATACTGTGTATAAGTATGTATATTATTGTGTATAAAAGTATATAATCATCATTTCTTGTTGTTTACTCTACAACAGCATCTTATAAATATTTCAGTGATCTCAACAATACGTAAAACGCGTAATTGCGTTTCAACAGCTTCGTATGACTTTCAGAATATCAATGATTTCTACAGTTCCACTAAAATAATGCAAATTATTGATATGCCTTGAACACAATAGACTAAACATACGTAATTAATAATTTATAAGACAGCCTGGGGTAGCGTTTGCAAGAAAACACTAACTAATTCAATGTGACGTGACGTCCTGATTCACACCGAGTCATACTTATAACATCATGACTATTATCAGCTTACCTAAAATAGACTCAGGAATTCGTCCAGCTTTCTTCAAAATAAGATCTAAGGATCCACCGTCCATGTATTCCATACATATCGAAATCTCTCCATCACTGTAAAATGCTCCATAGAATCCAACTATATGAGCAAAGTTACACTCATGAAGGACTTTGAGTTCCCTTATAATTTGTTTCTTAATAGCCGGTTTGACTTCTAAATGGATTAATTTACGAGCCATAATCAGACCCGTGGACTTATGGCGGACTTTCATTACTACACCCCCATTTCCTTGACCTGAAAATAAACACACACAATTGTTTTTAAGTAAAATATAAAAGATGGTACTATAGACAGTTCCGTTTTTCACAAATGTATGTAGTTTTTTACAAAATCGAACAGCAGTGGACTCTGTACTGACACTGCATGCCAATTATAGAAATAATTGTGGCTACTGTGAAAATCAGGTTAATGTGAAATAAATTCAATCAAAAAACCGAATGATGGCACAGTAAACACTTATACATTTCACTGACACAAATGTATGTAATTTTTTACAAAAGCTAACAACAGAGGACATTACTGCAGGTCAAGAGTAGAATCAAATATGGCCACCATGACGATCAGGTTGATGTGAAAATTTCAACCATAAAGCAGAATGGTACCTGTCAATTTATCATGATCGAAATGAATGCTTTTGTATCACAATAGCTGGCAAACCAAATAGACATATCGCCTGATGGTCGAATCGATTACCGCAGACCGTGGACACGGCAACACTAGAGGCATCACAAGGGCAATGGGAGCTGGGGTATGAATATTCAGTATCACACAGCGCAAGCGTTGTTTCACACCGTTATTCTGTGAAGCCGTGGTAGACCTCAGGTTCCCTGTGATGCCGTGGTAGCACTCCGGTTTTCTGTGAAGCACTCCGGATGTGTCAGCCTGTGGCTTGCTGAAGCGTGCCTCTCCCACAGTAAGAGTCTTTGAATCTCAGAGGACCATGGCAAGAGTTGTCTATGGGTAGCGGTAGCTACTTACCATGAGGTGAACTGTCTGCATGCATTCCCTTTTACATCATAAAAAAGAACATTGGACTACTTCAAACTTCAGATCACATCAACAGCCTTAACCAGTCCACTGCCGAACATAAGCCTCTCATTAAAAAGAACTTAATTCTTATACTCACCAAGTTCTCCAAGTTTTTCAAAATCATCATCACTAAGCTCTCCAATTTTCTCTTTCTGACAGAGGAATACTTCTATCCTTCGTCTCTGTGTGTCATCCATTTCTATTTGCTCCAACCTTTCCGTTAGGGCTTCAATACTAGTCTTAGACTTTCCAGCTAAACCCTGCCGCCTAATTTACACAACAGTTTTACTGCTAAGTATTTTATCAGAAGTTTATCATTATTAGACATTTAATTTCATTCAATATAGGAACGAGAAGATGAGGAAATTAATGAAAGAAACTGACTTTCTCTACTGCAGACATATGCTTCTACAGATTTAGTATAAAACTTTCAACTATGAAAACAAATTAAGTTTCATGAAGTTGATCCTAAAAGTCTTCTAAATAACCCTGACAAACGAACTCGGACTTAATGATATTTGTTATTCTTCAAATTCTAAACTTGAAATGTAATTTTTATGTTAGCATGTAGTTTGCAACGACCCCACATTTATAATATTAAATGTCAGTGTTATAATATTGAGAGTCGACATTTTTATTAAACTTTACATCTTCACATATACATATTGATATATAAAGGGCATACTTAAAGCTTATACAGCTGAACAAGAAGACATAATTTTTAAGATATTCAGATAAATTATGTTAACAGCTAAAAAATATAAAAACCTATAGAAGTCACTGGATTCCTAGTAGACCAGTTATGGCACATAAAGAATAACCAATAACAGTTAAGTTTTCCGACACTTAAATTTAAAAATACATCTATACTAATATTATGTAGAGGTACAGTTTCTAATTATGTTTGTGTATTGATTGATTGATTTTCAAATCTTCTGAAAATTCTATCAGTAATAGCAACACTACAGTATACAACATTTAGGAGTGACATGGGCCATATTTTATAATGATTAAACAAAAAATTTGTTTAAAAATAATAGAATTTGTAAATCGAAAAGCAAGTAGTTAGCACAAAGTAGGCACAGGTCAGCTAGTGATTAAATATAGCAATGTAAAGTTTGGTTGGTGTACTATTTAGAGAACACAAAAAGTTGAGCACACCTTAAATTCTAATTTTGAAAACCAAGCACACATACAGGCTTTATAAATAAAATAAATTGTATAGTCAGCAAAATATAAGAAAAAAACATCAAGTATTCTTACTCAGTTGCAGTGGCAGATTTCAGCTGAGGTGTCATGTTAGACGGTGTGACCGCAGGCACTGTATCTATTGACCCTGGTGGTAGGGTCAAATTCAACTTATTCTTAGACAACTTACTCATCTTGACAGCAATGAGTTTACTGTTTTCTTAACCCATCAAGTATCCTTGAAGTAACCATTTACCTAAAACATTCACAGTAATTAGACATTCCATTTTTTTTATAAATCATCAATTAGGCAATTGCATTTGATGTTATAATAGTTATAATATACTTCGTAATATGTTTACACTTTTTAAAGCATTTGGTTCTTATAAAATATAATTTATTAACAGATAATAGAGATACACAATTAAAATTATTGTAAATAAATGAAAAGATAGTTATTTAGCAGAATTACTTATGGAATGCATCCATCATAGGATTCTTTGTATTTGTTATTATAAATATAATTTGATAGTTCTACTCTAGACTCTTCAAATAAAAGAAATGTTGTAATAAAACTAATATTACAACCTTCTTTTATAAGTCATATCATATAGTTAAAAAAAGGAGCATAAGCACATATCAATATTATTAAGTGGAATAACAAAGGACCTATTTCAGATTCACTAATTGTATTGCTTAATTCAGTTCAATATTTCGAACGTAATAACAAAACAGGCAACAGAATCGAGTGTTAAAGAGGGTAAAGTTTTTTTTTATAAAAATAAGTTCAAAATGTAAGCGTATCGGCGAAAATTATCCGGGTGAGTAATAGTGTAACAAAAAAGGGTGTAGGCAGGTAAGATATCAAATAATTAGAGAATTCTAATTCTTAACTAGGGCCACTACATTGACACTTATAATATATATATTTACGATACCATAAGATAGCCTATTGCTACACTAATGCGTAATTTAGTGTTAAACTGGAAGAAGTACCGCAATCAATTCAATGCACTAACCAAAATTTATCAATGATCTTTCTTCATTTTGACAGAATTATCAGCAACTAATGTTACCAATTTTAAATTGTATTTTCAAGTCAGTGATTAATTGGGTGGCAAACCTTTGAACATTAAACCAACTGGTATATTGCTTTAGGATACGTGTCGATTTTCTATAAAAAAGTTTAAAAATGTATATTTAATTTGGATTTTTTCATTAAGTACTAATATTGTAGATGTTTTTTTAAATATCTACAAAGCCCTAAAGTAAACGTACATAAAGCACAATAGAAAAAAATGTACAATGAGTGCATTCACAGCATGGAGTAGAAACTTCCAAATTAATAACTGGGAGTTCAATGGCCCATGGAATATGGTGTTATGATGATTCACGTTAGGGATGATCGATATTCATCGATGTTAAGAAAGCTACGATGTTTAGCAGAAAAACATCGATTTCTGACACCGATACTTTGACTTTGAAAATAATAATACATAATATATATATCAGGATTAATAAAATGATATCCTGTAGGAAAACATCAAGGACAAAAAAACAACGATGTTTTAATATATCGATGTTGTCGGCGCAAATAAAATTTTCATGATTTTTTTTATCCAAAAGTACTGCGAACTACCTTTTTTTCGTAAACCTTAGTCAGGCTTAATTTTAACATTTACGATATTTTCTATGAGTGGCAATCGGCTAGCTGCTGGCTTCCCGCTCATTCTCAATTTAAATGCGGTATGAACGGAATTGTTTAAGTTGTCAGTTCTCTTAAACTGATGATGTATCGTTATATTTAAATATCGATGTTTTCCTATAGTTTACCGTAAGCCGATATTTTTGAATCTATTTCAACAACGATGTTTTTCTAACATCTATCATCCCTTGGACTGCATTTTTTTATAGGGTGCACAGTGCACCCGATTCCCCGGGTACTAAGTGCTCGTGACGGGCAGTATGTGATTTTATGTTGGTTTTGACATAACCACCGGCGGGTGCCGGGTGGTATCCGGACTATCCGGAGAAAAAAGGGCATTTCTTGTTTTGAATACATATTGTGTTAACCGTCGTTAAATAAAGATTGAAAAAAAAAATGTTTTTAGATATTTTCGTATGAAAACAAACACACAAAAACAAAAAAATACATTAAATGTACATTGTACAAAAAATGATTACGCGACTGAAACTGAAATATCATCTGTGGAAAATAGTGGAGCGTCTGAGGTGCTTCAGGTTCCATGTTAGTGAACACCGATCAAACAGAATGACTGTCTATCCCTATTACTACTCACACACACACGCGAATCGTTCCAACTGTTTTGGAAATAGCCGTCCGGAAAAAACAGACAGATAAATAAAATGTTTTTTTTTGTTTTTAAAGTATTTATTTACATTACAGTCATATATTTGTAATGAAAAGGTCTCAGTTTAAAGCCTACTTTTAAAGGTTACAGACACTTTAAACTCAAATTTTTAGTCGGTTTTTCATAAAATAATCATTGATATTGATTAAATACCTAATAAGGCGCTGATAGCCCAGTTGAACTCGGTGATTAGAAACAATCATCGAGGGTAAGCAACGATCGCGCGGTCAGTACTTGGATGGGTGACCGCTGGTGGCGTCTCCGTGATTCGGAGGTCACGTTAAGCAGTCGGTCCCGGTTGTTATCATACGATAACAGTCGTGAAGCTTAGTTGGAGGCCTTCGGGCGGCTTAAAAACATCCAACGGCAAGATTTACGTAGCCACAACGTATTCTTGCCAGTCCCCAACCCGCACTTGGCCAGCGTGGGGACGTATGGCCTTAACCTTCTCCTGAGAGGAGACCCGAGCCCAGCAGTGGGACATTATGGGTTGTTGTTTAAATACCTACGCTAAACTACGATATAAAATAGAACGTTATCATTCAATACACACATAAACTCGATCTTCTGTTTTCGGTAGGCAGTCGGACATTATTTATCGCTTACATTTGACCCACTACAAGTTGTTATCGTCAGTGAGGCGTTTTAGAGACTGTTTAGACAATCTGATACTGAATTTGAATTTATATGGCTCAGAAAATTCGACGCTGTGTAAACTATACTGATAAGAATAACGTGCGCAATGTCTGCACAATTATGATACCTAATTATAGCCTGTCAAATGATTGAATGTTATCCCTTTTCATCTGCTTTTAAATGAAATCTAATTCTGTATAAATTAAGTAGATACTATCAGTATCAGACTAGCCAGGTTTCCAGCTTTGGTAGGTACGAAACAAAAAACCTTAGAATCTGACTGGGGAGGGGCTCGAACGATGCGTCACTTCTTTCTTAACTTGAATGAACTTTAACAACCTCATTAGACATTCAACTAAATAAATGTACCTTTTAATCAATACATTTGTCGGTTGTAGTGAACGCAAACTCAACAATCAATTTCGGTACTTTTCCTCATATTTACAAAATGCCCCTTCATGCGGTCATCTTTCCCGACTACTCGCGAAGTTACTCGACGAAGAACCCTGCAAAGCTGACCGCAGTCCGAAGTAAGTCGCTACACACTCGTTCAACTTTGCGAAGAACACATTCGCGTTACTTCGAATCCATTGACTCGGGCGTAAAAACCGACAGCAAACGGAAGTCGCCTGAGGCAAGCCGTTCACAATCTTATTCACCTAACCTCGTTCAACTTCGCGAGTAGTGTGGAGGCTACCTAAAAATTTTTAACAATTTGAGGCACTTTACACAAAATGCCAAGTATAACAAAAGTGCTATAATATGTATAGCAATAACTACATAAGATTGATGAATTCTATTTATTATCATCAAGCAACAACACATAATGTTCCACTGCTGGGCTGGTTTCTCCTCTCAGGAGAGGGTTAAGGCCATACGTCAACTCAATTTATAATGTTATGTGAAAGTCGAAACATTCCATATTTAAGTTTTATTGAATAAATTCTATGTCCATTATAAGCCTTATTGGATATTTACAGCTGTTTAATTCTATAGGATTCGTTACGTAGCACATAATATAAACATTTATAAGATCTTCACTATTAATGCTATTATACATACATATATGATTTCATTTACCATATAAATATTATGTGTCTAACATGGAATAGAAAATTTAAGACTTTACAGTAAAGCATGAAACCGTTAATGATAAATAAAATTGAAAAACTTATATATAAATACAATATTTTAAACCTTCAGATTAAAATTAACATTTTAACATTAAATTTATGATGTCTTCGCTTTCGTTAAGAACATGTTAATACTGGTTTGATTTTTCTTTGCTTCTGCGATAGCTTTTTTAGATTCAGATTTGGGTGTTTTGCTTTCTTTTTCGTCAGGTTTCAATTTTTTCTTTTTCTCACTTTTGGGGCTTTTTTGTTTTTGTTCACCATCTGCTTGTGAATTCTGTTTCTTCTTTTTTACTTTCTTTTTCTCACCTTCTTCAGGTTCGGTTGACGGTAATAGAAGTGGAGTAGGATCATTCATAATCATTGACATTTTCTTGAAGTAATTCCATAACGAGTCTACACACTTTTCCGGTTTGTCACCTTCTGCTGTTTCCCATAATAAGCCGTACATTCTTGGCTTTAGCTTTTCAGTAGGTTTTTTCATTTCAGATTCGAATTCCGTTTCTAAATGTTTCAGTCTTGCTTTTTGGCTCTCTGGTGATAGGGAAAGTACATCATCTTCATCCATTGTAGCTTCCTGTTAACAAAAATATTTAAATAGAAATAAAGCTTTGGTTTAACCACAATCAATGTTAAACATTTCTTCTTATCCATGTGTTTTTAACAAATTGTAAATAAGTATGCTAATATTTATAGCTTACTAGCTTTCGCCCGAAACTTGCTCGCATTGAATATAAAGCATATGTGTACCTCCAAGAATATGCATACAAAGATATATCATGATTATCGGTTAAATAGTTTTCGCGTGAAAGCATAACAAACACACTTGCTTTCACCTTTATAATATTAGTGTGATGTCTGTTTTATTTTAAATTATTATTAGAAGGTATCCAAGTGAAAACAGAGTAGGTTAGCACACTGTAAAATTCAGCTGTGGCGTGTCTTGGATAGCAAGTTGGTCCCAGGTGCTATACAATAAGAGGCTCCTCAGAACTTCTGTATTGCCTAGAGTTTGGGTCGTCGACGTCGGCTAGCAGTCTCTCCACATAAGAATCGAGGTTCCGCTGAGTCGCAGTAGAATGAAAGTTAGCCTAACTTTATTTGGGAAAGGTGGATGATAATATCATAAATATACAGATAAAGATACATAATATTACCTCATCGCTAAGATAGCCATGTGGCACAAATACTACATTGTCTACTTCATATTCATCTCCCTCTGGTTCCTCATCGCTTCCAGCAATGCTTCCACCAACACTCTCACCCTCCTGTTCTTCCTCCCATTCCTCATCACTGTCTACCTCATAATCAAGAAGTTTCTGAAAAGGGGAATAAGTATTTATTACAAAGACTATATTGTCTTCACCTTGCCTTGCCTAAAAATGGAATTTTTTTCAAAATAACAAGATTAGCTTCTTTCTTTATCACTATCACACTATCTGTAACACATACCTTGTCTCTAGCCATCCCTATTATAATGAAAGAAACAGGTTAACTATAACGATCGTCAATTTTGCGGAACTGCGTGAGATGTGAGACACTAATATTGTATTTTTAATATTTTATGGAGGGCTGTTCTATAACGATATTCATTATTAAGTTGCATGCCTATGTCCATCCTCAAAAATCAAAGTACTTACATAATATCTCCATGCCAAATTATTTAAATTCAGACTGAATTACTTATGAATTTCATATCATTCATATGAAAGTATGGATTTATTAGATAGGATTTTCTTTTTACAACACAAAGATATTGTTATGAGTTAGCATATATAAATACGATTTATGTACCTCATCTTGTCCAAATGGCTTTCTAGGCTTAATAGACACGCTTTTCTTGCGCCAAGTGCCCCAGTACGGTGGTCGTCGATTCTCGTGAAAACTCAAAAGTTTCGGTCTTAACTTCTCACGTGGGGCAGATTCACTGGAGAGTATTTCGCCGGCACCATCCATTGGAGGCAATTCAGCGTCTTCTGTAAATTTAAAAATAAGTTTCTTTGATATCAATTTATTTAGAATACCATTGCTATAACCACCATGCACTAACTACACTAGTACACACTAAAATACATTTTTGTGTCATGGTGCAGTGTTTTTTAGACTGTATTTTGTTCAGCAATGGAAGGTTGATTTGTGTATTTTATTACATCATTTTTTTTTAAAACCGAAAATGTTTTTACTTCTTGTTACACTCATATATGGTGCATTTAATCATAGCTTAGCACAGCATTAAGTTTAAAAGTAGCCTTCATGCTATTTCAGATCAAAATCGATCTCTGTTACACTAAGTTTAAGTTACACTTACATTCAGTTTAGATCAGTCGTTTTTGCTTGCAAGAACGTCAGACATTCATACATACTTTCGGAACTGGGAACCAGCTGATTTAATAAGAATTTTACAATTGGATTTTATTTAAATATACTTACCAACTATCATAATATCATCATCTTCATCTTTGTCGCTTATGGGCCACGTTTTCCCCCTAAACTGTGGCTTAAAAAGGCCATCTTTCAAACATTTTAAGTATAATTCATCTATTCCCTGTTTCTCTAATAAATTATCTAAATTACTTTTTTTATCATTAGTTAAGTCTGCTCTAGTTAATGGAGCCAGTCTCATATCACTCTTAACAGTAAAATTTGAGAGCATGCTATTATTGACTGAACAGATAATAGGCTGATTTTTCCCTGATTTCTGTTTGGGAACAAAGAAGTTTGTAAATGCTTCTGCAGCTTTCTTCTTTTTAAGTTCCTGCTCTTGTTTTTCTAGTTCTAAGGCCTCTTGCTTCTTTCGTTTCTCCTCTTCTTTTGCTTCTTTTTCTTTGCGTTTTTGTTCTTCTTTCTCTTCCCTCTCTTTCCGCTTTTGTTCTTCCTTTTCTTCTCTTTGCTCTGTAAAAGTTTAATGAATGAATGCATATATTGACTTACATGATGCTTAAAGGTTTACTTTTTCGGTATAAATTGAATTTCTACATGTTTCAAATTTATCTGAATAATCTTTTACCTACCTATTTTTAAATGATTATTAATATTTATATAGATTTTTGAAAACATACACACACAAACTGGTTTTTATGACAAACTATTGTTTTCAGAAGCATTAGGTATTATATTTACAACAAGAATTTATTGTGTGTGTCTAAAGAAAAAATATTATACTTTTTAAAAAAATTTAAAATTCACATAAAATTACTAAAAACGGTAATTTACGGTTAGTTACTTACTTCTCTCTAGCTCTTTTTGCTTCTCTTTTTCTTCTTTCTCTTTTCGTCTTTGTTCTTCTTTTTCTTCCTTTTCCTTTCGTTTAGCTTCCTCTTTCTCCTCTCTCTCTCGTCGTCTCTGTTCCTCTTTGTCTTGTTTCAGTTTTGCCTTCTCCTCTTTTACTTGCTGTTTCATTTTCTCTCTTTCTTGCTTTTCTTTTTCTCTTTCTTCTTTTTTCTTCGCATATTCAAGTTTCTTTTGCGCCTGAAAAAATTACAGAAAACAGACTGAATTTTATCCAAAATCAATGTGTACGTACACATGTAAGTTTCTTCAATATCTTTGCATTTGGATAAGAATTGGCTTTTGACGCTACTTGGGATGGCTACCATATCTACAACGCATCGATCTTGGCTACGTACAGTGGATGAACTCTAAGGCTTAGAGAACAACGAACCGTATTGGAATTGGAGTTAGACTAGATACAATGGCATATTCACAGGACAGTCATCCTGGAATTAGGCCATCTACTTTACTACCGAAAAGGTCTTTCCTAGGGCAGTGTAAGATTTCTTGTCAACATAGCTCTCACTAGCAACATTGTAGAAATATCTATTGTCTCGGGTTGGATACCTCAAACTGTAACTGACTGAAAGATACTATCTGATGATCATACAGGTGAAGTTCTGTACAAAGAAATTGTTAAAACCCGGCACAACAACTGTCTTTTTCTGTCTTCTATTAACATATCTAAATCTACATAAATTGAAGAAAAAAAGAGACACTACACACTATATAAAATGTTATACTGAAAAGCTGGTAAGGGTTCTAGAATTTGACATTCTGATTTTCAAACACATATGCATCTAATTTCACAATTTTTATGCAAATATTACACAAGTAGAAATCAAACCTGCAAATCCTGACATAAAAGTTATACTCTCAATTGTTGTTAGGTTTTGGATATAAATATTTCATATAACCAGTAACCTTTGATAATGCCATAAGGTGAAAATGCTCAGGATTAAACTGAATTATGGTTACATGATCTTGTTAAGTATTAAATGATTATGAGATATTTAATAATTACCTGTTTAGGAGTTAGGTTGACTGATGCAGATGATGCATTCAATGATACATCTCCTTGACTGGGTGTTGAAGGTACCGAACTAGTGGAACTATTCAACTTACTGTTTGGGGAGCCTTGTGCTTTACTATTATGATCAGTTTTTTTTCTACTTCTCATACTCCTTTTAGGTGTTACCTGTTACAACAGAAAAATCTTTATTGCACACCAGTTAGTACATAAGAAAGAGCTCAAATAACTGTAAACCGACTATGTAAAACTTTTTAGAAAATTTATATAGTCCTTATAAGGCTATTATTATGGATCTACATGACATCTCATTCATATAATTTGATTAAAAAAAAATCACCTAACAATAAACTAACAAAATTGTCTTTCGGCTTTGCTGTAGTCTTTTAAAAATACAATATATCAATGAAGATGTACTAATAGTAGCCTCATCACAACCTGGACAAATTAAATATAAAGGCAAATTCATAGGTAGTTCTAGTGTGTAAAATTGTAAAAGGAAAAGTGAATTGATATAGATAAAAGTAAAAAACTAAACTAATTTTTGCTTATAATAACATTATAGTTAATAAATGTATAACATAAGTATATATGAATAAGATCTGACTGGGGTAGTCTTAATTTAGTCCAATTTATATACTTAGGGAAGTATCTCAGTATCTCAATATTGGCTGAAGCAGATAGGGATCTGCCTCAGGCAATATTGGAATACTTGGTATCGACATATCAAGCTAAGTCCAGTTTTGTGGTCATTTGAAGAGTAAGGCCAAATTGGCCTCGAAAAAGTTTGGTGTGCTCAACAGATCGAGAGAGTATTTCACTCCAGCCCACCGCCTCTTGCTTTATAAGGCGCAGGTCCTGCCTCACATGGAATACTGTCCCCATCTTTGGGCAGGTGCACACCAATACCAGCTCCTCCCTTTGGACCCCTTTGGACCGCATTCAATGGAGAGCGACTCGAGCGGTCAAATCCCAAGAAGTTTCAATTCAGCCAGACCCATTGGCACTGCGTAGAGATGTGACTTCACTGTGCATCTTCCACTGCATTTACCATGTGAAGTGCTCCGAGGAATTGTTAGGGCTGATTCCTGCCGTCTCTTTCCGACATGGTCTTTTGTGGCTGAAATTTCATCCCCATCATCTTGATGGTTGGCAGTCCACAACTGTGCGCTTTTCAAGGAACTTTCTGCCTCGTACAACAAAACTGTGTAATGAATTGTCACCTGCTGTATTCCCGGACCAATACGACTCAAGAAAAGAGCATACTCCTTCTTAAAAGGCCGGCAACGCATTTGTGACACCTCTGGTGTTGTGGATGTCCATGGGCAGCAGTATTCGCTTACCGTCAGGCGATATGTCTGTCGTTTGCCTGCTATACCATAAAAAATAAATATGTATATAATATCAACAGTACCTGTTCCTCAGATGGTTTGCTATTTGAATTATCACCTTCAGTTTTAGATGGAGATTCTTTGATTATTTCCTCTGAAACAGTTTGATCACACTCATTCTCTGTTTTCTCATCTAAAGCTTCTGGACCTTTATCATTTGCATCATTAGAATCTTCTAGAGTGATTATTTTACTAACATTGCTCTCTGAATCTACTTTACTGTCCAGTTCTTTGTTAATGCCTGAATTCGTCTCTAATGTGTTTACTTCCTTTGTATCAGATTCTTCAGTCTTATTAGATACCATATTTTCTGAGTCCTGTGGTTCATCAACATCCATAGACTCATTAACTTTGTTATCACTGTCAGTTTCAACTTCACAAGAACTATTTAGAACTTTAGAAGACTTTTTGCTGGTTTTTTTCTTTTTGGACTTTTGCTGCTTCTTTCTAGCAGCATCAATAATTTTTACATAGGGATGGGATGATTTTTCACTTTTGTTCTCTACAGAACTCTCTTTACTCTCTTCGTCACTAATTATCACAGGTTCAGTGATGTCATTTTCTTTTGAGATTTTACCCACTTTGGTAGTAGATACCACCTCCGGGGAGGAAAGCTTCCTCTTCCTTGAGGGAACGTCCGGCTTTGGAGAAACATCACTCAATAGTTTGAATGGAAGACGAGCTTGCTTCAGTTTTTTTTTCGATGGTGTAATTTCCGCATTCTCAGGTGACTTAGTAGTCTTCATTGTTGTATTACTAAAAAGAACTTGATAATAACATTAAAGTAAAATTTGCGACAAATTAAATGCGTAAATAGCAACAACTTTAGTTAATCTATCAAAAAGTATATAACAATATTGCACACTGCAACTTTTTGACACTTAGTAAAAAACGCGGGAGTTCAAGTTACGTTCGGAAATCTAGAACTTTGAATACACTTTAACGCCTGTAGTAGATTAAATGGTAGTAATAAAACTAGACGATACTTTGTTGATAGTTAGCAATTTATTTTAAAATTGAGAAATATATAATTAAGCGATTTTAAAAATAAAGTGACTTAAATAATATAAATCAAGAAAAGATTAGTAATCACTAATTTGTTTTATTTTCTTTGGAGAAAAACAGTTTTTTTATCTGTGAGAAACGTGATTAGAAACGCCCATCAAAACACGTGTCATATTTGTGAATTTTTTGACAGCTCATTATCCAATTAGCTGTTTTGCTTGTTTTGTCTTTCAAATTGGCGCGATCGGAATGAATTGCAGAGTAGGAGATCGGTTGGAGATCGTTTTTTGTTTTTGCGAAAGACGGTCCCCATTTCATGTCATCCACGTTTTTTATATTTTTTTATCATTAATTCCATCACGACGAAGACTTGAAGCCTCGAAGACTTAGAATTGAAGACTTGAAATACTTGACATTGGCAGAAATAGCTGATCCGGCTGATTGCCATATCATCAAAAGAAGAAGATGAAGAGATCGGTTTTTGTTTTTGCGAAAGACGGTCCCCATTTCATGTCATCCACATTTTTAATGTTTTTTTATCGTTAATTCCATCATGACGAAGACTCGAAGTCTTAGAATTGAAGACTTGAAATACTTGACATTGGCAGAAATAGCTGAACCGGCTGATTGCCATATCATCAAAAGAAGAAGAAGAATTGCAGAGTAGAAAGAACTAAATGTTTTTAAGCAAAACAGTTTTAATAGAATGTTCAGGTTCATGAAATGTATTTTTCTGTATCTATTATACAAAATAACCTATCAGTAATACTCACTTTACGGATATCGTATTGGTTAAGGAGTTGCCTTTCCACTTTCTATTAGCTACGTTGAGTGTTGTGGATTTGATCTTCACATCCAGGTATGCTTCGTATCCGTTTTAAGTAGTTTTGTGAAGTCACACGCGGCACAGAATTTAAGCCTAGTGCGAGATTTGTGTTTTATTAAATAAGATTCAATAAGGTTCACCCTTTACATTCAATTTAGCTTTAATTAAATACGAGCATGCTTGCGAAATATGTTTGTTGGGTTTTTGAATCAGAATTTGATAATTTTTGCTATACGTGGGCTCCGTTCTGTCGCCCACACTGTTTCTTCTGCATATCAATGACATGTTAGTCCTTGGTAACTTCCATTGCTATGCACACGACAGCACAGTTCATGGGCGATATTTTTGACACCATACTGCCAAGCTAGCAGATATTGAGGAAAAACGACAGGAACTTGTCGCTCGACTCGACCATGTTCTGGGTCGCATTTCTCAATGGAGCTGGTAAGTACAACGCCAGGAAAACACAGGTGTGCTCCTTCTCTGCCAAAAAGTCTGCATTCCTTCCCCGTCCCACTTTTCAGAACACTCAAATACCATTCAGGGTAGGTTCGATATCCTGGGCAAGGACATGTGCCGAGATCTTGACCCGCGGCCTCGCGGAAGGTTGACAGCTGGATACCACGAGCTTCTCCGTAATTCGGAGGTCACGTTAAACAGTCGGTCCTGGTTATTATCATGGATAATAGTCGTGAATTTTACTTGGAAAACATCCAACGGCAGGATTACGAAGCCACTACGTCGTCTTACCAGTCCCCAACTCGCACTTGGCCAGCGTGGAGACGCATGGCCTTATCCTCTACTGAGAGGAGACCGGAACCCAGTAGTGGGACATTATGGGTTGTTGATGATCTGTGTCTTCTTTAAAAGACCCAAGTTCGTTCGTGTGTGGAGTACAGTTCTCATCTTTGCGATGGTGCCGTACCGTATCTGACACCCTTGACCAGTTGCAGAGGCGAGCAATCCGCATTGTTGACAGTCCCGAAGCCAACGAGTCCCTTGAACCTCTGAGTAGAGATATCGCCTCCTTGGCATCACCTTCTATCACCTTTACCATGGAGAATGTTCTGAAGAGCACTTCCAACTGATGCCCTGGTTGTCCTGTATAGGAAGGGGGTGCCCTTCCTCTGCAGGGCAACAAGTGCCGGCCTTGGAAATCATCGCTTCAGAGTGGTAGACATACGTTCTCGTACTCATCGCTTCCGTTCTCCCTTCTTGTGCCGAGCAGTAAAAACCTGGAACTCTGATTGGATTCTGCTCAGGCTTTCCATCAGGCAGGGCAGAGTCGTTTTGGCAGCTAACACAAAATAAAAAACAGATTTGTGAGTAAATTGTTTTGATTTATTGTTAATATTTTCAGTTAAAATATTTTCTATTCTTATCACAAATACAATAAAATAATTTGATTATATATAATTTGTAATGTGGAGTGATGATCTGCGTAAAACGGCTGGCAGGAGCTGGATGTGAGATCCCGAGAATCAAACCAAGTGCCGTGAAATTGGAGAGGCCTATGTCCAGCAGTGAACCGCGATACTCTAATGATGATTATGCAACACCACCAATGCTTTCCTTCTCCTTTAAAAAAAATACTTTTGTGCAATATAAAAACTTATATAATACTTTTAAAGACTAACAAAGTTTATTTTCAGATTGCGAAAATTGGAACACCTATTCAAATCATATGTATCAATAAAAGTTTACTTTTTCAAACCAAAAAGTGAAATAAACTCTTAGACAGGCCACGGTTAAAGAACCTTAGGTCTTCGGAGAAAATGATACCATGTAAACTTGACATTGAAAAAGAAACATATTTCACAACACTCATTTGTCAGAAAAGGTCATACTTTTATAAAATATATTTAAATGTAATAGGTACTACCTACTGCTACTATTTTAGTCGTTTTACGATCAGTTATTTTTTTAAAACTAACCGTAATGATATACGAACATATTGAGCATCATAATTCAGTTCACACAATTTTTAATTAAGACTGATTCTTCCTAGCATATTCAACGGCGTAGTCTATTTGTAATAAATGTTTAGGTATTAATAAAATGTAAACGCATGTTTTTCATCAAGAAGAATCAAACCACGAAAATAGCATTTGTTTGAAAGTAGCGTTTGATTTACAATGCCTCATTCTCATTTTAAAATAGTAATGTTTGTGGGTTACTTTGTTCTTTGGTTTTGTGAAAAGAAAAGGTTATAAACTTTAGATAACATTGATAAAATAAAAATGATGTATCCCAACCCATTAAAATGAATCTATTGGGACTTCACTAATTAAATTCGGATTTGTAGCTTAGGCGCTACGGTGAACCATACATAAACTGTTAAAAAGATTACCCCTCCTTTAGGTCGGGTAAAAAGGTACCAACTCCAGATGTACAGTCAATGAATAAAAAGGTAAGAGAATGACTTAAGGGTGTACCTACTTTTTTTTCCTCCTCCCGTAAGCATCGAAATAATTATCTTTTTTAATATAACTTAATTTAAAAAATCGATAGAAATATCGGCTGAACTCAGATACTATAATCAGTTTATTTTCATACTTTATCTTCATTGTTGTGAAATTATATAAAATTTTTTTAGTACAGTGGGGATATTTTTTTTTTCCCCGGCTATGCCGTTGTATGTGGTGAAAGGTCTATTAATGATGTCATGGGTGTGTCAGAAAGATTTTACGTTTCAGGGACCTATTTTGAAATATTAAAGCTTAACTTATCTTGTCAATGATCTCAGCTTGAATTGACGAACTTTTTTTAATAGCTTATTTGTAGAAAATTTTCAATTGTTATTCAACCATAATTCAACAGCGGTAGTTTTTTTATGGGATAGAAGGCAAACGAGCAGTTAAATCGCCTTATGGTAAGCGATTACTGCCGCCAATGGACACCCGCAAACCTAGAGGCGTTGCCGACCTTTTAAGAAGGTGTATGCACTTTTCTTGAAGATTTGATAGTCGTTTTGGTCCGGCAATACCGCAGTATTGTTGTGTAAGGCAGAACATTTATAGAAAAGTGCGTACTCGTGGACTGTAAACCATCCAACCAACCATCATTTAATGGGTATGAACTGCTGAACCTAAGTGATTTTTGTTACTATAAATTATACATACTAGTTTTATTGTCCATATGACTGAATTTTAAATTAGTAGGTATATTTACCTACAATATATATTATTTGACGAAGTTATTATTTGAAGTTGCAGTGGGCTGGCCTTATTCTATTTTTTTGGCGGTTTTTATTTTTGTCTTTTTTAAAGAGGCATCTATCGCACTAGGTATCTTATGTTGTGGGTGACTTAAAAAATATATATGATACAAACATACAATATCTTGATTACCTGCACAAAGTTTTGTCCCAGGTGGGGATTGCACTCGGAACACTTCGCCATAGTCGGTTAAAAAATCACTACTTTGTTTGTGCTACGTAGGTACTATACAATTACATTTTTCAAGTCTCTTGCTTAATACAAGTCATTTGCTATAAAATATAAGCAAAAGTAGGTAGGTAAGGTTCGTCACCTTACTCACGAAAGTCATCAGCAACCCATAATGTCCCACTGCTGGGCTAAGGTCTCCTCTCAGGAGAGGGTTAAGGCCATACTTACCTAATATGTATATTTGTATTTATAAATGCCCGTTTTGTATAATTACACCACCAAAATTAGAAACATTAGAACTTAATAAATGTATTTGTGCTTTAGAACGGCATGGACGCTTCTCCGAAAAGCCAAACTGAAGACCTGGTAGAGGGTATACAGTTCTATCATCATATATGGGAATAATAAAAAATAATACAGTATATAAAATGAAGTTCAGTATTTGACATGTATATCTCAAGACAATAAATAACTACAAATTTGATCTATTAACATATGAATGTCCATAGATCAAATTATTTAGTTATATCATCATTACTTAATTATTGAACAAATCAATCATACATGCTATCTTCAAAACATGAGTTAAGAAGACTGTGTGCTATAAATGTGTTTCGTCATTAACTTGCATGCTCATTGGTAAAGAATGAAATGAACACAGCAATTATGCGTTAACTACATAGGTACCAATTTTGATTCACGGTGCGCTACGGTATCTCTTGAAATGATTTCACGAGAGTAGCCTTCAATTAACCTGAA
Organism: Hyphantria cunea; assembly: GCA_003709505.1. Taxonomy (NCBI): domain Eukaryota; kingdom Metazoa; phylum Arthropoda; class Insecta; order Lepidoptera; family Erebidae; genus Hyphantria; species Hyphantria cunea. Next base: position 1,278,262 of record PKRV01000116.1, read on the forward strand.
ATTTACCTCAAGATCGGTCATACTTAGGTTGCATTTAAGATAAGTGGTAATCTGTCGAGATCAGTACGTATGCGATGCCGTAGCGTTACGTCCGTCGGCGCATGATCGGGGCTCGCTACTCGCCCGGCAGTACCTCCGTCGTTCTCGCACTTACTACACGTCTCTTTCATATTAATCACCCTTCCCTGACTGTTCTATAATAATGACTGGCACTACCCCTAAAAATAAACGCGGGATCCCCGAAAATAAGTGAAGGGTACTATGCCCTGTTCTAAAGATATGGCCGCTCCGTACTAGCAAATAAAGTTTTAAAGTGGGATTTCTATCGTTTGTTTGAGTTTTGTGCAGTGAACGTTTTAGCACCAGTGATTAAAACCACCTAGGGGTAATAATTGCATTTAAGGTAATAGGAAAAATATAATTTTCAACAAAATGCGAGACGACACAGAAGGGTCTTTGGAAGAGCGCGTAGCCGCCTTCAAGAGTGATCCAGAGAAACTTCGCCAGGCAAATGAATTTGTAGATCAGCTCATTCAGCAAGCTAAGAAAGAGGCAGAACTAAAACAAAAAGACAAAGAGAGAAATAAATTCGTAAGTATATATGTATATTTTTCCCGGTAAGGAAAAGAATGGAATTGATAGGGCGGTAAGTGTTAAAGTGATGTAGCGCAAAACTGGCTTCTTCAAAAATAGCAATGCTGTTTCATCTTAACTTAAATATCTCTCAAAACACATCTCAAACACTTTTGCCGCCTATACTTTTGCATGCATTTTTTTATTATTTAAATATTAGACCATTTTTCTCCATCCACTAGAAATGTTTTATTTAACAATATTTAAATCATGCCGAGTTTACGGTCTAGTAATTTTAACGTCTAAATTTAAATGGGAAACGTTTATAACAACATGAGCAAATGTCGAACTGTTTTATTATTTTGAACTCATTTCCCGTGTTTATCAATTTTGTATAATTTATGAATATTAAGAGAGCTGGAGATGATTACTTTATATTCGATCCTTATCACGTGTTTGATCAATGGTGTAATGATAATATAGTTTTGGTAGAAACTGAGTCGATGTTCATATGAGATTATGGTGAGCAATCGGCTTATGTATTTATCTGATAAAGGGAGAATGTGAAGTAGCTATATGCAGCGAATTGCTGTTTGATCGATTGCGGTCGTTTTTCACATTTACAGTTTTTTCACTCATACAATGTTTCCATCAGAACAGAAATTCTGGATTAAAAAAAGGAATTAAAGACTCTTATAATAAAAGGCCGATCACTGTTTTGACATTGGTTAAAAACTACACCACGCTGCAGTATTGCCGCACATATACTTTTCGTAATACTATCGTCTCTATAAATGATTTGCGTGATGCTTGTTATTATCTATCTGGCAACTACAATTATCTAGTACTATTAGCATATTATTTCAATGCAATTGTAGTTTCTGCTCCTGTGTGATCAGTTTCAACTTACTTCAGACAAAATTTATTCAAACGCGTTAAGCGACTAAGACACGGACATTTTGCATTCACTAGCATTTTTTATGAATTGCCGGCTTGTGCATTAAATTCACATAATATGTTAATGTATATGAATAATATAAATAATATTTATTGTACATATTCGTTGTTACAGGAATCACAAGATCAAGGAACTGGTAAGTTAAATATAAACCCTTTTTTATTACATTAGGTTGACTTTTTTCAAGTTTGTTCTGAGTGAAAGTACTAGATCAATTTCATTTTAGTATCCATTTAATATGCTCGTACTAAAATGGATTACCGTCGTTTATTATCAGTCTCGATTAGTTTGTCAGGCCACAGGTTAATGGATCATTTATTATGGCTATCAATAGGTCCTTGCCATCCTTTACTTGACCGCATTTTCTTCTGGAGAAAAAACTGAACTCGAAGACAATTTATTTATAAATATCAAACTCACATATATACTTTTTTAACCCTGGATATAAAGGAAAATGGATGTTACTTTCGCATAGTAATAAGTCACGCGAATCGGAGCATCGTTGATTCAAGACATGTTTGAGATAACATTGATTTTATTCACGTAACGATACGCAAAGTACAAAAGTCATGGATTCAAGTATGTAACAACAATATTCAAAATGAAAATTTCCTAATTCATATTTACTTGAAACTATATAGGCATATAAATAGTTCTCCAAAAACTATTATTTAATACTATTTTATTACATAGTTTATTAAATTTTACATCGCAAACACAAAAAAACATTTAAGTTTCTTCTATTTTTCTCTTATTAATTTTGCTACAAATAACTCCCGATGGCAGATCATTATCGTATCATATAATAACCTTGTCATCAACAGTTTCTAAATATTCCTTAAGGATTCCATGATGTTAAAGGAAGGCGAAATTTAGCCTGAGGGTGACAGATGGGCCATTTGTCACCCTAGCAGAAGTAGGCCCGAGTGGGGGTGCGCGCGCTCCACAGAGCTCGCACCCCGCCCTTTTTGGGACAGAAACGAAAACCTCGGGTTTTACACACAGAAGGGATCACCTGCAAACCGTAGATAGCCCGAGGTACGTCGGCGTTCCAGGGTTTTCTTTTCTAGGGTGTACCTGGTTCCCCTGCTCCTAGTACCCGAGACGGCATGCGGTTTAAGTCCGACATGTCACCTAGTATCCGAGAGGGTTTCCAGACGAAAAAAAAACAAAACAGGGGAAGACGTTATTTATCAATGCTTTTTACCATTATCCGTCGTCTTTTGTTACACTCTAAATATAAAGGCGCTTTATAATACCATCTTTATAAATGACCTGAGAAGTAATGTATAATGGCTTTAACTTCTGACAGGTATTGCCTTGATATTTCAATTTGGAGCTGTTTATAACAACTGTGTTATTTTGGTTTATCAATCAATCAATCAACAACCCATAATGTCCCACTGCTGGGCTCGGGTCTCCTCTCAGGAGAAGGTTAAGGCATTGGGCTATAAATATTCTAAAAAATAATATTTTAGAAAAAACTGTCAAAGCAATGATATGTAAATATAACGTGCAGGACGATGCAATTTATGCGATGTAGAATACTTTATTTTAAAGATTTTTGATAGAAAATTTTGTGCGCATATTTTTCATAATAGAGTCATATCTATTCTCATGAGCTAGCTAAAGCTCGCATATTAAAATAATGTGCCTTTATTGTTTTCCACATCTAGCTGGTCATCTTTACCTTAAATTTATCTGGAGCTCCGTGTTATATCGCCATATTTCTCTTTAAAATATACCATCTCCAGTCTACATTACATATGACCTACCTAAGTTTTCTGGTTAGAGTTAAAAAACGAACAAAACTGGAGTGACGCAGTGCACTACAGAATAGAGTATAAGGAAGTGATAAAGTTAATGAAATACCTGTAATGTTTGTATCTGTATATCAATACTAAACGGGGTATTATACATCAGAAACTTAGACGTTCCAACCAAGACTTCTTAAAGAGTTACCATTTAGTTTTAGCAAAAAGCATGTAATATTAGGTTATGTAGAAATTTGTACGTTAATATGAACCACAAAAGCTGTAATCTACGTTAAACACATACCTTGTTTACGAGTGTGCGTGCGTGTATGTAATTTGGATCGGTTCTATTAATAAACATAGGTAGGTACTTATAGGAACAATTACTTGATTAATTCTGCTTATTAAAGTGACGGTAAATTTAATTTTGTGGGTATTTTCAAATTTAACCTTAGTAAACGATTAGGTTTCAGTGGCAGGGGTTGGGAGTGCTATTTAACGGAATGAGACAATCAATGAAAATAATTAATGCAATTTTAGCAGAAACTTTTAGAAAAACGAGTGAGAAGGTATTTTTTCAGTGGTAATTTGTTCGAATTATTATCACAAAAGATTTATAATGTCTCATAAAATTCATATTATATTCATTAAAACTCATAGAACTTGAAATTAAAGGCTGAATAACTATTGATCTTGAATTTGAGTTCAATCGACTTTTTATCATCGCAAGGAATAAGTCTGATTAATATATATTTAAATAACACTCATCAATCATTTTTAATTTTTGTGTATAGTAAAATCTTATTCGTTTATGTCTATTTTTAAGCTACTTGAAAAAATGTGAAGGCACTCAAATCATTTTTTTATGTTCCTTACTTCAGAATTAATTTAAAAAAATATGGCACTGGGGGCCTTTTTTTCGCCTAATGGTAAGCGACTACAACCGCTCATGGACACCCGCAATGGCAGAGGCAGATAATTGCCGGCCTTTTAAGGAGTCCACTCTTTTCTTGAAGGTTTAAAGGTCGCATTTGTCTGGTTATACCGTAGGCGACAGTTCATTTAATTGAATTGGAAAATTAGGTAGGTGGTAGGCTTTCCGATTAGTAAAGAAACTATCACCTGTAAAGGTAGTAGTAAGAACTAAGTCTCTAGTTCAGAAGTTCCAAGATCAGTGTCACGAGCCGCTGAGATGGTATATCATATATATATATATACATATATATATATATATATATATATGGTCCTATTTGCAGTCCAATATTTCATGTTATTTGAACACGATCGAACTTTATCGTTATCAACAAAATATTAATGTATTTTGTTCCGAATGGGGCTCGGTACAGGTAAAATATAGGTTCTTTTTATATTCAAGGCTATTATCATAATTGGATTACTCGTGGGCTTTACTACTTAATATTTTCCTTTTAAAACCTTTTTGAGTGTGTTTTGACAGGCTCCTTTATGATACTATTATATGTGCAAAGTAAACTCACTTTTGTTTAAATTTATAGCTGATAATCGTAGAATGAAGACTATTTAATATTAAAATTTATATATATTATATATATAAATTTAAGATTAAAATCTAGAAATGGTTCTCGTTACGAGAACCTTTTCTAGATTTAAATCTTAAATTAAAAAGGTACATTTACGATTAAGTCAAGGAGAAAATTTTTCTTTTATGATGTATTAATATTCCCCCTTTTTTAATGGTTATATCTTATTTGCGTCATCCTAGAGTGAAAATTTTGGTGGGTGGAAAAGAATAATAAAAAAGCAGTCTGGGTTTCATCATCATCGTTATCACCCCTTCGCATTCCTCTAAATATTATTATTATAAAGAGGTAAAGTTTCGAACTTTGATTGTATGGTTGTAGGGGGGTAATCTTCGGAAGTACTAATCCGATTCTGAAAAATCTTTCACCTACAGAAAGCGACATAGGCTATATTTTATTATGATAAAACAGAAATATCTGTAAATAATAATTGTATTTGTAAATCAAGCTGAAGAAAAACGGGAGGTCAACGCCCAACAAAGTGGGCACGTGTCGCTCGTACTTAATAAAATTGTAATTCACTGATAACAATGATATCATATTTTACCTGAATGAACTTTGAATATTTTTTACAGGAACTAAACCTAATAAAAAGCAGATACTGAATTCTTGCTTTACTGAGGCTGATGATGAATTCTTACTGTTATTCTCTCGAGGTCATTAACCAACTTTTCTTGGATATTCATATTTGTTAGCTATGCCAGGCATATATTACAAGCCTCCTTTACTTGAATAAAATTAAAAGGTAATTTCAAATAAGAAATTTATGCAACCACTCTTAATCAGAGACACATTTGTTTTTTTACGATTTTAAAACACAATCATTACTTAAGAAGACAGTAAAAATTTCTTTTATTAAATATTATTTGGTCATTTATTTATTTATTGACTAACAAATATTGGCCTACATATTACACAGGTCTGTAAACAATTACGTTGTTATCACTTCAAATGAAAGCTAAACGCTTGTTTTTATAGCGGGTTTCGAACCCGGAACCTATACGGAGCGAAACCAATACTTTAATCATTTACCCAACTACAACTTATATTATCACTAAGATGTTAACTGACAGGCAGCGCAACGGGGTCCCTGGTACCTACATATAGCTATCACAAAAGTAAATATAGCCATTTTATATTATAATACAAAGTAGTATTAAAATGTATTGAAAAATTCTACGAATTCTCAGTGTAAATATTAAATGAATTGTTTTAACTGCCTCGGTGGCGTAGTGTTTGCGTATGCGACTACGGTGCTTGAGGTCTCGGATTCGATTCCAGGGTCAGACTAAATATTCGTATAATCTACAAATACTTGTTTCGGAGTTTGTGTTTTATGTGAATGTATTTACAAAAAAATATATATGTATTTATATCAGTTGTCTAGTACCCATGAAACAAGCTTTGCTTAGCTTGGGCCTGGATGGCGTTGTGTTAGATGTCAGAAATGTTTATTATTATAAATGTAAAAGTTGCATGCTTTTATTATCTTGTGCTTCTGAAGTAAATAATATCACAATAGCAAAAATAAAAATTTTGGAAATCTATACTGCAGTCTGTGGCAGCAACTTTGTTAGTCAGGTTTCTTTCTACGAAGTGTTTAGAACGCTCTCAAATGCGATAGAGAGTTATTTATTTTAGAGGTAATATAGCTTCCCCAGGTTTTTGAATGAAACCACTAAATACACTTACTCAATTGTCCAGAAAATAATTATCCCTCTATGAGTCCCGACAGTATTAGTTTTCGAGCTCTACATTTTGTGCTGAAATAATATTATTATCTCTTTAATCGAAGGAGAAGAAAGCTTCAATTTAGAAACAAAGACTTCAAAGGTATCTTTTTAAACTAAGGTTTATAATGAAGTTCTATGCGCGTTCATATTCACTGCTGAATTTTCATAATTGCATAGCCGTAATAGGCGTAGGTATTACCCTATAATTTCACACACTACAACAACGAATTCAAGTTTAAGATCGTGATTAATGCTATCACAACAATAAATAAGCCCTACATAACATAGACATAACATATTCCACGTCTCTGCAAATTTCCTGCTGTTTTTGTAAAACAAATATTTGGAATTTTGATGAAAATGAGATATGGAATCGCTGGGTGCGGTCGTTCGGACGGAGGTCTGCTTCGAACCACATCTCCGCCTAACATACGGTCACAGTGTACCCGAACGGTCTGTACAACATAGCCGTTGTCTAATTAATTTGACGTTTATTTTAAGCAGAATAAATAATATTACTTTTTTCCGATTTTACTTTTACATATTACATAAATTAGCAATACTAGAACAAGAAATGAATTTAAAAAACCCGACTGCGTCAATATCATATATAAAACACGAAATTAAAATATATATCCGTAAGCACCGCTAAAAATTCTTCAATTTGACACCACACTCGATAATTTTGAATTTTTTTTTGAGATTACTTTTTGGCTCCAAAAATCCTTAATATTTTTTTCTATTTTGATGTACCCCGTGTCACTCTCACGACTAAGGCGAATCTATTGACACCACTCACTTAAAAATACGATAAGCCGTTTAGGCTCTAGGGCGTTTCAAGGAAATATACATACATACATACATACATATTTTATTTATATATTCGAAAAACATAACCGTCCACTTCATTTCCGTAATTCATAGAAAATATACTATGATAGATAGATAATTTTTTTTAATTTTTCCAATATTTATGCTGAATGTGTACTAGTTAGTACTTAACTGTGTACCTAAGTTCCAAAGAAAGTGTTGAAGCGTAAAGTACGAAACCAAATGATCAAGGTATGCTACGATAAAATTTTATTCATGATAATTAATAAAGATAGAAATATTAACTGTACTTGAAGGGCGCTATACGTACATAAGTACCTTACCGCCGTACATAAAGACCGATTAAATACCTAGATATTTATTAAGTTCACCTGCGCTAAATGACAAATATCGTGTTAAACTGTGCTATGATTCATTGTGCTATCACAGGTTAATACCATATATACCATATATACCATAATAACAGTTAACCTTCGGCAATGTAAACTAGTGCTCATAACGTAGGCACCTAATGTCAAGTTTCTCGGCATGATCGGTAAATAAATGAACATCGTGACTTTGGCGACCTGATTGAATAGAAGTTAGAAAAAAACTGTTGACAAAGTCGTGCTAACAACTTTGTAAACAGTTTTTGTTGGTTTGGTTCGCGTGTGCTTTTCCCGAAAAGTAAAATAAAATTTGCTGTCTCTCTGAAAAATTTCAATCATTTAGTTTAAACTTGTAATTATACTGTGACACGAAGACCAATTTATTTGTTTGCAAAATTAGCCACAATAAAAACAAACAGGCTTTTTTTGTTTTACCAAGGATTGTTGAATTTAAGAGAGCATTGTGATTGCATGATTGAATCATAGATCCTAGAGACTCCGAATATTATTTTTAAATATTAACAGGCAACAATCAGAGTAACATACCGATAGAATCCATAGTAGAAGATCACTTTGAATTTCGTGTCAAAATAAAAGCTCATATAAGTATCTGAGCTATATTTTATAAAAATTGCGCATGTGGTTTTCGCTAGCAACTTTTGTATAAAAGTAATGTATAAACTATTGAATTAACCAAACATAGATATTTCTGTTAAAGATAAATATGATAAGCTATAAAATAAACTTAAGATTGTCATCTAAACAAAACAAACAACACTGCTCTAAGATAAGCATTGGCCAATTAACTGCTTCATTTCGTAGTGGTAGTAGGTGTCGAATTCGATTTCCGGGTCGGACCAAATGTTTGTATGATCTGCAAATATTTGTTCCGGAGTTTGAGTGTTTTCTACGTATAATATGTATGTATTTCCAAAAAAAGTATATATGTATTTATAACAATTGTCTAGTACCCATAACATAAGCTCTGCTTAACTTGGGACTAGATGGCGTTGTGTGTAAAATGTCCAAAATATTTATTATTATTTAATTGCTTTCTTCAAAGGTCACAATAGTCCCTTTTATCAAAATTGAAGAAGGTTGTTTTAATAAAGTATTATTATTATTATAAATATATAACGCCCGATTTCGGCATTATAAAATGGTAAACACTCCTCCATTTAAAGTACAGCGAAACTTGAGCAATCATTACGTGCCCGAAAACAGTATTCAGGCGCAATGAATTTTTAACATGAATAAAAGTTCTTCGAACAGTACTTACCTACATATATGTATAAAATGTAGGTATGTAGGGAAATTAATTATTCATGAGCCTCGTATATCCGACAACAATATTTAAAGCATATTTAGGTTCTCTGGTGTAATTACCATGTTAAAGTATAATGTTACTCATTCTGTGAGGTGGATCACTTATTTCCTGCTTAAATATGCATTCAGAAGTGCATGTACTATTTTATGAATATATTTCTTTTTCAATTTTATATATAAATTCTTTCAAATTCAGATGCTATAAAGGGTAACTTTGTAAGGAGTAAAGTTGTTGCTGTTTGTGTACTAACTTCGCCCCGCGGTGTTATCTGCGGTTATTGTTGTACCTTTACAACAACACACGGGCTCAACTGAAATATAGAACTGGTAGGAATATATAATAAAAAATAAATAAATAAAAAATATATTTGACTAATTCGCTCATGAAAAAACAACCTTTGGAAAAACCAATCCAATTTTGGAGCCAATAAACTTTGTCGTGCCACATGACATGTTGTTCCATTTTGTTCTCCTTATCTCTAAATAAAATATAGCTATTTCTATGAATGTTACATACAAAAAGGTCTCGATGGAAGCTCTTCATCTCCGCTCTGACAATTGTTTCCTCCGTTCGGCAATCACATTATGCGCCCGACAGTTATTTTATGTTTTACCCATGGATGTTTTCTGAAAACATTACACTACTATATTAGTATACTATTATAATTACTTTGCATTACCTTATTATTATTACGTAGTTGGACAGCTTACAAGTGACAGCATAGTGCTGAATGGTATTGTTTTATGCTCCTGTATCTTTCTAAAAAGGTCTCCTGGTGATTCACATTACCCCCTAATTTTCGACACGGGCCCGTAGTCTATACAAGGTGTAAAAAGACCACTACCGAAAACTTTGGGGGTTGCAACCAGACTATGATACTGAATAGGTTTATCGAAAAAAAACGCATAAAATGAGTTACCCTATCTAAATCTTTTTATATTTTTTTTTGGTTACATACATATACAAACTGTTCGTGTTTTTCTTTTTCTTTCCTTTTACCTACCTACAAACAAACAAAAAAAAGTGCGTGCGTACAAAGTACACATGTCAGAAGTGAAACTTCTTAGCTCCCTCCGACCTCTCGCTCCATGGCACTGTGTGTGTTACGACCATCGCTCTATCTCACTTTTTCTCTCGATCTTTCTCACTTGCTTACTCCCTACTCTCACTCCATCGCTAGTTGCTTCTTGCTACGTTCGCCCTGTCTTACTCTCTCTCAATGGGTCTTGATCGCCCTCTCTCTCTTTTTCGACACTTCTGTTGCATACTTGCGTGACGTTACATTTGTAAAAATTTAACCCTCATGCGCCTAAAGAAGTTTCACTTCAAAAACAAATATAAAGTACATCAACAATCAGAACCACGATTTGTAGATCGCTCAGAAGCGGTAAGGTGATCGCCTAAACCGCTTCATACACAATTTGTGCAGTAAATTATTTCTATTTATCTTAATTAATTTGTTAAGGCATTAAAAACAATAAAACATCTTAATTTACTCTCTAGATTTTCCGTATGAACATGAAACAATATACCATATCTATTATAAGCAACAGAACACAAGACTTTGTTAAAACAATAATGTATTTTGAGGCAGACTGTACAACAGTTTATGTACGGCAGTAAACAGTTAACCCACATAGTGTAGTGTAATCACAGTCCTAACTATTCTATGTATCTATTCTGTTCGCTACCTTTACCAAGCAAAATAGTATTAATAAGTGGCAAGGTTATCCAATCTTTTCCGTCTCTAGTGTCATTGGCTATTCTAATACTGAGATAACTTCTAATTTTCTCATTGATTTAGTTTAATTCCTTTTTCAAATGGTTTAAAAGCAAAAGATTAAGTAAACTAAAACCATGGAGTACCTATCTACATACTGAGTTTAGTTCCATTATAAATCATCACCATATCTAATATTAATATTTGTGTATATATGTATAATCGTGTCACGTTGTTTCTCACGATGAACTCCGAAACTATTTAATTGATTTGGAGGTTTTCTTAATGTGTGTTTTGCTGACATGTCTAAGATAAGGTTTAACTCACTCTTTTACCAAAAGCGAGAATGATTGATTGAATGAAGAGACACAACTTTATTGGCGTAGGTCAGCTAGTATTGCTATAAATACTGTTATTTAGAAGTACCTTTTCAAATATTTTTTCGTGATATTCTAGAATTCCATTTAAGGGTTTTTAAAATTAAAAAAGCGATCCATAAATAAAAAAAATAACAACGTTATGTATTTAGAGCTATTGGGCACACTGCATTTGATAAAAAATAAGTTAGGTAATTAAAGTATCACGGGTATTACTATCTAATTGAACTGATTTTATTGATAACCTCATACCGTCCATTGCTGAACGAAGGTCTTCCCCAAGGAACGCCAACTATCCCGGTCTTGGGTAGTCCGCATTCATCCACGCTGATATATAATTGATAAAGAAGTCCGAAGTCCCATTTTCAGGTCGACTACGATCTAAATTCGGATATAAGTGACCTTAAGCTTAAGCTCTGCCTAACTGGCGACCCTAATTTGAAGTAAATAGGTATCAGAAGGCACTTATTCGCTAGATTTACTTAATCAAAATGCGAGCTAGGGTAATGAACTTTTTTAGTTTTGACCTTTTCGCAAAATATTTAGTAAGAATATCCACGCTAATCACAAGTTTGTGCCTTCAGGGATATTACAGTAAATGACTAAATGGAATATAAGTTTGTAAAAACTTAGAATTCTTTTTGAATACATTAAGGTCAGTTCACACATAAACAGCCAGACTCAATCAATTACGTTAAAGGTAAGGTTCCGAATATCGTCCTGAATGTCTGTGGCGTGTTTTATGTCCATTTTATTCATCGTAAAAGTCATTGGGGAGAGGTTTATATGTAGCATGGGTGTTTGACCGATAAATGTCTCCCGATAACAATTTAATAATGTTTTCACACTTGCACAATACAATGGGGAGGGTATACGTACCTTAACTTAATTATAATTGGTATTTTTTTCAGCTTTCTGCGTTTCCCCTTTTTACACACTTTAACTTTGCTAAATTTCATTATGAAATTTCCTCCATTCCCATAATTTTCGATTCATTCATTCATTTATAAAGGGGTACGTGTTGCTTCACTTCTAAATATATTTTTTGGTTTTTTATTTTGTGTCACTTACACGACTAAGACGAATTTATAGATACCACTGTGAGTGGTATCTATAAATTCATCTTCGGCAAATACGACAAGCCGTTTAGGCTCTTGGGCGTGCCAAAGAATTTTACCCACATACACTCAAAAAACATAGGCCTCCTTCTTTCGCAGTCGGGTAAAAATTACTGCCTTTTGAAGTTTGGTACGCGCACCTGGGTGGGTGAATTATAAAAGGACTTAAGTTACAGATTTGGCCTTTATTACAGAATAGCGACCCGGCCCAACTTGCACGAACTTTCTGAAATTCTGGAATTTGCTCTACCATAATATGCATGTGTTACACACATAAACCTTCCTCTTGAATTCTTTTATCTATTGCCTAAAACTGCATTAAAATAAATTGAGTGAGTATTTTAAAATATTGACTTCATTTTAAACTATGTAGAGATATTGATTATACTTATTTATAATTCTAAAATGGGATTAAACTTGTTAAAATCTTATCACCTTATGCCTTTTCTTGCTAGCACATTACTTTTTATTGCATTTTCATAGCTTCGCGAAGCATAATAGAACAATAACGTTAGAACATTCCCTCAGTTTAATGTTTGCAATAAATTTATTCTTTTCATGACTTTTGTCTTTTAACAGCAACGTTAGCACGCGAATGAAAATCCAGGGTTTTCATTCGCGTGTTATCCTTTTTATACCTATGTTTAGAATTACAGTTCCGTTACCTATTAGTATTGAAAATTAACAGTGTACTGTCAGTCTCTGTTAAGACACATGTGGCTCAAAAAAGTGATAGGAGAAGTATGTTAGTAGCTTCTAAGGGCTTTCTCATAAGTAGTTGTGATCCGGAGAAGACATTAGCAGGCGACGGGAACAGCTAGTGTTGGCAAAATGTTAATGATTTTGCTTGCTTGCTTAAAAATGCAACACCTATGCGACAAAATATAATCAAACAAAAGGTAGTTAATAAGACGTGACATGGAACATCTAGAACCATATTCAGGTACCTAAATATTTAAAATTTTTCTATTGTTGTATGCATATATGGTAAGGAAGAATGTTAATCTTTACGGCGATAACCGACAGACACGTGGTCGGAGCCATGGCCAAGAGCTAGTAATTGTGTCTCTAGTTAACTTTTCTATAACCGATTCAATAAACCAGCACTGTTTTCTTAAACCAAAACCTTGTATACCTTTTAAATTACACTGTTTACAGACGTTCACGGACAATGTTCCCAAAAGGCAAATAAAATGTCCCGATAGTGTTCTGCAAATAGTTCGGTTAAATGTTTTATTTATTTATTGTCCTTTTACGTGCCTGCCTTTTATTTCTGTTCAGATTTGTTTTTATTCTTATCTAGAATCATATAACAATACTTCGTTCATTAGACGATGCGTCATTTCTACTTATTTGTTTTTATTGTAAGTAAGGCGCTCATAGCCCAGTTGCACTTGGTGATTAGAAATAATCACCGAGGGTAATTAACGACGGTCAGTACCTGGATGGGTGACCGCTGGTGGCATGTTACCATGAGCGTCTCCGTGATTCGGAGGTAACGTTAAGCAGTCGGTCCCGGTTGTTATCATAGGCTTAAACTATCCAACGGCAAGATTATGTAGACACAACGTAGTCTTGCTAGTCCCCAACCTGCACAAGGCCAGCGTGGGGACGTATGGCCTTAACCCTCTCCTTAGAGGAGATCCTAGCAGTGGGACATTATGGGTTGTTCATTTATGTCCAACAGTGGGCTGCGATAGGCTGATGATGATGAGATACGTATTTAAGTGTTTCTGCATATTCTACCCCTAAGGGGGTGAAATAGGGGTTGAATGATTGAATTTAGATTAGTCTGGAATTTGGTCATTTTTTAAATTAGTAGCCTGAATGGCTACTTTGTGTTCTGGCTTTTGTTTACAAATAAATGAATACTTTTATTAACATTTATGGGATTTTTTCCTCCTAAAGCAGTTCTAATAAGGGTCGAAAGTTTGTATTAAAGTTATTATTAGTGGGCTAGTGAATAAAAATAAATATATACGTTTATAAACATTTNCAACCCATGATGTCCCATTGCTGGGCTCGGGTCTCCTCTCAGGAGAGGGTCAAGGCCATACATCCCCACGCTGGCCAAGTGCGGGTTGGGGACTGGCAAGAATACGTTGTGGCTACGTAAATCTTGCCGTTGGATGTTTTTAAGCCGCCCGAAGGCCTCCAACTAAACATGAATAAATTATTCGTACATAAATAAATAAATAAATATTTCGGACATCTAACACACAACGCACCTAGTCCCAAACTAAGCAGAGCTTGTATTATTGGTACTAGACAACTGATATGAATACATAAATACATTTTTTTTTGTAAATACATACAGATTATACATAGAAAACACCCAAACTCCGAAACAAATATTTGCAGATCATGCAAACATTTGGTCCGACCCAGGATTCGAACCCGAGACCTCATGGACAGCAGTCGCGTACGCTACCACTGCGCCACCGAAGCAGTCTTACATACTTACGAAGTTTTTAATTAAATACATGTAATCAACTTCTACACGAGCAAAGCGCGGGCAACACCTAGTTACCAGTATGCATTCGATATGAGTATGGTGACCACTACTCTTGGATTCAGCTCATGCTTTCCATCAGGCAGAGTAGATTTACTTTAGCTGGCTCATATATAAAAAATACTTTGATTTTAGAGGAAGAATATAACGAACGTATTACCACAAAATGCAGGCGAAACCGTAGGTAGAATGCTTTATTTAATAAAGCTTAATAAAGAAATAATAAAAATTACGAACAAAATCTATATATTTCCATTAGAAATAAATCATTGAAATGTTTCAATTCAAAAGCTATCATGCAAAAAAAAAAATACTCTGGTGTAAAGTTTTCGTGAATACAGATATAACTCTAATCTGTCTTTTACAATATTCACTAATTGGTGACCATGAATTCGTTCTTTAACTCCAACTTTGTTCGAAAGGCGTAATTCGTATTAGAAATGACACAAAGGCAACAATTCTTTTTACCATCGGATTTCACACTTCATTGAAAGCATCTTATTGGCGCGTTTTTATCCTCTTTGATTTCACGAGCACGGTTTTCTCAAATTGAGGAAAATTTTTGGAGGGTCTGTATTATACTATTCCCAGGAGACTCGCAAGTTGACAAGAATCTGTTATCTTTTTTTAAGCTTGGTTTTCAGATGTAATAATTCGCATGGCACGTAGTTAAATAAGATCTTTATACATAAACTTGAGTTTAAACATTAATATTGAATAGAGATAGAGTAGTTTTCGTAAAACTGTCTATATATACGTAAGTAACGAATGTAACGTGTTCAGAAAAACACTATTTCAATAGGTTGACAAAGTAAACGAGAATTTTGAAATACAACACATAATATATTTGTCATTAATGAATACGTTGGGTAGTGATTTTATTCATTTATTTATTCTCTTAAAAACAATTAGCCACCAAGACCATTTTGTTTCTTTGATAAAAAAAATAATTACACGTGTACCACCTAGAAACTATTTAAAATACGAATACTATTTGTTTGTAGTTCAATCTATTTTCTTTGTTGGAGGTACCTAAGCTACAATGCATGTACTCATTTCTCTATGATGTTTTGTTTTCCTTTATATTTGGTATTGTCCACGGCTTCATTTCGTATTTCGTGTTTCTCTGTTTTGGGTTAGCTATGGTCAGGAGTTGTAATAAAGAAAATAATAAGAAAACTGAAAGTGTTAAATTTATCTAGTACGCTAAGGCTGACGACATCACAAGCTATTCGGAAATTTGGAAAATAATTACAAAAAAAAATGACAGTACAATGTGCACCAGAACAGCTAGTTTGACATATTTAGGGTTTTTTATCCAAAGATCCTTTCTTGGTGGGTACTTACAACATTGGAAATATAATTTAAAAAGTCAATCCAAACAAAACAACAAACAAAGAAACAAACAGGTGAAGCTAACAAAAGCGTATTGAAAAACATTAGCTGTCAAAATTTACAGTTTGTAGCTTCATTTGTTTAGGCTGTACGTATATATACGCTGTAGTATAGATTACGAAGCGTCTTTAGCCCGTAAAGGGCCCTTAAGAAGCGTAACGAGCTCCATTAAAATTAACTATAAGTACCGCATTAATACTAATACTACTGCGCCCGTATGCACCGCACACTGCACTATATGTAAATACGCCCCTGATTGATCAGTTAACTATATGAGTACATCTACTTATACCGATACCCACATCTAATAGTGTTTAAGCTTAGTGACGGAAGAGTACATAAAGGCGACAGATACGTTAGACCTTTATGAACACAATATTATGTACACAGTAAACACGTTCAAACCACTGCTAAGATATTTCACTCACTGAGATCATGATATATATAGGATAAAGGAAACAGCGGTCGACCTTCCTACCTTTATTTCATTTATTAGGAAAATAACTGAAGGTTACTTTTATTTCTCTTATTTCATTTACTCAGATGTTTTATTATATTATGCGCCTGAAGAGAAACGTTGCAACATAATTAAGTTAAAAAGGAACCAGACATATTTAGAAATGTTTCGAGTTCAGAACCGAATCTGCTTCGAATTAGATTTGCGAGCGAGCGAGAGCATTAGATTTACAATTAGATAATAAAAAATAATTAAATTGAATGCTGTCTTCTAGAAGATTCTAAGGATGCTCAAGTCCAACTACATATTTTTTTTACCGATTTCAAGTTCGGCTAGTCATCAGCCCATCGCAGCCCACTGCTGGACACAAAGTTCTCCAATTTTTGATGTCTTTTATCGAATGGGGGGCAAACAAGCAAAGAGATCGCCTGATAATAAGCGATTACTACTGCCTATGGACACAAGTGCGTTGCCGGCCTTTGGGGGATGGGGGGAGGGTTTGGGTTATGGGCCTCTGGTATTCACACTCACTCGGTGAAAAACAGCGCAGGCGTTGTTTCACACCAGTTTTCTGTGAGGTCGTGGTATCACTCCGGTTGAGCTGGCCCCTGCATGCCGAAACGTTGTTACCTCACGGTAAAAACCAATTGCACTGAACTTCGGCTTCTCGTTCATCAAAAGAGTATAAAAATACACAACACAAAAGGTGTCTTGAGTCTTGCGTTCCCTAACACAATAGTCTGATTAATATTTGTTCTCAGTATGTGTTATATATTGGATAAATTAACTGTTTCCATTTATAACAAGACCTGTGATATAGTTATAGTTGCTCGCGGCTCCGTTCGTGTGTATGTATCTCTATGCTAAATTTCATTCAAATCGGTGCAGCTGTTTAGCCGTGACAACGTGACAGACAGACAGAGTTACCTTCGCTTTCATAATATAAGTATGAATAAAAACATGTGTTTTTGCTAAATAAAGGTTAGCACAAAATATGAAAAATAAAATATGAATTATATTATTATGCTAATACCAGTTAAGCTTCTTATTTGCTCAACTAATTTTAAAAAACCAATTTATTTGGTATACAAGTGTATGAATATAACAAAACAAAATTGCTAAAGTAATTACCCTCACAGTAATTAAAATTGTTACCACGTTCAAAACTCCACGATAATGAAGGAGCACCGTCAAAATGACTCGTCCGCGATAATTACTTGCTCTATTTATAACTACCATTTTAACAATGGGCAAAACATGTTCGATACATACATGTAATTACATGGATATTTATGTTTTAATGTATACATAGTTTAGGGGATAGGTCGTTGTTATTTTGCACCAAGGAGTAGTGTCTGTTTCTGAACGACCTCACCTTGTTAGAGCCACACTATTCTCGCAGGCATTGAAGAAGCTATTGGTATCAAAAGTCTTAATAGTCAGGATCTAGTGTCGAACATAAAATGTAAGTAGACATTTAAATACACACACATACATGAACAGACACATACAAATACAGGCACAAAAATATTAAAATGTTCTATACCTGTAAAGCAACTTCAAATACCAAATTTAGTCAGTGACATCGAGATAGTAAGATAATTATCCAATTAATTTGTATATTTTATAAGTTCATCATCAATTATCAGAATAAATTCATCACCAATTATCAGTATAAGTTCATCACCAATTATCAGTGGAATGTTTAGGGTCCTTGACTTAGGTCAAGGACCCTAAACATTCTATTAGTATAATCTATCTTGTAGGTATTTCAACTTGCATGAATTCCATAGTTTGAGGTTTTTATTTTATGTAGACATATATTTAAAAACCAATGAAGTGTGCGAATAAAATAACACAATCACAAACAAATTAAAGCTAAATTCATGTTAAGGATTGATATTTTTAGATTTGATATTGTACAATAATAAGGTTTGAAAAATAAAGAGTACCTAATATTTATAAAAATATGCGTAACTTAATTTAAAAATACTTTAAAATAAGCTTATGACATGAAAATACTTTGAAATATTGATGCATTTTTTCATATTGCTTCCATGTAAGCATTGTTGGAGAGTAGGAATATAAACACATATCGACAATATTTTTCCAATTTATCATTTAAAGTTATATCGTCATTTTTTATCTTTATTGTTTACATATTTTATAAAGAGGCTTTTAATCAAACATAATAATGCCAGCCTCATTGTATCCTATAGTAACTACCAACATTAAAAGGCTTAAAAAAGTTATTTTAAGTTTAACTTATTTTTTTATTTACAAACATACATGAAACGGACACAAAGACTCAGAACAACATTTTGTAGATCACACAAAGTGTTGTTCCTTTTGGATCTCGAACCCATAACACTTGGCGCAGTAGAAAGCGGCGTGGCGACCGCTTAATTCACATTTTTTTAGGTGTGGAAACCCCCACGGTCCGTCAACCGACCGGCGGTGTGTCGAAATCGAACCGACTAAAACCACACGGTGTGCCACTCTGCGCCTGAGACGGGAGGGATCTGTGAACAGCTTTATTACGACATCCAGACCGACCCTTTAAACCACTAGACCAACTGTGCAGTCAACCATTGCACTGGAGAGTAATGTAGAGTACGGGTCACATGAATGCATCTAGATCTGTTTGTTTCTATACTATTAAAAACTTATTATGGTTTTTTTTATTTTATTCCTTTATCATACATATAAATTCTGAGGTCTTGAAGCGAGATCATGTCAGGAATTCGTTGACTCATGCCGAATCATGCATCCCTCGCCCAAACAACTCTTGAAGTAGTCCATCACAATCTGATCTGGAATCGATGTTCCAGTGTATACAAAACGGTCTTTGTAAAATATATTTATTACGTAGAGAAATGATTCATCGCTTTCAAGTGTTTTTGTGTTAATGATTTGTGACACTTTATTCCTTTACCTTTAATAATAAAACCGTTAAATTGAATGTTCCTGTTTATCACACTTACCTGCGAATAAAGCGCCAAAATATCATCTCACATTTTCGCCTTCAGAAAATTGAATGATTTAGCATGCTCTGTCAACCTTACCACTATATCATCAAGTGTTACATAATATAACAATATCGGGTAATAGATTTTTGCATTGTCGTCATGTTAAATGACTATTGTGTAACATCATACATTAACGATAGTACTCATTACCCATATCTACTCCAGAATATCATTAAACCCAGTCATACAATGCATACATGATGTCTTTGATAACAGTAATGATATCTATACTGTGTTGTGTGAAACCATTGTTCCAAGAATAGTTGACAAAGTACTGTTGTAGTTTCTTGACATATAATAAACTTCCAGTTAATAGAATCAAATTGGTCATAAAATATTTTTCAGATTACCTTACAGGCATGTCATATCCTCTGTTGAACACGAGACTTTAGTAAGGTCTTCTATAAAGTCTTACATCTTTCTGTTTCATTAATTTTACGACTGTCTGCTATTACGACTTCAATTCATTTAATGTACGAAACCATCCAGATTTGTTCCAAAATAGGTTTTTTCTTCTTCGGCCAAACTCTTTAATTATTTTAATGCTTCTACGGAATTAAGTTTTCGGAAACATTCAGCATATTTTAGGTACTTGCACCAGCCTGCGTTTTTGCGAAATTTTGAAACATTTGTGTATGTAAATCGCTTCATGTAGTATGAGGTATAGAGTAAGAGTACTTCTCCGTGTTCCATTTAATCGTATTGCCAATCAAACTTCAAAGCAACCAACTTAATAACCGCCAACCACCCATTAGAGTGATGATTTATTGAAAAACATTGAAAGTTAAGTTTTTAATAGATTCAACCAAAATCCTCGTAGGTTTTCGCTTAAATAAATACTTCAGATACCTACCTACTCCCTTGTATTCAGTGGTTTATAAATAGATTGTGAGAAAATATTGTGGAAAATTAAAACTTGAATTTGTGAATAGAATATTAGTTACTGTCAATGAAATGCTTGTTACAATACTCAGTTATTTATTTTTCATCAACAGATTATAATAACCCACTGGACATAGTTCTCTCTGTATACCACGCTGACGGGTTGGCATGAGGTTTATTTTAAATGTCCCTTCATATCATTAATTGTTAGACTTTGTGCAAACTTATCTAAGCATGATAAATATTTAGACTCGTTGAAGTGATAATCTTTATTATTTTCAAAATTGAGCGTCACATATACTCATAATACTTACAATCGAATGAGGTAACATAATAATTTTGTTTAAAATTATAGTAGGATAACATTTTTTTTTCGTTAATATGAAGTGATAGATTGCTAACGGAAGAATCAATTGTCAGTATTCTTACAATTATGTGGAGACCTGTAATACCTGAATATGTCTTATATATTGCAAAATCAATATATAGTTTGTATAGAGTTTGAAATTTATTATTGTTTTCCTTTATTTTTCCATGTTTTTTCCATTATCGATATAACTATCTAAATAGGTAAAGGCAACTGTTAATAGAAAATTCTATGTAGTTGATGTTCTGCTTAGGTTGCTCTTTTTATTTACTAACAAGATACAATTACCTGCGTTTAATTTCATGCAAAGTGTATTAAGGGGAATTTATTCTGTGAGACACTGAACCTCGTTACATTTCAATAGTTATAGAGCAATGTCGCAAGCGTGGCGTAACAGTTGTACAGTTGTTTTGGCAATCTAATGCAAAATCACATTTAAATAAAATATCCCGGGAATAATAGATTAAAAAATTTAAGAACTACAGATTAAATATTTGTTGTCAACTACTATATAAGACAATTGATAGTATATATTACCACTGATCGAGGTAAAAGCATCATTTATTACTTAAGCGCGTGGGTAATGCCTGAACAATTTTGAATGATATAGTGAAATCAGGTTCTCTTATCTTTTGGCTTATGTCATATTTTAATCGTAAAATCTTTGGAAGAATATAAAGCAAATAACCAGACTAGATGCTGATGTCAGCCCACTTGACCTAATACTTTAATCGGCTCATGCACCCACATCAAATTACCGACCGACTGTTCTCGAGCAAGATCTGGTTATTGTGATTGTGTGTTTCAATGTAAATTCAAGTAAAAAAGTAATAGAATTTCATTCGATGATTAAACTACGGTACAATAACTATTTCAAATTCATGGATAATTATTAATTTAATTACCTAATTTGATTAGGTAATTAAATTAACAATTAAGTGAGTTGATTGATTGTTGATTTGTTTTTATTTTATTACATTTATTTACTTTAGTTAATTTGGTTAATTTATTTTCTTTCTTTGATTTAAGACATTATTTTTTTCCTTTATTTTTGAATTTATTTGCACAATAGCACAATTTCATAAAACAGATACAGATTTATGAATAGCGGCAATACAATGATATAATATCATTGGGTAAATACAAAAAACCTACAACGTTTATTAATTTGGATTAAAGCCTATTCAAAGAGTTTACATTTCCTTACACATGCTATCGTGAATATCATTGTTAATCAAAAAAAAAATCTAAAATAGTTTATTTTCATTAACAAAAAACAATGTCGTACAATAGAAGTTGGACCCTCCTGTTAAGCAAAAAAAATGCCTGTATTAAGTGGGACCGCTCTCACATATTTTTTTATATCCAAATGTGTTATTCATTTTACAACAACAACTAAAAATCATATAAAATTATAGAAAAAAAAGAAAAATTAGTAACTAACAAGAAAAAATTAAAATTAGTAGTTCTTGAGAGCGCAAATAGAAATGAAATACATTTATAAATGTATGTAAAAAGTATCTGCCCGTCGTCGCGCGTCGTTGAACACAAATTGTGTAAGATCAGTACCAACAATCTCTCGCTCACGTAACACTTTATATCAACACAAATCGTAATATTCATTTTAAGCCATTGTTAGACAGGTTATTGAATGTACATATCCAAACAGAAATGTAAGGACGTACACGCAATGTCACCCGCGTCATGTGCATTATGACCCGTTTGACATTCACAGTTTTTCATTACGTGGCAATATTGCTCAAGCTAACCAACATCCCCTCTTTCCCCGGTTTCGTGTTCTATTTACATTTTAATAAGTATTCTACTTTTGTGATTGTTGCGTGCGAAGTTTCAAAACGAAAACAGACAAGCGCTGGTGTATTTTTATTTCAAAGTAAAATTAAATCATAAGCAGCTTCGTCATTACGCACGCTATGGAAATTAATTGTATACAATTTCATTAAAACATAAAAGTAAAATGTGAAATATTTTATTCATTTAAAACGGAAAATGTAGTAGTTAAATTCACTTCTTTACGACGTATTTACAAAGTCTAAATTGTTTGCTTTGAACCTCCTTATCTCGACGTTGGCAACACGAGTCAGATTACGAGCTTTGTTTACTACTCACAATGTTATACTGTCTACCTTCTGAATAAGTAATGAATAAATAACCCATTTCTCGCGCACTGTGTTTTTATCATGAAAAATAACTTGTTTTTTTTGTGCATATTTTTAGACTTCTATAAATAAACGATTATTGATTGTTTTAGATTTCAATGTAGATAAGTACCTACATTGATTTGTCATTGGATTGTACGTGTGTTATAAAATTACTACTATGTATGATTTAATTACACTGCTTTACAGCGTTGTTAGGGATTCACATTAAGTAAATACAAAAATGTATGCAGAAATTGACTTTATCTTCATGAACTTGAGCTCGAGATCAATCTCACAAATGAAACATTTTACTACTATTCTACGAATAACAAATTTCCAAAGACCGACATATTATGCAATAACATTGTTTAATCTAATAGTTATCGATGAACGTCTGGTAACAAGTTTTTTCCCGTTCACATATTTATTGCAATTTATTACATTATATATAGTAGGAGGAGTAGGAAAGTTTTTGGAGCACATCATTTTCTCTAACGTGTCTAAAAATTTTACCCCATTTTCGACTAAAGTCCTACTTTCTCAGTCCCATCTCCTTCCACCTCTTGGTTATGTCGATGTTTCTTGACGCTACCGGAGAACTCTGGATCAAGCTAGAACGGCTACAAAATCTCTGTATTTGCTTCAAAATTGGTCTGAAAAAGTACGACCACAAGAGTTTCGGAATTCTGGAAACAATTGAAGTGGTTATCTATTCGGCGGCTTCGAGATCTGTACGTACTTTCCTTACTGTTTTCAACTATTCACAACCCCAATTTTCCTTCATATCTTCGTGACCGCTTCGAGGACTTTATTCCTATAAGCCAACCCTGTCGCTCTACCTTTTCTCTCCTTCTTCGAACTCCTTGTACTTCGAGCGGTAACAATAACTCTTTCAGTGTTGCAGCTGTTCGGCTATGGAATGCCTAGACGCGTGCGTAATGTCCCAGCACTTCTCTGAGTGTATTCAGGAAGAGAACAAGGGATTATTGTCTGTCCCCACCATTACCCTTAATATATCATATGTATACCTGTATATATTTATATATACAGCACGTATACAATATATTCTACCGTATAAATCATATTTTCATTTGTTATTGTATTTGTTTTTCTTCTGATTCTTAAGTACACATAACTGTGCCCTTACATTTCTCGGCTATCCTCTATTGACTCAGGGCATTAGGAAGCTGGGCTGGAAGAAAACTCAATTTTAGGCTAAGCACGCTTTTGCATTGACAATTCCTTGTATTTCTTTTAAACTTATGTGTTGAGTATGTACAATAAAGAATAAATACTAACACAATATTATTGAACTACTACCACACTATAAAATTATGTAAAAGAGAAAGATATTGATGGACATCTATATTTGTAGTCATTTTTTTGTATTCTAGTTATTAAATGCCATCGTCCTTGGGCATTAGTAACCCATTTTTCAAAGTTCAAATCAATATTCCTTTACGATTTTGTTAGAAATTAAACCCGTGTCATTCAAATTCGAACCACTGAGTAAATAAACTTTTAATACACCTATTTATATTCTCGTTATTCTAAATTCGTTCCTGATAGCATCGTGACTTTATTATAATGTATTGAGGAGACCAAATTATGCATTGGTTCTGTTAGGGAGACTGGAGAAGAAAATGTTCTAATCGATATCTATCGTCGGCTGTCGGCTTGTCACCCTCGGCTCGCTGGACAAAGGGTTGTGAGTTACTATGGTTACCTAAATCTGTATATATGCAGGTATATGAAGATATATTAAGGTGCGACTGTGTTGTCTTTTTTACATTGCTTTTCGTTTTTTTTGGGATTGATTAAATAGCTCTTACTTTAATAAATAAAGAGTAAGTGATCTATTATTTGCATAAGCAAACCAATAATTATAAAGAAAGACATAGAATTATATACGTTGCTAGATTTTGTAATTAATACTCGTTTCAACTGAAACACGGTAACTGTTTTTTAAACTTCAAGTAGGTCCTGATCACTATAGTCGATCCCTTCTATATTTAAGTTACCCATTCCCTCAAAACGAACAAAAAAGTTTTTCTTCCAACAAAAGAAAAACTAACTATTTATATTAAAATATGTATATTTTTGTTCGTCCGTACCTAAAAATATATTCTAAATATTTGATTCAGAGTTAACGTTAGGAAAAGAGCGAGTTTATTCAATGTTCAAATAGCTTCGAGGCATCGATTTCCTCTTTATGTACGTTGAAGATTTTGGCTCGGCGGTAGATGTTCAATGGAATATACACGAACCGTATCATTGTGCTTCCGAAACATATTTTTAACTCCCAACGCAAAAAGAGGGATGTTATAAGTTCGATGTCGATGTCTCTGTGTGTGTGTCTGTCTATCTATTTCATCGTATCTCTCAAACGGATGGACCGAATTTAATGCGGATTTTTTTCATTTGTAAGCAAGTTTTCTTGCCCACCGCAAGTTTTTAACGTAATCGTAATTCGAAAAATATAGTAAAATAGTCTAAATAAATCACGGGGACCAATCAACGCGGACACGTAATGGGTATTAGGTATTTTTGAATTATCTGACCTCTTAAAAAGATTATATTATCAGAGCTCCAACAGACTATCGTAACTTAAGAATCACTAACGAGTACGATATTATCTTTCTTGCAAGTTTGAAGGTCGTTTCGATTCTGAAATACCGCAAAGACGACAATATAATTTGTTACACAGATGATTGCGATACGCAGTTTCTTAAAATCATATAGTGACAGAGTGTAAATCTATATAAATATATGAAATATATGAGCTTTTCACTAAATGTATATGAAAGTATATACGGTTCTTACATAATTTATTTTTATTATGTCTGTCTGCTTGTTTCGACTAATTTCTGGAACGGCTGGAAAGGTGTGAATGGGACTATTACTGGTAGAATTCGGTATACGGTACTCCTTATAACTAAAATCGTTCGACACCTCATTTATTAAAATCGTTTCAATAGCTAAAAATTTATACATACCTTCCTTTGGTCGTAGTCGGGTAAAACAGAAAGTTAAAGTTTCGAAAAGCAGCGTCAATATAGCAAGTACCTTCTCTTAACATCAATCATCTACAAAAGCGGGTGATTCGGTCCATTTTATGTTAAATCCCTTTAACAATTTCCATTTAATAGCCCTGAAGGATTGTAAATGATCTGTCTCAAGCGGTTATAACTCCAAGACCTAGAAGATTTAGCTTTCTTTGATGTGTTCCTCTGCTTATAATGGGTAATTTATTCACGAGTTGAGTAACAATAAAACTATACCTTTTGGACTACCTTTTATCACCGCATCACTCCTTATACTAACTAACATTAAATTATAAATCGAATGTGTAAATGTGACTTTGTTTATTACACTATCACGCTTTGACAATTCAACTGATTATCTTTAAAAAAGTCCTGATGATGAAATCCTGAAATAATCTTTTGAAAAAAGTATCTTCCATGGAAAAAAATTGATACTCTTGCACTGTTGGGCCGATATTTACTAAACATACTAAGAATCACCGCAAGAAAACTGGCTTTCAAATGAAAAAACCTCATCGAATTCGGTCCATCCGTATGAGAGCTACGATGCCAAAGACAGATTGATCATTTTTGACATCCCTCTTTTGCGTCGGGGGTTAAAATGAACAAAGTTTAACTTAAAACGACGGTATGATGTGAACCAACAAGATAGAAAACCAAAACACTGCTAGGGAACTTTGAAAAGTATCCGGACCAAAGCAGATAAAATTGGGTATTTTGTATTAAAGTATTTAACTTCCTAAAAGAACTTGTTTCAATCTTTAACAAGCTTTTATTTTAGTTTAATAGCTTTTCTTTTCAATTACTCGGCAAGTCAAGCTTGTACAGGAATATTACTACAGAATATTTTTTAACGTAAAAGGATGTTTCATTAAAACAGTAGGAGAAGGTAAAAAGAGAAAAACACATACATCTACATAGATACCTACTTTAGACAGCCTCATCTCATTATTATTCCATTAAATCCAATGTAAATGTACCTACATAGAGCATGAGAAAAGAAAATACATTAACTTAAATTACATATATATATCGAGAAATGAATTACATATATAAGAGGAATATCGAGAAACTAATACCTATTATATTAGGAGATCACCTCTAGAACTATATATATCAACATAAAAGTTTCCTTCATTCTGGTATTCTTCTTTTAAAGTAGGTGTCCATATCTTCTTTGTTCGTGGTGTTATTTCTCATGTATTTTGGGGTCTACCCTCCAAGGATTTCTTCGCCACTCCAGCCGCTACTGTGTCATTATCGGTTTCAGTCCCGTCCTCTTTAAGTCGTTTTTGATAGACGTCATGCAGGTAGTCGGCGTTTTACCTCGACTCGCTTAGGATCTTTAATGTTCATGACGTAATTTGTCATGTACACTTTTTTTGCACGGCATAACATGTCCGTACCGCCGCAAACGTTTTATAATGAGTTTGTCAGCGAAGTTTGCAGCCTTTAACGTAAGCCGAATATGCTCGTCTCTGACTATTCTTCAATGTCAGTAAATCAAGTGTCCATACGGCAACGGATTGAGCATACGAAGGGTTACTTTTGGTCATCTACTAGCCAAGTTGATATTTCATAAACATAAACGATAATAGAAAACAAAAAAATGAACGGGAATGACTTAATCTCAACACTAAGTCACGTGGTTAGAATACCATATTAGCATAATACAAAAATACAGATGTTAGTGATTAAAGTAAGAAATTTGACGCGAAACAGTTGCATCTTGACAAAAGGGGCAGGAATAAAAAGCGAAAGACTTAAAAAAGTCCTATACCAATCTGCCTAGCCATCGTGGCCGTAGCCATAAAATGCCAAATCTCATTTCTAAAGAGAGGCCTATGCCTTTAAGGTCAAAACATCGTTTGTAAAGAGAGGATTATGAAAGGTCGGCCCATACCCCAAGTCCTCCCCATACCCCTCCCAAGTCCGGCATTAGGTGATACGCCTGCTCGTTTGCCCCTATTCCATAAAAAAACTATATCATTACCTGTCGTAATTATTTATTTCAATGTTTCTGGGTTATACTATTTATGTACACATAAAAAAATTAAGTTGTTTATTTCAAAAACTCGAAAACTTCTGCACCAAGTGAGCTCAAAATTGGAAACAATATCTACGTAATGAAATTAAGAGCCTAATCTGAAGCAGTACAAAGTAAAACAAGCACTGCTATACTTTTATTACATCTACTGAATATGATCAGAAAATAAGTTGAGGCTTTTTCAGTATGAAAAACAAAAACACTCGCACGCCAGACAACAAAGGATTTATCCGCCACCAGACAGAACAGTCTAGCTTTTTTTTTATTATATGTTCCTGCCAAAATGCCTCTACTCTGCTCAATGGAAGCATCTTCACTTTTACACCGGCTTAAACGCAATCGCTCTCTTTAATTTTTTACTACGATATTTATGTATGTGGTAAAAACATACTTTTTAAAGCACTCAGTGTAATATCATCATCGTCAACAGCTTTTGACAGTCCACTAGTGGACATATGCCTCTTCTTAAAAGGAGGTTTTGGCATACTTATATCACGCCAGATGGGTTATTATATACAATATGACTGAGTACATTTTAGGCTGAAATTTTTGAGTATTTGTTTGACAAGCACCCAGATAACCAAGACCCGTTGTAGAACATTGTGACATAAATTCAACATTGAATAATACCTACCTGGTAGGAGCTGGATGCGAAAACCCCAAAAACGATTAAAATAGCGTGCAATAGGAAGGTCTATGTCCAGTAGTGGACTGAGGTAGACTGATGAAGATGAATACTAACCGAATAATAATGAATACGATTTTTTTTAAATCAAATAATTTGTGTAAATGAAATTCGTGTACCACCACACAGAGGTGGAGACGTTAACAATAAACCTCTTGATATTATTTTCATATACGTAACTATCGACATTACAAGGAAAACGGTCTTACAACTTCACTAGGCAGAGAGTTCGGAGGTTTTAACGAGGGTCGCTTTCTTTAACATAAATATACTATTCGATTCCGTTTTCTTTGCGAATCCGTACCGATATCCCCTTTATCAGACTAATTGAGTTTGATTGTACCTTGTCTAGATCCGAAGTGGTTGGAATAATAAGAGAAAACCCCAGCTTGCGACACGAGGTACTAAATAAAATATCATGAAAATAGATCCCTGCTTTAATAGAGCGACGTTTTATGAATCCTTTATCCGTTTAATTACGTTCTTTCTCTTCGTAGTTCGTTTAATTTTCTTTGAAATTGTTTTTTACGATATTATATGGACATCAGTTTCATATTAGGCTTAAAAAAAGTATGTAGCTCGTAGGCTCTATTGTTGTATACTTTAAATTGTGAACCCTCAAAAACCTATGAAATAATTATAAAAATTATAATCCATTGAAAAAATGTATAACTTGAGGGTTAAGTTAGTCAGTTTATCACGCGTATTGACAACTCTGTTATTTAATAATAAAAAAACTGGTAAAGTTCGTTGCATAAATAATAATAAATATTTCTAAGATATAAATATTTCGAACATCTAACACACAACGCCATCTAGCCCTCAACTAAGCAGAGCTTGTATATTACTAGACAACTGATTTAAATACAAACATACTTTTTTTTGTATGGATCGGAAGAATCTCGTAGTAGGATTTACTTTTATCTGATATTCAATTGGTGTTTTTTAAATCTTGATCAGTGCCGTATTAGTGAAGTTATTAATTTAATACATCTCTTTACATTAATTCTATAAAGCGGTTTTACGTACCAGTTACGATACGATACGTTTCAATTATTATCAATTAAGATGCAATTCCAAAGTATCTGTTCCGGTGGCGCAGTGGTAGCTTACGCGACTGCTGTCCATGAGGTCTCGGGTTCGAATCCTGGGTCGGGCCAAGTGTTTGTAAGATCTACAAATATTTGTTTCGGAGTTTGGATGTTTTCTATGTATAATATGTATGTATTTACAACAACAAAAAGTATTTATGTATTCATATCAGTTGTCTAGTACCCATAATACAAGCTCCGCTTAGTTTGGAACTGGATGGCGTTGTGTGTTAGATGTCCGAAAATATATATTATTTATATATTATTAATGAAACCCTCCAGGATTACACTTTATTTGCTATCAAAGGTAAAAAGAATCCTAAATACGTATGTACGTACGTACACACGTGTACATATGAATCTATATAAATGTGTTTCGTTACGTCAAGTGCATTAATGTACACGTGCCAATCGATAGAGGTAGTTCGGCGTTGTCAGCTAATGCTCGGCCAACCATGAAGGTATACCCAACAAGGGTTGACAAGCCTCTATCTCAGGGGTATAATGGGTTCGTATTTGAATATCGTGTATTTCAATTATTATTTCTGGTAGAGATATTAATTTGTCAAGTGTTTTTTAAATCACACACAACCACATAAAACAGAGTAACAATGTTAAATAAGTAATTAAGAGATAAAATTAACTGCTTACCACATAACGTTATAATATCAAATGGGGTAGAATTAAACTCGCCTTGGAAAACTAAGCCTTAACGGGAATACTTTAGTTCTGCATGAATTCTTAACCTCCCAGGATTATTACTTGAGACTGAAGGTCTAACGGAATTCACATCCTTTATAGTAAGGGTGTTTATCTTGTTAAGTATATAACTTTCATATATACTCAATCTATGCTAATATTATAAACTCGAAAGTAACTCCGTCTATGACGCTTTCACGGTTAAACCATTAACAGATTTCAATAAAGTATTGGCATAAGTATAGTTACACTTACTTACTTATATTAGACATGGATTCTTGAGGAAGGACATAGGCTTCTTCTCTCTACCGCGGTGAGCGACATACGCAAGGGTAGAGTACGTCTAGTTAAAAAAGGTACACCACGCTGTTCTCAGCACGAATGAGAAGTTCAAAGAGAATTATTACTAATAAAGTACTTATATTCAAAAGATTACTTATGCACACAAATTTTAGCCTAGGTATAGCTATATATAATTAGCCTGGATAATTAATTTTACGACAATAGATCGTGCAATGTTGGTGTAGTTCTCCGAAGTTCGACCTATTTACAATTAGTTGGTCAATACCGCAGATGGGCTATTGTTACTGCAGTTTGTACTACGTACGTAGCTGTTGATACTTCCACTCGACGTTTTTATTGTATTCCAAAACATTGGCTTAGAGTAAGATCGATTTTGAAACAGGAACATTACTTTTCTGTTCGTTATACAATCCTTGATCGATTCGGAGTAGAATTGTTACGAAGTATGGAAAACAATTAATGCAATATACACTTTGGTATTCCGATTTTCCAATCTAAAATTTTTTAGAAATTCAATTGAACGAAAATACTGTCTAAAAATATAAAACCTTATAGCTTGACGTATCAAAGCCTATATGAACAACATATTATATGATTAGAATTATAAGTTTCACGCAAAACACAAAACTGATTAAACAATTATTGTTATCCTAGCTTAGAAATCAACGCCTTGAGTTTAGTAGTTAGGATCCCTAACTCCTTGTGGTGACGAATTAATAACATGTAGTGTCGATTGGAAGCCGCTTAGGGGAGAACAATGCGCAGGATAACAGTATACATAAGCATCTCATCTTTAGTATTCAGTAAAATTTTCTCATACCTCTGTATGGGAAAATTAACCGTGAAAGAAAAACTTGTTGTTTGTTATCCACCAAACTTTTTATTAGGGGTATTCATATCATATATACTCCATACATATACATAAAAAATAGATGGGGAAGCTGCTTTAAACATTAATGTATTCAATTTAATATTGCACTAATATTTATGTAACTATGTACATATAAGTATTTGATAGGACTAAGAATCTGATTAAACAATATGTTCATATATATATCCTGATTGTGTGTCAATAATATTTTTTTTATTCTCCGTAACAAAAACATTAAATAGCAAAGTTATCTAGTGGTGTCAAACTGAAAAAGGTTTAAAAACTGGATTTCGAATCGGTTAACGGCTGCCTATTTTGAGGTTTCAATCAATCAACAACCCATAATGTCCCCACGCTGGCCAAGTGCGGGTTGGGGACTGGCAATAATACGTTGTGGCTACGTAAATCTTGCCGTTGGATGTTTTTAAGCCTCCCGAAGGCCTCCAACTAAGCTTCACGACTGTTATCGTATGATAACAACCGGGACCGACTGCTTAACGTGACCTCCGAATCACGGAGACGCTCATGGTAACATGCCACCAGCGGTCACCCATCTAGGTCCTGACCGCGCCGTCGTTGCTTGCCCTCGCTGATTGTTTTTAATCACCGAGTGCAAGTGGGCTATGAGCGTCCGTGAGCTGATTTTGAGGTTGGAAGGCTTGAACGTTACGACAGTTCAAAAATATATCTGATTTTTATTCTTGATGTAAAAAACTAAATAAAATACGTAGGTAAATAAAAAAAAGGAGTCCTCTTCATGTTAGATTATTAAATACGAGTATATGTCAAGTGATTCGAAAAGTAACTACTTATATGAACATATTATTTGTTAAAAGAATAAGTTGATCGTTCTTTAATATAAGAAGCTTAACATTTTTACGACACAGTAAATAACGTTCATAACTTTTACATAAAAATAAATAAATAGTTAAGGCTCCTCTGAAACTAAGTTAGCCAATCACATTTATGTGATGACATGTGGCTTGGTTACATTCATAGTAATATACAGGATTATACATCCGCGAGACTTAAATTTACGAAGTAATCTGTAAGTACTTATCTAATCCTTTTGTAAATAAGACATTAAATTAATGTAAATAAACTGATTCCACTTTTTAAATACGCTTGCATTAAAAAATAAATGTTTTCTATAAATTTTTTAAAGGAACAATGATTAAATATGTTTTTCTCGAATGTAGATTTTAGGTTTTAGACTACCGATTCTTTCATTTTTTAATATAGCTAGCCCTAAGCCTGATAAAGGATGAAGGGAAAGTGGATTCAGAGAACCTACGAGTTGTTAGATAAATTGTCATCTCGTTTTGTTTCACTGTAGGTAGCTATTAGGTACCTAGGTATCGAGATGTGCTTGGGTTTTAACAAACTTACTTCTTTAAAGCTGAATTCATACCTTTAACGTGAAAATGTAATAATCTGAATTAATTTTAAGATGAGTATTACTTTCTTAGTGTAAATTTGACTTCAATCGACCGGCAACTACTTAAACAAATGTTGTTGGGATTGATGTACTAAAGCTGCTGCTGCTGGAAGAGGTGATGCGCTAATTTTCATTAACCCTGTATATAATTGATTCCGATTCGAATATAACTGGACGTTATAGTTTTACGATTCAATTACGAATGATGCGCATTAAGTATTTTGACTTTGTTATTTCCTATCAATACACGATTGGAAGGCACAGGAAGATTCTATGAATAAAAAATTGTAGACCGTTTTGTTCATCGCTGTGGCACTCCACTCCTTTTTTTGTTCGGTAACCACTGTTACCGAACAAAAAAAGGAATTGTTTTAGGTGATTGTTCATTAGTTGGTTCCCCATTTAATGATGTACTTTAATCTGAAAGGTTTGTTAAAAATGGTGAAAAGGGCTGTACTATCAAGTTTTATTAAAGACGTGTATCTGAGCTCAAAATTTTCACCACAAACAACCACTACCAATACAGTTTACTTGAATATTTTTTTTATCAATAAACTATATTCCTATTTAACAAGTTCTGTTATTGCATTAAGTGTCATAATATACATCTATGTATACCTATATGTATAAAAGAGGAAGACATAGCCCGGACCGCTGAACCTAGAATCCTAAAATTTTACATGTAAGTTATTTGTATAACGTAAGTGAGCACTAAGAAAGGAATTTTGGAAATGACACTGCTAAGGGGGTAAATAGGAGAACTTCAGCGCGAGAGAAGTCGCGACGCTAAAAAGAGAAGAGAAAGAAAGAAGAGCTTGTAATTAATATGATAGAGATAACGCAGTTGGTAAGGCGTTTCTCCCGCTATCGATTCGATTTCAGTGCACACCTGACTTTCAAAGTGAGTTCGTTAAAGTTTATTAATATATAAAACATTGCTCTAAGTACTGAGATGCTATCCTCTGGGAAGTTTAGAGTCTTATTAAAACTTTGTAACTGACTAAGTTTACCGTCTCCAAGTTTACTTTAGGTAGGAATTAATAAATGAAATGAGAGAATGATTAAAGCTTTAAGTTATGGATGATTTAGAACTTAGAATAAAACTTAAGGATATGGGTTATTTATATTGAATCTGCTAGTCCCTTCGTTCTTATTACTTACTTTTTCATTATATTAGGTATCTTTTCTATACAGTCTTACAACTTTGAACGATTGTCACTAAATATACGTTTACAGCTACTATCATCCAGCAACTTTACGAGCTCGCGGACACGAATTGACTCATACTAATTTGGATGTCATTCTTGTTGTTTTCGTAGCCGTCCATAAATGTTTGAATTTCGATGAATGTATGAAAAAAGTGTGTAAGTTGTAACGGAGAATATTTTAAAAAGCAATAATTGTAAAATATTATTACAGAAATACATAGTTTTAGTCAAGAATTAATTTTCAAGTTTCAAAGTCGCCTATTTACCATGTGAACTACTTTTGTCTCAACAAATCTTGGATAAAGTTTAAAACAAAGAGCTTTTTATAACTTATATATTATCACTAGCTGACCCGGCAAACGTTGTTTTGCCATATACATGAAGAAAAATAAAAAAAAAATACTTAGAGGTGGGTCACCCTTACCATTTAAGGGTATGAAAAATAGATGTTGACCGATTCTAAGAACTAGCCGTTCTGTACATAAAATTTTATAAAATTCGGTCTAGCCGTTTCGGAGGACTTTGATAACAAACAGCGCGACACGAGAATATAATATATTATTTGAAGTTTGAGATAAAATGGAAATAACCTATTTATTTCTTTATTTTAAAGTAAACTTCCGCTCTAGAAGTAAGTCCTGTGTCGCGAAATATTTACAAAACATACATGAAACGGGCATAAAGAACACCCAGACTTAGAATAACAATTTGTGGATCACACAAAGTGTTGTCCCATGTAGAATTTGAACCGACAACACTTGGTGAAGTAGGAAGCGGCGTGGCGAACGCGAAGCCACTAGGCCATAGGCGTGCAGTCTTTGAAAAGACGTTCCTCATTTATGCTACGATTACTTTCTAAATATATATCGATAAACTTTATTGGTGTTTGGAAGTTGATTTCGAGATCAAGGAGTGCAGAAACGTAAATAAAGATGGAAATGAATTCCCGTTCGACAAACAAACCTTGATTCTTGAAACCAAGGAAGTGAATAATGATGAATTCGACGTTTATTGTTCTATTTGCGTAAGATTAAATTGGCTGTTTACTTTGCCGCGCTGTTTTTTGGTTAGATTACGTACCTATGTAGAAACCCTATAGGTAGATGCTAATTTGTGTACAGTGGCTATTCCGAGAGTTACTTTCAATACATTAATATAAAACCATTAAAAACTTATGAAGTTTATTCGAAGTGGTCTCCATTTGCTACAATACAGTCCTTTAAGCGTTGAGGCCATTTATCAATAACAGCACTCTTTCTATGGGAAAATTCTTCACTGCCAATCGTATGGATTGTTTTAGGGCCTCAAAATTATCATGGCGTTTACAGCAAGCCTTACTCTCTAAATCTGACCATAAATCATAACCCACTGGATTAAGATCAGGTCTACATGATGGCTAGTCTTTAGCTCTGATAAAGCCCGGAACGTTCGTATCTAAACAAGACAGGGTGATCGAGCTTTATGACCCAGCGCCAAGTCTTGCTGAAAGAACCATTCTTGGTTATTGAACATGACGTTCTAAGAGGCTTGATTACCTTCTCAAGAATCGTATCTTGATACGCTTGTGCCGATGTTTTGATATATTTTTCACAAAAATATGGCTCAGTCATTCCTTCATAGCTAACATCCCATACACAAATTGTGGTGTGAGGGGTGTTAGTTATTTTCGCATTGAAGTCGGATAATGACCACGTTGTGCTCTGTTGACTAATTGGGAAGCTTATTTACAGCTTAAACCATTTTTTTCTGTGACCTCCCTTTGCGTGCTGCTTCAATAGTTGTTTTGATTTTACCACCCTATTTTTTTAATTATCAGCTAAGAAACGCATAAACACCACGTGGACGGCCAGACTTTTTTCTTATCTTCTTCTGTTGTCGTTCTTTTCTTTTTCTGTCACAAACAGAGGAGGTTTCTTTGTACCTGATAATAGCCCGGTACATATTTGACCAATACGCAGCGTATAGAGGATTTTTAAAATTGTATTTGTCTCCGTACTTACTTTATGTAATGCAATCACAGTGATTCGGGTCTCTTTATCACAACACTCCATTTTAATATCCCAAAATATTTTACAATATTATAGGCGCAAAGATAAGAAAACACAAAAAAATTATAGATTCCAAATTCAAAAGAAATATTTTGTTTATTTTTAATTGTAACAGTATTTATGGCCAGACTAAGTATATGTCGCAGGCAAATTGTTAAGGCTGTGATATTATAATAAACCGGTAAATTGTCAATCACCTTCATACAACTTAAGGGCCTAGTTTTAGTGACATTGTAAGCTAGGTTAGAGTGTTTTTTTTGTTTTAAAAGCATGTTTTTTATAGTTTAAAAATTAATAAAAAAGGTAAAAATAACCTAACATAACCGCTAGTTACCGGCACTGTATAATAAAATAAAAAAGTAAATTGAAGTCCATTAACAATCTACCGGTTTATTATAATATCACAAGTGAGATTGTAATATCACGGGTTTAACAATACAACAATAAGAAAAATTCGCTGAGTAAGCATAATCAATACAGGACAACTTGCCATTTATCTGGACTAAATCTCAATTTAGTCTCTTATAATCTCATGATATAATCATTCAAAATAGAACACATATAAGCGACAACATCAAGATCTAGATTGTACGATTACAATATACCGAGTATTACCCATGTAAGAAATATGTATATATATTTAAAGTAGCTGACCCGGTGAACGTCGTACAGCCATATTCATTTTCTTGAATATTTTCTAAATTACTGAAAATCTTCCCGCAGAGCTTTGTATAGGACTAAGAGGGCTAAGAAGAAGATATAAAACCTCCGCCATCTACGGTTTTCTTAAATATATTCTGTAAATATATAAAGAGGCGGCTAAGCTCTTGACGATTAACAGCCACCGGCTCCACCCGAAGAGGTACGGAGGTGACACGGGACCGCTAGTTGAGTCACGGCGTGCTACTGTTGGCTTCTTCACCAAGTCACAAGTGTTAAACCCTGTCATAATTAAATAGGTAGGGCGTCAGCACGATTTCCCTTGTCTTCTGCTGGCCCAGGTCCTTTCCGGTAAAGGCTGCTTTGGTTAGTACCGGCTCTCGATTATTGGGTGTTATTGGAGGTGGTGGATAAAGCCTTGAGGAAGATTTACACTCACTTCTTAATTGGCCGTCGCTGAACCGGCGGCGGAAGCACGCATTCTATCACCTCATGCCGCTCTAGTCAAGATTACTAATTCAAGTTGGTATATGAAACTGCTTTTGCGTAACAGTATTCTAGCTCAGGAGAATATTCGGTGCCCGGCGTAGAATTAAATCATTGTTATTTTTATTAAAAGTCGAGATTTATTTTCTCGTGTACCTAGATTTTTTTTATTTCTGTAATATAAAACAAAAATCCAAATTTGCCGCCCCTAGAATACGCCGCACTAGGCTTCAATCTACTCAGCCTAGTGGTAAATTCACCACTGTGTAGGTGAAGTGTGAAGAAGGTGACCGCTTCTATAGCTGGCAACATTTTAACCTTTAGTGCCTACTCCTTCTCGAATAAAAACGTGAGCGTAAATAAACATAACAAAAAACAAATGTCTAAATTTATTGTCTATTGTAATAAGTAGCCAAGTCACAAATCTTAATACCTACGTTGTTATACTTACCTCAAGAGTATTCTTACAAAAGAATTTCTAAGTAGTCTAACAAAAACATTGTGTTGAGTTTCCATTCTCTGATAATATCAGATGACTGGTATTACAAAGAAGCTGAAGAAATTTCACAATGAATTTTCTTACAGAAATTGAAATGTTCTATATCTTTTATTTAAATTTGTTATTGTATACCTAATAGGTACTGAATTTTCCAACAGCGTAGGTACTGGTTTATAAAATAACTATTCGATGTAAAGCAGGTTTCGGGCTAGTAATGATTATGATGACGCAATCTTCCATAGTCATGTTCCAAGAATGACGTGAAAATTGCATCTTTTAAAATAAAGCTCCTTTAAAATCCTGAGAAAACTCTTGATCAGGACAACGAACAAAGTAATCAAACATATTTTGTATTACGGTACGGATCGGTTTTTTACATTCCTATTTTAAAAAAATCATTAATTAAATTTTATTTTAAAAGTCAATATAATATTAATAACTAGCTGACCCATGCGACCTCCTTTGTGTGGAGACACAAAAGAGATCGCGTGGGTCAGCTAGTAATAGGAGTTTTGCCCGTAGCGTAATAATATTGCCCCGTTTTTGAAACATTCTCCGTTGTTGCTCCACTTCTATTGGTCTTAGCGTGATGATATATAGCGCCATGCTATATGGCCTTTATCGATAAATGAGCTACCTTATACTAAAAGAAATTTAAAATCGGACCAGCACTTTCTGATATTAGCGCGTTCTAGCAACAAAGAAAAAACTCTTCACTTTAATTTATCAGTATACCCAGACATAAAATTAATTTAATGTAAAGTATTACATATAAAGTATTTATTTAGTATTTAATGTGAAGTACTGAGAGTACGCCAAATTTTTTTTTAAAAGTAATGAAATCTATGCATGAGAAAATTTTAAATACTCCCTCAATAATAAATCAAAGCCAGCGCCGTATATATCGAACTCCTATTATAACCATAAATATCTCTTTCATAAAAATACAGCCCTTCTACCTCCGCCCTAAGGTGTACAACAAAGTTTGTCAATTACACCCACATATTATGAAGTTATCTACGAGAGAAATGAAGCGACTGGTCATGGATTGGCTGCTGAACCTTTCATATGATGAAACGGAACTAGTCCTTCCAATTCACGGGCAATAGCAGCTAAACATAACACACTCACAAACACACACACTCGCACACTCGCATCCAAACACATTTACACACGAAAAACACTCTTAACCGCACATGAATGAACACAGTTGTTACCACACCCAATTCAAGAGGCATCTAGATTGGAATCGATGAATTTGTTCTGATTATATTTTATACTCTACTTCTAAATTATATACCTATAGATGTATAAATATTTTATAAGCTAAAACCGCTATCCTTCTCAAAGTAACGCTAGGGTGCTAATTTCTGTTGTTGCCTCACTATTATTATTATTTCTTTGCCAATCTTTTTAGCATCGTTTGTCGTTGTTGTTTGTTCCGCACTAAGCTCGAGGCTTGGGTCGCGACAACCAAGACCAGATTTTACATTATTCATTCTGCTGTTCTAAAATCTCTCGTTGTTATGAGAGATTCAATAGTGCTCGTTCTGCTGTTATAAAATCTCTCGTTGTTACGAGATATTTTAGAACAGCAGAATGAGCACCATTGAATAATGTAAGCTCTGGTCTTGGTTGCCGCAACTCAAGCCTCGAGCTTAGTGCGGAAACCGTCGATAACTTCAAGTCTGTAACTTGTTTATGTAGAAATTGAATAAATAAATAAATTTGAACTAAGTAGATCTTTAACGTAACTAAGAGTATTAACCGCTTTATAATTAAATTGGTACTTTCTGTTAATTGTGCTAACTGATTTATGAGCTTCTAATTAAATACTTACTAATATTACAGATAATTAAAGCCGAGCCATTAATCTTTGCGTCCTTCAAAAGGCACCTTTAAGATATAGTCTATATTAGGTTCTTTGACGCTTATCGCTGACTGGCACTTTTTCAACCGAAAATTTTAATTCACAGGATGTTATTTAAAGGAATTTTAAACGAAATGTTATTAACATGTATCATTTTTTTTAAATTATTTGCGTTGATTGACGACGAGACATAAGAAAGCTTACATTAAAAATTGTATCTAGTGGTGATGAAGTTATAACAGACCCCATTAAAGTGGTCCCTATTTGTTGCAGGTAACCTGAAGAGGCGATTGGGGCGGGCGCGCGGCTTTGTTCTACGCATGTTCGACGCACTGTGCAACTGCACGCAAACAGCTGCAGCCGCCGCTGCCCGTTCTACTCGCAATAATCCATTCACGAAGCGTTAACTCGATCACATCTAACATGTTATCAAAACCTTTAGTGAGCACTTGGTTTTATATTCAGTTTACAATCTTGATTTGAATTATGTATTAGCATTGATAAGTTTAGGATGACTGAAATTGACAAATTATTTAATCTGCAACGTTGCTACGAAAATATGTTTTTAAATGTGACGAAATGGTTATGTTTGCGTTGTTCCAAGACAAAGTTGAACCACTTAGTAGTAGATGATCTTTCAACACGTCATAAAAATTAGGTACATAACTACAGTTTGGCAAGTTTATTAAGTGCTAAGTAGTAGTATAGTCAAGAATAGCTCTGTTTGCACGAATCTATCATTATGCTATGAGTAAAGGGAATAAGAAGTAAGAGATAAAAAAGTATGTTACTTATAGCCAACAATTTTTTTTAACTAATTTGGATTCCAATATCTTACAGATGACCGCGATACCTACTATGCTAAAACAATTGGAATAGTTTGGTTCTGTTATGCAGTTCAAACACATACATTAAGTATAATTTCTAAGTAAATTTTCTCTCTTCCTCCGCAGGCCTGTGACTTGAGTTCCATAAAACTAATATTGAGATTAGATAATTTTTTTTTTTCGTTCCAAGGCCTTCGTATTATTATGGTATAAATATTTGATTAGATACTCGCATTTTACCAGAAAAAGGACATCTTATTTGTATTATAATAACATTTCAGTATTTTTGTTTTTTATATTACATTATGTACTTACGAGTGTCTATCTTGTTTGGTCAAAGTTCGGAATTGTTCATTTGTACCCATATACATCTAAATCCTGAATATGTTTTCCACCTTCTGAAACGTGAATAGAAAAGAGGTCGACGATATTTATATTAAAATATAGAGCCTGTGCCCAGCTTATAACAAAATAAATGTTCAAACTTCCAGTAAGTATTTTGACCCGTTTTCTGGTTACGCACAGCTGGACTTACTACAACAATATTATAAAAGAGATTATTAAAAATGCCTTCGACTTCTATGAAATGGGTCAATATTAAGGCACGTATTGTTCGATACTATCTCACTCGCACTTAAGAATATGTAAATATTGGAAACAATTTTTAGTTATGGATTCTTGAAAACTATTATTGAAAATTAGTTTATAATATTTCAAATTCTTCGTGTTTATGATTTATGACTATTTGTTTGTTGTTAGATTTTAAGTCAAGCGAATATCAAGCCTTAGATACAATATTCTGCAGCAAAAGCACATGTATCACATTTATTATTTTTTAAATACTTTGAAATTATCAGGATAGTTTCAGTTGTACCAATATCTGAGAAATATGACTTCTGCTATCAAAATGACAGACTTGAGCCAGACTGCAATAGAACGAGAGGCGCAGTCAAAATTTACAGCCCATTATTCGTACTTTTGTAACGATGGCGAAATTTATTGAGACACTATATCACTTGCCCAATAAACTCCCATAATGAGACGTTCATATTGTTATCAAAAGACAACAGTAGTTGATGGAATCTTCAACTTTTGATCTTAGCCAAGTAACAAGTATGAATCCTACTAATATTATAAACGCGAAAGTTTGTATGGATGGATGTTTGCTAATCATTCACGTAAAAACTACGGAACGGATTTGGATGAAACTTTACAGCAATATAGCTTATACATCAGAATAACATATAGGCTATTTTCCACGATAACCGACATATACGCGGGCAGAGCCGCGGGCACAAACTAGTATGATCATAAAATCAACTGTAAATTATGTTATAGGTATAGACCAAAAATCAAAACTTATTTTTTATTTACTATTTTCTTGGCAATGTTATCAGCGCTTCATTACGATGAACGTTTAATGGTCACACCATAGAGCCATTAATCAAAAGTTGAAGTTGAACGTGAATGAAAATGTCAATGAAAATTTGAGTACCAGCCTCTTGAAGAATCTAGTATGTCTACAAAGTATTTTTTTCTTCGTTTTTTAGTATACACACGTAATGTCCTTAGCAATTTCAATAATTTTATAACATAAAACTGTGTAAAACATTAAAGGCTTTCAGCACGAGCGCCTATTAAATCAATTTTAATATTTGCTCCGGAAAAGTGAAATCAGTTATATTGTAGCGACGGTAAAATAATTTCATGTCTTTTAAGTTCTGTAATTCTCAAGATTGTTGAATGTTAAGTATTTTTTCCTCAAATAACGTCACTTCCACGAGATTTCACTTTGCGTTTCTTGTGTAAGACGTGCTCTTATTTTATTCGCACACAGCCTTTGGAAAGACCTCTTGAAGGTTCGACTGTTTCTTAGAATGAAAGATTAAAT
Organism: Hyphantria cunea; assembly: GCA_003709505.1. Lineage (NCBI taxonomy): Eukaryota > Metazoa > Arthropoda > Insecta > Lepidoptera > Erebidae > Hyphantria > Hyphantria cunea. Next base: position 1,321,051 of record PKRV01000116.1, read on the forward strand.
TTGGGGTAAAAACGCGGAGAGGAATTTTATTCTAGTTGTAGCCATTTTGTTAATGTATTTGTATACAATATCGATTAGAGAATGCTACAAGATACAAGTAGGTATTTCTTCAAATTACGTGTGTATAAGAATCACAAATTATTAAATGTACAGAATCTTCTACTTAAAGTAAGTATATCAAAGTTTAATAATTTCCCCGATAGTGTAACCAGCTTGATATAATCCCCCTATCTTAGTAAGTAGTGATCTTTAATTTCTTCACCTTAGTCTTCCTAGGATCCTGAAATATTACATGGTGTTATGTGATCGGTGTGAATACGCTTATAGTACGTAAGGATGTATTTAAGTAGTTTATTGTATTGCAATCTGGCGACGTATTCTAACTTGGTGCATTTGTAATGGCTCTTGTAACTTATAAAAATGATCTGAGCCGTTTAGTTAATCTCCGAAAACCCTTAAAATATACTCAATATGGATTATGTATATATATTTATAGGTACTTAATAAAAGGTAGGAAATCGTCACCAATAAATAAACATGGTACTATCTGACTCGAACATGTACTTTCTGTTATTATAACTTATTTTGTCCGTACACGATTTTTGAGTGTAGTGACGATTCTGCGCAATAAAATCACGCACACTAAATGCATGTCATAGAGACAAAAAACGATCAAAAAGTCCTTTTATAGGTTACAGAACCAAATACTGAGTATTATGTGTATGGGATGAAGTGTTTATGTATTTTCTACGGATTTTTGGATGTTTTATCTAAAGTACCAAATATTCTAGATACTATTACGTAGGATGTATCTAATAAATGATTTTTAAGTGTCGCATTTTGTCCGGAATGTTTGTAAATGTTTAGTAAACGTATTTAATAATCACATATATATTTTATATGTAATAATTAAGTATTTTGTAAGTAGGATTCTATCTGTAACAAAAGTGAATTTTCTACTATGCATAAAAGTTATTTTAGAGGAATATTCTTATTAATATGAGCTTTTGACTTTTCTTGTTTAATACGTATACCTACTTAATTTATAACACAAGATTGAAGCACAGAACAAGCGCAAATTTTTAGATCCAACTTTATTCAGTACATATATCAATATTCCATGTATATTTTACTGCATTAATATTATTTTATGGCTTAATCTGTTAAGTGTATAAACAAAAAGGATTTTTCTTATAATTGATATACGTCTATATCGAGAGAATATTATAATATCTATAATTTTTCAAAACTAAAATAATAATGGACGCAGTGTAAATTATTGTCTTTTCGTACAAACTCATAAAATACGAAATATAGGAGTATGTTTAATGTACGTTTCTGTAGTTAAATGTTCACAAGTAATCGATTAAGTGTTTAAAAGATAAATGTTCAATGTGATATCCTGCCTGTAAACCTTTTCCAGTGTGATTCTACAGAAAACTTCTAAAATAAAGTGATTTTATAAACAATTTATGTTTGTATTATTAAAATTTAGAACCCGTTTTTGGAATTTTAGCTAAATCTGAAAAGGAGAGATCATATAAAAGAAACTCTTTAAATAGCTTTTTAGTAAATCCTATCTCCAGTTTAATTAGTGGCGAATTGAAGCATTTGAGTGCACTGTCTGAAGGTCTAAAGGTCGCGGGGTCAATTGCTCCTCAGTCGTGAAAATTCTTCTTGAATTGATGTTAGTCAAGTCATTTGGTAGTTTTACCTGGAAAGTTAATTAGATTTTTAAAATTGATGATATTATAGATTTCGACGGGCTCTTTTTGAATTTTTGTCGCTCACACCGCCATATTGGAAAAATCGCACTCAAAACAGTTTTAAGGGAATAATTCCGTTCCGACTCATTTTACGAAAAAAACATGTAACAACAAATTAAACTAACTAAAAAAACAAATTAAACTAGAGGAAATTCCTATTCCAATTAATGCAGGTGTCATTTGTTGTTAAATCAATAGTTTTAGCGTACGAGAGCCACAAAGTCCACTCCAACACGCGTTTTGGCCAAATGACATATCCACACCAACATGAGGTAAAATAAGTGGCGCGTTTTTTTATGTTATCCTCAGCAGGCCTAATCCACTTGTATGTCATGTACTACTTCAAAATTTAGCGTATTCTCCTTCACTTCGCTATTCTTGATGGACCGGATTTAGGAGTTCATCATCTTAGGTACGGAGCGAAATCATTATCATCATCATCAGCCTATCGCAGTCCACTGTTGGACATAGGCCTCTCCAATTTCACGCCACTTAGTTCGATCTATGGCTTCTCGCATCCAGCTCCTGCCAGCCGTCTTGCGCAAATCATCGCTCCACCTGGCCTGTGGACGTCCTACACTACGTTTGTCGAGAATCATCAGCTTTGTTGTAGTCCTCCGATTTCGTCAAACGTTTGCTCGAGAAAAGACTCTGTTTTTTCCAACTCATCGCTATCTTATAGTGTAATGGGCGAATTATCACAGGTAGCAATCAATTGGTACAGGTATTTTTTGCAAATGCATAACGAGATGTCAAGGAGCCTGTGGATGCGGAAAGGCTGGATTAAAGTGCTCCGTTATATGTACCAACTGCAATGGTCAAACAAAAGGACAACAACTAAACTGATGATTCGACGTCCTTCCTTGGAAATCAAAGTATCTTCATTACAAATTTCATTAAAATCGGTACTGCGGTTTAGCCGTGAAACGTTACAGAAAGACAGTTACTTTGAATTAATAATATTAGTATGTGAGTATGGATATGAAAATTTAAAGCAAACATTGTTGTTACGAATGCAAATTAAGTAAAGTATCAGATATACAGGAAGCCCTTTTAAATGTTTACAAAAACATTCGCATTTTCCCCCATGAAATTTACTAATGAGAAATTTACAATAATTAGAATTTAATTAAACCCCTTGTGTTACGTGATAGGTTTAGTAGCTCACAAAATACCGGTGTTATTGGACAGAGAATTTTCTTTTACAAGACAATAGGGAATGCTACGTGCTTATAATACCAGACTTTTTATTATTTAAGTAGAAATGCTTGGAAGTGGAGTAACTCAAGTACACTCTGTTTTTTTATAGCTGGAAATTAGCGTCTCATATTGAAAGCTTATCTTAAACGTATGTAAATCAATCTTTGGACTTTTTGATACTTTAAAATTTACTATAGACAAATAGACATGTTTCTTGGCGGTTCTACTTCACATGAATGACAGTTTGGGACCACGAAAAAAAGTCATTAATGCAACGTTTCGAAGTGCCTGAAAAATACTACTTGTTATAAAAGTTTTATCGAAAGTAAAAGCAGCCACTTTCTGGTCGTTAAATGCAATTTCACTGCAACTGTGATGAGCATCTACTGAAACGCAGGTTATCCAACTAAACAACATTAGATAGTACGTTCATAGTATAACTTTCGAGAAGTAGTTATAATGATTGGGGAATAAATTTTAGTATCTGCTTCGACATGTTTTAGAACTGTCTTAAATGAAATAAAGTTTCCATGAAATATTTTTATTAAAAGGATTTCAAATAAGAAGTATACAACACTTATTTCCTATGTTTCTTATAGTTAGGTGAGCGATCTCTGTCCCTTTTCTTCTTTTTACCTTTGCGTTTCTTATCAATATCTCTTTTGACTTCTGGAGCAGGACTTTTAGAGTCTGATCTAGATCTACTTCTTCTCCTACTTTTCTTCTTACTATGTTTGTTTTGTTTCCTATCATCTTCTGAAAGCGAACTCAACGAATCACTACTGCTATATCTTTTTTTATTTTTCTTATTTCTACTAGACCTGTCTTCGCTGCTAGAAGAGTCTCTTCTCTGCCTGCTTTTATTCTTTCCATTAGCAGATTCTTGATCTCTTCGAGGATCATTAGTTTCAGTTTGTCGGTCCTTCCTACCCTTTTCATTCCTGTTTTCTGTTTGCTTTTCATTTCTGCTTTCCCGAACTTTTTTTGGTCGTATTTCGACGTCTTTCTGTGACCGCTTCTCTCGTTCTCTTTCGTCCCTTCTCTCTCTTTCATCTCTTCTGTCCCTGTTCTTTTCATCTCTTCTGTCTTTTGCCTTCTCATATCTTTTTTCTTTATCATCTCCTTGATCATTTTCTTTTTGTTCTTTTCTACCTCTATCCTTGCCGTCTTGTCTTAGATATGATTTCTTATCTTCTTCTCTGGTATGTTTCTCAGATACTTCTTTTCTTTTGTATTCTTCATATGACTCCGAATCTAAAATTAAATTAAATGACGAATGTATTTGAGTGTATAGTTATAACTTAGAGTTCTAATTCAATAGCGAACTATATTATAAACTACTACGGTACATAAGAACGTTTTCAATAAAAACAGCCTTCATGGATGAGAATTGAGTCTGAACCATTTTCAGCATGAGATTCGAAATCAAAATTTAGAGATAAAATATAAACATTGAATGCCTAAGAGCTCTTGAACAGTAGCACTTTTACAGAGGCTGTAGTAATAAGTATGCAATGCGTTAAAGGTTGGCTACTATACACGCACACATTGTTCAGAAACCATAATATACCATGCATATATTTAGACTACTTTCATTTTTAATTGCGCTTTAGAGTAAGTGTGGCAACAGACGAAAACAAGTTGATTTGTGCTGGTGATTACTTTAATTATGAATTCGTTTGTTTGTAAGACATTTAGCGTGTATATGTGTAGGTATATAGTGTAGATTTTTTATGGAATAGGGTGCAAACGAGCACCTATATCGCTTGATGGTAAGCGATTAACGCCACGCATGAACACCCAAAACACCAGAGACGTCACAAGTGCGTTGCCGGCCTTTGGGGGATGTGGAGAGGCATGGGGGAGGGGTCACCGGTTTCCTAAGTCACTCGGTCGAGCCGGCCTATTCATGCCGAAAAGTGGCTTTCCCACGGTAAATGGTCTTACATATGTTACTATCAGATTGTCAAAACCGTTATATTGTAAACTGTCGAAAGATTGTTAACCTGAACATACTGCTTACAATTTAACCTATTATTTTTAGTTAAATTATAATCTATCTTAGTGAAACCATCAAATTATGATATGGTATGCGACGGAATCATCTCGCGCGCCAATTGGTTGAACAGAATATGTCCCGCGCTTCCATATTTGTTTGTTAATTCGTTTGTTGCCGAATGTACAGTGTTTTTGTGATTGAAAATGGATTTCATGTTGAAAATACTTCACAGCTTTAGAATTAGTTACATTAAAATTATTGTGGCAGTAAAATGAATTTGTGATTACTCAAAAAAGTTCTAACCTTACCTAACTTAACTGTGGCCATAGAACGGGCTATTGTGAGAAATACCAATCAGGGACAGTTGAGAATTTGACGTGCGACAGATTGTAATTTAACGATTTAACTTCGGTACATTATAATCTAACGAAAATAGTATGTTAAATTTTAAGCAGTATGTCACAGTTGACAATCTTTCGACAGTTTTCAATCTCGCTAGGTAGATTATAATCTAAAGGTTTTAATAATCTTACGGGGACATATATACTGCAATTGTTGTGTATAGGTTGTAGTAGCCATTTTGTACAATGTGGCGTTATTAGTATTTATGTGTACCAATATAATGTTTGCGTGGCGCTCATAGCCCAGTTGCACTCGGTGATTAGAAACAATCATCGAGGGTAAGCAACGATGGCGCGGTCAGTACCTGGATGGGTGACCGCTGGTGGCATGTTACCATGAGCGTCTCCGTGATTCGGAGGTCACGTTAAGCAATCGGTCCCGGTTGTTATCATACGATAACAGTCGTGAAGCTTAGTTGGAGACCTTCGGGCGGCTTAAAAAATCCAACGGCAAGATTTACGTAGCCACAACGTATTCTTGCCAGTCCCCAACCCGCACTTGGCCAGCGTGGGGACGAATGGCCTTAACCCTCTCCTGAGAGGAGACCCGAGCCCAGCAGTGGGACATTATGGGTTGTTGTTTTTTTTTTTGTTTTTATATGTTTGCGTAAATGCGTATTTAATACCAACGGTGTTGTAAGAAACGCGTAACTTTCTGAAAGGAAACACGTAACTTTCTGAAAGAAAACACACTTGTAGCTTCAGTTATTTTATTGACACCAAGTGCAGCATAACGGCTGCAAGTATTACTATGGAGATACACGTAAAGCTATGAATTTTGTACTGAAATATTAACTCTTTACAATATTTCAGAGAATTACTTTATGCGGTCTACACACTACATGGACGCAAATACAACTCTTAATATGAACTAATATTCGCTATTGTCCAGAAAACAGGGAACCTGATGAAAATTCTGAAAATAAGATCTAGAAGTAAATATATCTTTAACTTGTTACCCCCAACGTTGAAGCGGAAAATGTATCGATCCATGCTCGTTATCAAATGATTTTTAATTGTGTATTTGAGACCTTGGCCTTTAAGGCTGTCGGTTAGGTTGGGGAAATCCTGTTGTAACGCAAATATGAATAAACGATCTGATGACCTCGTCCTGAGGTCTGAGACGTTGATGCGTTCTTTTATTTCTTTACCTTCTCATAGCCTGATGGTAAGCGATATCCAACGCCCATAGACACGTGCATCACCACGCACATCACAAGTGCATTGCCGGCCTTTCAGTGATGGTGACGCGATGGGGAGGGCTCGTGTTGTTTTGTTTGTTCGAAAGGAATTTCGTTGTGGTTTAGCATTCCGCGAATGTGCGTTTGGTTTTCGCAACTTGCATGCGTTGTGAATGTGCGCGTGCGAAATTCGATAAATTTGGTGCCTGTTTCGTGGGTTCATAACATAATGAATTCATCGTCTCAAAACGATTGCAGGATGTTTAATCAATGTCTGTTCTTTGCTAGTAACCTCTCTTTTTTGCTGACGTTTTATCCACATTTCTGCGGTATATCTCAGGAAACAGTATTTAAAGGTAACATGGTGACTATGAAACAAAGAAGTCAAAGAATTCATAATCATTTGTTGAAACAAAATTAAAAGCTTCCGACTTGAAAATTATGAGATGTTGAATTAATTGGACTTATCTCGAAATCATTGTGAAACTCATTCTTTGCGAGTTTTTAGACACCTGTACAAATCAATAAAACTAAAGGATCTATTTGTAATTTCTAATTTACAGCTTTTCACTTAATGCATATGAAAGTATATTCGGCATATAAGTTTAGCGACTTCATCAAAAAATCATTTTTTAAATATTTGTTCATCTGTTTGACCATGTAATGTTTGGAAAGGCTGGACCGATTTTGACGAGGCTTTCACTGCGAAATAGCTAACGATATAAGGAGTAATTAATTCTACTTACCCGCGGTTACTGACGTTCCGCGGATGACACCGTGGGGCTCAACTAGCATCATATATAAATAAATAAATAAATAAATATGTTCAGACATTTTAACACACAACGCCATCTAGTCCCAATCTAAGCAAAGCTTGTACTATGTGTACTAGACAACAGATATCAATACTTATATACTTTTTTTTTGTAAATACATACATATTATACATAGAAAACACCCAAACTCCGAAACAAATATTTGCAGATCATACAAACATTTGGTCGACTCAGGATTCGAACCCGGGACCTCTTGCACAGCAGTCGCATTTGCTACCACTGCGCCACAGAGGCAGTCGAACTTATTATATTATAATATATACTACGAGTACTAACAAAAAGAAATTACTGAACAAATTTTGCCTATTACTAAACTTACCGCTATATTAAAGCGTTCAGTTATAACTGCCATACGATACTTTTGCCTATATAATGCTATTATTTCCTCTTTTTGGACTTTATTCAAGAGGCAATCATTTTTAGAGACATTCTTACTTATGTTTTCACCTACAGATAACAATTTTTGTGGTTGTAAAAACTATATCTCTCTTTTGGTAGCTAACTCTCTTTTCCAACGCTTTATTCATTTTTCAGTGCCGTATCTCTACAAATATGTTTTTAGGTAAGATGGCGATAAAGGGACAAAGACCTTAAAAAATCTTACACATATATTAAAATAAAATAAAGAAGCAGCCTGGATAACTTTGTGAGGTCAAATCAGTAATTCAAACTATTTAAAAAGTATATTTTACAGGCCGCACATGTGTAAATCACAATGATTACATTATTTATTTCAAAAGACAACTCCCGTACTAAGAAATTTTCTGTGTCCGGGGATGCTTTACAAACATACGTGGAACGGACACAAAGAACATCTAGTCTCATTTTTTTTAATTATTTATATTAGAAAAACAGTATACAACAAGTAAAAATATTTAAAAAAAGAACGAATGCGCCAATATCTACCACCTTTACTAAATACAGGTATACAATATTTTAAAGTTTTTTAATATTTTTCATGTACTCAGTGTCGCTCTCACGAATAGGACGAACCTTATTGACATCACTCACATAAATTACGACATGCCGTTTAAGCTCTAGGGCGTGCCCAAGAAATATACAAGCATACACTCGAAAACCATAACCCTCCTCCTTTCGCAGTCGGGTAATAACAAATATAAAACACCCATAAAATCTGTATTGGTTTATCTTGGATGTGAGTGTATATTCCTCATTTCATTCTATTTCACGAATTACAATTCGTGGATTACAGTGTTGAGTTTGGACCTATGTTGTTATAATGACTGAATGTGTTGCGCAAACTGTAAGTTCAATGAGCAGTTGATGGATTAAATAATAAATAATTAAACATTCAATGCACTAGAAAGCCACGAGGTGTTCACATAAACCATTATGCCATTGTTGCAATCGATTATAAAACTCATGGTCTTTGTTATTTCTTAAGAATAATACTAATGTTAATAGCGTATTTTTTAGTTATAATAATCATTATAACTAAAAAAAATAACCTATTTATTACTAAACTTATCGCTACATTTAAGCGTTCAGCTATTACTGCAATGAGATGCACGTCTGCGCGACATACGTAAGTGTGACTGAATGTTTTCTCGTCAAACGATAGAGCGACAGAACTTCAGATTGACGAACTTTAGTCCGACACAACTTTTGGTCGACAAAATAATGCGCTACAAACATTCTATATGTTATTGCAAGTATTTTTTTAATATTTATTAATTTTATTTATTTATCTTTATTGTATATACAAAGTAAAATGGTACAACAAGAACAGTCACAAAGTATGTATAATAATTGGAGGTCTTATGGCTCACGGCGATTTCTTCCAGACAAGAATATTGTAAGTACTTCATGTATTTATGACAAAGGTTCATGTTTTAACAAAAATGTATAATGTATTTATATCAGTTGCCTAGTACCTATAATGCACAAACTGCTAAATTTAGGACTAAACGGCTTTGTGTGAATGTAATAGAATATTATATTACTATATTGTACTCAGAAGGTTTAAAAAAAATACTAGCAATAACACATAGGTTCTTCTGTAGCGTGTCAATTGTCGTAAAAAAGTTACGTCGCACTAATGTTCGTCGATCTAAAGTTGTGTCTCGCTCTATCGTTTGTCAAGAAAACAATCAGTCGCACTAACGTGTGTCGCTAAGACGTGCGACTGAAGGTCGACATATGTTTGACGTCCTAACGTTTGTCGTTTAGAACGCGCGCTAATCTCAGGAACTACTGGTCCGATTTGAATTCTTTCCGTTTTAGATAGCCCGTTTATCGAGGAAGGCTTTCGGCTATATATCATCACGCTAAGACCAATAAGAGAGGAGCACCAATAAATAATCTTAGAAAGACGGGGGAAAATTATTACGCTACGATCAGCTAGTATGTAGTCAAATACCAAAAAGAAAGAAGAGCAGATTAATAATAAAAGTAAAATTTTCAAAATATGTACATAAAGATTCATTTATTTTGCTATACTACGTACAAGCACCTTTTTCTTATATAACTCAATTAATTTTTGTTTTTTATCAACATTTATAATTGACCCTTTTTGTGTATTCCTATAAAAAAAAAGAACCAAAAGAAATATATACGATTTCACTTGAAACTAACCTGCGAAATTGATTATGTTAAATTATTGTATTGCTGTGTGTTGTGATTTTCTGATTATGTATTTTTTTATGTGTATTTTCGTCTGTAGCACATTTATTTAAGGCAATTAGAGAATGAAATTAGAAGGTCCCTTTTTCAAATACCTCATTTAAATATGTATTAATTTTATCAGATACAATTTTCGAATGTACACCATCGAAATACATATGACAAGCCACGAGTAAATACTTAATATTTAGCTTACAGTATTCTTATTATTGCAGAAATCACCACTTACTTATAACTTTAGATTCCCTGTCGTATTCTGACTTGGTTACAGCAATCATCATGAATTCGCTCAGACTGACAGATTCTTTCTTCAGAGGAATGTCCACCAAAACACGTCCATTTTCTTCATCCAAACTCACCACCTTAAATTGAAACAAAGTCTTTCTAATTAGGTGTAATAAATCTACATGGCGCCCCTGTGGTATCTGATTGAAGTTATGGAGTGTCACCAACCCTATTCCTTCTGTATGTGAAATATGAACCGACTACAGGAGTAAACTAATAACAGTATTGCAAAGAAAGATAATTAAAAACGAAATTACACTAACCCACATATCCAGTGTCTTATATTAGGTCAAAATATCCTTCCAAGGCTATCATCAGTAGTAGATCGTTATAGGCTAGTTACGAATCCACGTGGAGCTAAGGTTTTTTTTATACAAAATTTCATCCCTTAATTATGCATAATAATTATTTTCACGGGAACTAACCCGATCACTTATTTAAAGTTATTATATAATAAGGTAGGTAGGAAGATAGGTAGAGTAATATATACCGTGGGAGAGCCACGCTTCGGCATGAATGGGCCGGCTCGACCGGAGTGATACCACGGCCTCACAGAAAACCGGTGTGAAACAGCGCTTACGCTGTGTTTCATCGAGTGAGTGAGGATACCGGAGGCCCATACCCTAATCCAACGCCCCCTATCCCCCTCACCATCCCCTTTCCCCCAGGCCGCCATAGTGTGGGTCACCATGCTGCATTGTTCTTTTTCGCATCGAGGATGGTGACCACCACTCTTGGATTCTGCTCATGCTTTCCATCAGGCAAGGCATTTAGGCAGCTTAAATATAAAAAAAAAAAAAATAAAAAAAATATATATATACAACATTTTAACTCTATTCACCCCAAAATAAGGTTTACATATGAAATGGGGACTGACAGGCCGTAGTGCTTTTTGGATGTTAAGGTGACCGTGAGATCAGATGGGTCCTTGTCATACTATGTGTACCGTAAGCCTACTCATACGGAGAGATACCTACACGCTAAGTCTCATCATCGCCGTCTTTATCTGCACTTGCAGTCTGTTATGACTTCACTCAAGAACAGAGCTAACGATCTCTGTGACCCTGAACATTTAGAACGGGGACTAGAACAAATTCAGGAGGTACCGGATATCAAGTGAATGGAGGACGAAAGCAACCGAAAGTAAGACACAAGTATCCAGAAGTGAACAGGCAACCAACCTATATGCCTTATGTCAAGGGAGATACGGATAAGATCAGGTCCGTGTTAAAGAAAAACTCCATTCCAACAGTATACACATCAGGCATAAAAGTTCACAACATCGACGGCACACCATTAGATATATTGCCACTACAAACTCAGGGTGTTTATAAAATATACTGCTGCTTCGGAAGTGCCCACATAGGCCAAACGAAGCGGACTATTGCTGAAAGGGTCAAAGAACAACAACCGACAGACGAGCAAATCGGCGATTGAAGAATGTGCAGTCGATGCAGGCATCAACCACTGGATTGAATTTCACCACACAAAAATGCTCTCCACTGAACGTCACTTTTATTCAAGAATTGTACATGAAGCGATTGAGATAAAAAGCATAAAACTTCGAATCGGGAGGATGGTTTAAAATTATCTAGTGTTAAAAACATGCCTCTTCGCTTTTCTGCGTAGTCGGATAAATCCTGGAATAGGAACACAGCTGTTTGATTACATAACAGGGAAACTGTTAGTGTGGTATGTGACGGTACATGGCGAAACAAATTTATCAATAATCTCGAAAATAGGTGGATGGATGAAGAACCTTTTACTTCGCGGATTCGACGACGGAGGGGGTTCGCTGCTGAGCCAGTCAGCTTGTGACCCTGGTCGAAACATCAGGCAAATCAGAGGTATGTAATACCTTTAAATGAATGATCCCGTGAAAATAATTATAATGTCATGAAACGCAAAATTTTAAAAGTTAGTACTTAATTATACATCGTACAATTATCCACTCTTAGTAATAGCAGTTGATATAGGCTTATTATTAGAATTGAGTTCTGAAAAACTTTGGCACCAACATAGAGATAGAAAATCAGTCTAACGCAGACACTAGACTAGCAGTACTAAATTGAACATAATCTTATATTAAAACTGATTGAGAAATGTTACTGAAAGCACACTTTCGAGTGCTACATAACTGATGGACACAATGGAGGACAAGTGAGGAAAACATCAAACAATAAAGACAGGTAGGTATAGAGTCCGCAAAGTTGTAAACCATTTAAAATTGGACTTTTCCCTAGGCAAGCATCTAATCAGCAAAAGATTATTAGATATTTTTTTGGAATAGGGTCAAACGAGCGGAAGTATCGCCTGATAGTAAGTGATTACCGCGGCCACAAGTGGCGTCAAAAGTGCGTTGCCAGCCCTTGGCGGACGGGGAGGGGGTTGGGGTATGGGTCTCCGGTATCTCGCGCAAGCACTGTTTCATACCGGTTTTCTGAGAGGCCGTGGTATCATTCCAGTCGAAACGACCCATTTGTGCCTAAGCGTGGCTCTCCCACAGTACTACCAAAGATCATTCTATGAACACCAGCAACTCGAGACTAAATTCCATTGCCCTCTATAAATTCCCTCCATCAAAAATCAAAAGGAAGCAAAATTTGGGTTCATTACTCCCTCAACTGATAAAGAGCAAAAAAAATTACTCAACAATTTTCTGTAACACTGAGGAAGCATTAGATCGATATAGCTCATTAGTTCTTATAAACAGCTCTCTGATGATGAAAGAGTGAGCTCTTTTGATTAATAAATAGAAGGATATTAAGCGTGTTTCATCATATTTAAGTGTACATAGTATATATTGTTTTTTTACATGACTATGCCAAAGCAAAATAATTTTGGCAGCAACAGACTTTACTGTTTTTCATGAGTAAGGTGTTGATAGATTCGTAATATTGGCCCAGGTGACACAGGCTATTTAAACTTTATGAAAAGAGTTTAAATAGACAGGTTAGTTTTTAAAACTTATATATATATATATATGTACCTTGCCATAGTAGTCACTGTATTTCCCAGTAACAATTTTCACATAGGAATTTTTCAGAATAACCATCTCTTCCTGTTTGCTATCTTTTGATGCCTCTGGTTTTGCTTTGATGACTTTATCTGCACCTAATCCAAGTCCTTTGGGACGAAGTTCGGGTTGCTTGTATTTTGAACTGAAAATGTTTGCATAACAAAATTATTTTACATTTTAACATAGGTAACACCATGATTATTGATAGAATTACTTTTTTTTTAAATATGTTCAATGAGCAGAAGTATCGACTGATGGTAAGCGTTTACAGGCGCCCATGGACATCAACACCAGAGGCGTCACAAGTGCATTGCAATCCCTTGGAGGACGGGGTGAGGTTTGCGGGAGAGATTAGGTTATGGGCTTTTTTATTAAACTTTGCTCATCTCACATACACTCTACAGTTTTTCTGGATAACAGTAGCCTATTAATTAAATCCAGACTCATTCAACGCCTTTGCTTGAAAGAGTAACAGACTATCCAAACCATGCATATCCATATAATTTTTTACCTTTATAATAATAGTAAGATACGTGCCTGTGTGCATGTCGGGTAGGTCAGAGAATCAGCATATTTTTCATACTCCTAAATGATAAGGGTAACCCACCCCTAAATGTTTTTTTTTATTTTTATGCCAAACCATCGTTTGCCGGTTCGGATATTACATTTATTATGTTGTATTGATTTCAGCAAGAAATTGGGGGGCTCGACCGCAGTCACTTCCCTCACACAGAAAATCAATCTTAAATGACAGCAATCGTGCTGTCGTGTTTTGTTGCTAAGTGCGAGACCGGAGGCTAATGATGCAGCAGCATCAATAGGCGTCCATGGTGTGGGTCACAATGCTACAATATTGCATTGTCTGCTTTGGCAATAAGTATGGTGACCACCAATCTTGGATTCTAACTATGCTTTCCAAAAAAAAAACAAAATTCATTGTAACGGCAATAAGAATTTAAAATATTTTTTCACCTGTGATTTTCTGTAAATCTACAGAGAATAATAATGATGATGATTTATAAAACATACCTTGCTTGGCCTGGTGTCCATCCCATACCTCTCAACATTGCTAGACCAAACTCTTGAACTGGTACTGCATCATAGTCATCTAAGGTTGACTGAAAAAATAATAGGAATACACATGTAAGTACTGTGTACCTGATGTAATATAAACAAGTTTTCAGGTACGTAACTAAAGTAACATTTATATATGTTTTCATTTTCATTTGCCTCTAAAAGTATACTATTTGACATTGGCCTCTTTTTAGCAAGGTATTGTATTATACCTAAGCTATGAACAGTACTGTTGTACTGTGCAGTTTGCTTCCTTAATCAGCTCTAACAATACCCACATGATGAGTGAATGAATAATAATAATAAATAAATATTTCAGACAAAAGATTATTATACACGAAGCAATTGGAACATAGTTTTCAGAATAAATGAAGCAAAATGTTACCTCATTTTCTCCACCAGCAACTCCTTTACTAGAAGCTGGTATTGCTTGTAGTACAGGATTTTCGACTTTTATTTGTTTTTTAGCATCTTCCATGAGTTCTCTGACAGCCATTTGCTCCAATGTCTCATTTTGTGGCACATCACTTTTGTTAGCTTTGTCCATTGCTTCTCTTTTAATTCCTGGTTTTTCAAAAGTAGTATCATTTTCAGTAGAAGTTGGTATTTCCGTTGTTGAATTTTTTATTTCTCTTTTAGCATTCTGTAAAGCCATTGGCAGATCAGGTATTTTATCATCCTCCATTATTTCTACTTTAACTGCTGGCTGTTCTAAATCATCCTCTACTTTTAAAGCTATTTCTCTTAGCCTTCCAGGCTGGATGAGTGAGTTAGGCTTCATTGGTATGATTAGAGGCTGGTTGCTGGATTCTTTTTCTCCACTAAAATATAGAATTTTATTGTTATATTGACAAATTGAAATAAAGCTATAATTTAAAACTTATATAGATTCTACAAGTTACAGTTAAGTTTTCAAAAATTCCTTCAATTGGTTATTTACCCATTGAAAAAGTAGTTGCGGTAAAATTTACTGTTAATGATTTAAGACGAAGTTATCACAAATAGCTTGAAAAGTATATAACTGATTGCTTACCCAACAATTTTAATAGAATGTTCTTCAACACATTCTATATAATCTTTTTTTTCATCGCTATTTTCCAAAATGGGTTTGTCAGCTTTCTTAGTTTTCATAAAACCAAAAGAGATCTTTTTGCCTTCCATGATGTTTTGTACTATGTTGATTAAAATGTAATCCTTTAAAGTAAGTAAAAGCACATTTAAAATATCATAGACTGTTTCATAAATATCAATTACATGACAATAAGTTCATGTTAGATTACATTTTCAATAAATATTTAGACTATATTCTGCTTCAGCTTAAAACAGCGTAGAGTAAACGACTTTTGATTTTGACATAACACTAAAGACCGAGATTGATGAAGTATACAACTGTCAAACCAACAGACTAAAAAGATTCAATGAACGAAAATACAATATTTATTGCGCAGTCATTTTGAATAAAAAAGGAAATTAAAGATAGAATAAAGGCTATAATTTGGTATGTGGAAAGTTATCTTAAAAATAAGAATTAAATAACCCATTAATTCTTCGAAATATAGAGTCCGTAAATCATAAAAAAATATACTTAGGTATTAAATACTAAATTTACATTATTATTTGCATTTGCAAGTTGAATATAGCACAAAACATTAAATACACCCGTCACTTGACACAAAAGAGTTAAAATTAAATGTTGTTTTTTTTTATTCAGTGGGTTTTGGGTTTGTTGCAAATAAATACAGTCCTTTAAAAAGACAGACATTTAAAAATAATACTTTCGAATATAGAATTATTGATTGGCTTTTAGTAAATCAATAAAGAGGATTATATCAAGGTTGGACTAGCGTCAATTTGATCAATTCTCAACATTAAATCAGGTCTACACTGTCGTTCGTGTAGTAACCTAGCTAGAATGATTCAACGCATCTTGATAATTGATCTTAATATTTCAGAACTTATTTATTAACTGATAAACCCAACTTACATATCTTTTAAAGTAAGTTGGATTTATGAGCGAGCACCCAGGAATGTTATATATTATGTTAGTTGAATTTATTGTTCACTTTTAAGTTTAAAGGATTTACAGGGAGAAGGTATTAGTTACCCGAGTGAAAGAATAATGTAACGATTTAACAGCAAGTCTTCTTCAACAAAATCAACATCAATTTTATATATAGTATATATATATATATCAATTATAGCATTCATATGGACATGGATGTATACCAACTTAGAATATTTTAGTTAATAAAAAGGATTATCCTCAATACTATCAAATTTTTAGTCACTTTCGAAACCTTACATTGACATGACGAAACTAGCGTTTTTGATTATGGTTACCAACTTATTGCGTAGTTATACGAATCGTATCTAATTTCAATTTTTTTTACATGAAGTTGAAAACTATTCCTGGTATAGTAAATTTTCAAATGGATTTCTAGATGGCAATATTTGACAGCAACCTGTTCCATGATTATTTAACATTTTATATTAAAACTAGCTGAGCCCGATGATGGATGCAGCCGAGTTGACGGTATTAACCATAACTGTTGTTATACCTTTACAATATCAACCGTCGGCACAGCTAACGAAGCTGAAGATATTACATATATCATCAGCTATCTGCTCGAGCAAGTCTGTTCTAGAAACTAGCTGGCACAAACAAGCAGAGAGGAAAGCGGATTGACAACCGGACAGAAAAAAAATTAAAAATAGTTTTTTTGTTGAAAGTACTGTATTTATATACTTTCATATTCATCATTTAGTACATATAAAAATCAATTCTTTTTTGTTTTGATTAAACTGCTTGTAAAAGATTGTAATTCTTTATTATTCTATGTGTGTTTCCTAATATAAAATTCCAGTGTCAGTTTTTAAGTTCCTCAAGCTGAGTAACTCGACGCTTTTAATTACGCGATTGTTGTGGGCTTGATAGGGCAACACTTTACTTACGTGATCGACAAATTGTTGTTCTGAATTTCGTATTTTTTGTATCTGTTTTATGTATCTTTTACACTACCGTTACACATTATATATTCATAGTGCAGGAGTAAGGTTTATAAAAGTCTAATATAATAAATAAAATTCATAAACTTTATGGCAGTGTTTTATTTGGTGCATTAAAGAGCTAGATTTAAACCTAATATGATTTCAATTTACACCACTACAAGAGATGCTATCAGCCTCCACATGCAGGAAAGCATCATTAGTAGCATTCATTAAAACCCAGAGTAACCACGTAAAATATAATAAGCATATACCAGGGGTGATATATAATAATTATATTCATGATTAAACGAAGGATATAAAGTCACTGTTTTAAAATCAGTTACTTAATAACCTATGTTTTTTTATTTATAGATAGGTATAACGTTACTTGCTTTGATTGATTTTTCCATTCATGATTGTAGCGCCTAAGCCGCAGAAAAGAGATTAGAAATTTATTATTACTACCTAAAAAATTTTACTCATAATTTTGAAAATACAATTACAGCGGCTTAGTAAGGGATAACATGTGGTATAGTGGATTGTCATGTTTATAGCTTGAAACAGGAAATTAGACATAATCACACCAACATAACCAAGGGCAATAGCTAGTCTATACAAATAAATACCGATACTATGGAACGGCTGGACCGATTTTAATGGGACTTTCACTGACAGTTAGCTGATTATACAAACAGTAACTCAGGCAAATTTTCTTAAACTAGCTTTCAGCTTCGGCGTTATCTGCGGTTGATGTTATAACGCACGTAAAACTGAGGGGCTCCGCTAGTATTTCATATAGTACAAGTAATTTAATACAAAATTTTCGTTGCCACATGTACCTCTTTTGGTTTCTGACAGTACTGAATAAAAACACCGCCTTGTATTAAGTAATGACAAGACGAGTGGGTTCAACCCCTCTCCTGAGAGGAGACCCGAGCCCAGCAGTGGGACATTATAGGTTATTGATTGATTTTGATTGAGTGGGTTCATTGTCCTTAGTCCTCATATTAATTCAGAAACCATTTTAGTTTGATTTAATGTTTTAACTATACGCACTCAAAATTTAACGACTGATAATTTTGCTTTGTGTTAAATAACAAATATGAAGAGAGTTCTTTCTTGTACGAAATAAGCTTTACATTATTTGTTCCCACGGATAAAACCTTTTCTTGAACTCAGTAAAAGTAGCGAACTACGTCAGACACAGATACGTGTATGGTCTGAAATGTTACTGAACTAACGATGCTGCGATAATACAAGACATTTTTTTCTCGGTACTTTTATTTTTACTTTTCTACGAAGTCGCCGTAACAAACGATGCACAATGCAAATACAAATATGCACAACTATATTCATTAGTTTTATTACGAGTGCCACTATCTTCACGTTGAAGTCGGAAACTTACCTATTTACCTACCTACCTCATCTAGCACTTATTGTCTTTATTATTTAGAGTTCTAATTAGTACGTAGATCAGCTAGTCTACCTATCAGGTCGCTACATGCTTGTACTTTCATAACACTTGATTTTACGAAAAGCTGATTTATTTTTCTCTAGAAGATGTAGAAATATTAAGATATATTGAAGTGAAACATATTGTAAGGACACGTCTGGAATACAGGTATTGGGGGTTTTCTGGCGGGAAACATTTTCTAAGAATACCATAGATACGACTTAAATGATTTTGATTTCACCTTCACTTTAAAGTAAGTTAGTTAATTTCTTCCCATTCTGGTTTTTGCTTTAATGCACATAATAGATAGTAAAAATCAAGGTAGATTAAGACCCTTCTTCTTTCTATGTTATATTTATGATATAGGCACTAACTAATTGAGAAACATTTGTTAGTGCCAGATTCAAAATATAAAGTTTTTAGTAACTTTTGAACTTTCTCCTTCTAGGAGATGTAAGAAAATTAAATCTGCGACAGCGGTGAGTGCAACGTGTGTGTTAGAATTTTTAGGTGATTGCGTATATTGTATTTTAGGTATGTATAATATATGATATATTTTCTACAATACTCTACCAAACTTCACTGTGGTTGTGTACTTACTTAGTAACGCATAGATAGAGTGGTTGCATTGCATCGCTCAGAAATAAAGAACAAAACTGAACTGAAAAATAGTTAAAAACAATTTTCTGTTATCTATGGCCCTGCCAAAATGACTAGTCTGCCTGATGGAGTGCTTAAGCAGAATCCAATGGTGGTGTTCATCATACTCATTACTAATACAGAAAATGCGACAATGCAACATAGTGACAAACACCATGGCGGCCTAGTGATGCTTTTGCATCATTGGACCTCCGGTCTCGCACTCACCAACGAAACACGACAGCACGAAACCTGTCATTTTACGTAGATTTTCTGAGCGAGGGTAGGTCGTACTGCCGCGATCGAACCGGCTCGTTCGTGCTGAAATTAGCGTGTTCTTCTTCTTTTGATGATATGGCAATCAGCCGGATCAGCTATTTCTGCCAATGTCTAGTATTTCAAGTCTTCAATTCTAAGTCTTCGAGTCTTCAAGTCTTCGTCATGATGGAATTAATGATAAAAAACATAAAAAATATGGATGGCATGAAACGGCGACCGTCTTTCGCAAAAACAAAAACCGATCCAGAAATCAGCGTGGCTCTACTACGTTGATGTGGATTGTACTATGTGTCAAAATTTGAGTACAATTACGACAAACTTTTTGAAATTTCGAAGCGTCTACAATCCAATTTAACATTTTTATATAAGTAGATATAGATTTACAAAGACATTATTTGCAGAAAAATGCTATTATTTTTCATTTCCAACGGTAACTGACGTTAAAACACTTTTTAACAGGTTATTAGTGATAAAAGGCGGACATTGGTATAAAACCGCTCATTCGTAAAATCTCATTTCCGTGACAACAGGAGTCCTCTCTAAAAAGAAAAAAACCTTTTACGACCGCTTCGGATATTCCAGTCATAACAAATTAAACAGCTGAATGCTGTGGGCTATCAAATTGATGTTAATGCTACAATTTCGTGGTATACCATCAAGTCAAATTAATTTCCGTCAGACCAAAATCTTAAATTTTGCACCAGTTGTTTAAGCCGGTTTCTTTAAAGCGAAAAAATTACCGGCTCACCCAGAAGGTTTTAATAAAGCCCACAGTGATAAAAAAATGTTTTCTTACGAATAAAAAAAATATTGTTCTAATTTCAAATTTCCCTCCACAATTTTTTCGAAAACATAATTGAAATATCGTGCCTTTTTGTAAAATGTATCTACGTCGAATTACTATTAATAAATTAATGATAAAATAGTAAATAGGCATATTATATATAAACTGTACTCTAAAAAACCAAGTTATAGGAGTTAAAATTATATGTAGTATTTATGTAATAATACTAGGTAAACATTATGTAAAACTTATGCTTTAATCGTAAAAATCGTCTCCAAATGGGGCCCTAATAATTTAACCGCAAGAAAATATTTTTAATACTAAAAAAAATGAAATATGTGATTTTTTAAGACAACGTAAGTACGTTGGTTATAAATATTTTTGTGATAGATCTATTAAATTATTTGCTAAAGTCAAAATGGCTCCAATCTACGGTTTTAGAGGTTATATCTATTAATTGTGTTGTCCTTAAGTCAACTTGCTTTCTTTACAGCTTCAGAGCAGCGCATGCATAAATGGTGTATAATAAGTGCAAATAAATATTTCTATGCGTTACTAAGTAAGTACTTATTAGGTACGTCCTGACAATCATGGCAGATTAGGATCCAAAAAATTAAAATCATAAACTTGGTAAGTACCTATTCATTTTTTTAAATAAAAAGGTCTCATAAATAATAATATTAGAAGCTTGAAATACGTAGCTTGGCTCTAATTGTCCTTTCCACTCATAAGAGCGTGTACCTAAAGCGTACGTGCTCTAACGCGAGATATATACCATGTGTAATAAATACTTATTCGTACCTAATATATTACACATATACTAACACATTCTTTTGTGGTAAATGATAGATCACTAACGTTACACCGACGACTATGTTTAAAAATATTGAAAAAAATGTTTAGTATTTTTTTTTTTTTTGTATTTAAGCTGCCAAAATCACTCTGCCTTGCCTGATGGAAAGCATGAGCAGAATCCAAGAGTGGTGATCACCATCCTCGATGCGAAAAAGAACAAAGCAGCATGGTGACCCACACTATGGCGGCCTGGGGGGAAAGGGGATGGTGAGGGGGATAGGGGGCGTTGGATTAGGGTATGGGCCTCCGGTATCCTCACTCACTCGATGAAACACAGCGTAAGCGCTGTTTCACACCGGTTTTCTGTGAGGCCGTGGTATCACTCCGGTCGAGCCGGCCCATTCATGTCGAAGCGTGGCTCTCCCACTTTAGTCACTCATAGGTGCAGAATTGCTATCCTCATCATCATTATGGACCCTGCGTCTCATAAAATAAATTTTTCATTGACGCTGAACTCCAATTGATTGTAGTATGATGATGTATAACCTTTATAGCCTTTCTCGAATAATAGACCAAAACTGAAACACTTTTTTTTTCAATTAGAACCAATTCTTGAAATTAACCCATTAAAGCAAACAACATACACAATTATGTATAATTTTCGTATCACGATGGATTTCTCTGAAACTATGTATGCGATTTTCACTTTTTTAAATGGGTTTCGCTGGCGTGCCTAAGATAGAATTGGTAACATCACGCTTAGACCAATGGGAGTTGAGGAAGGTTGATACGCAGTCCGGACGAAGTTGAATGGGTCAGTATAGGAAATATATAATACCATGCTATCTGACTAATATTGGACAGATTTTTTAAGGGAATCAAATAGAAATGTATGGTATACTTGATCTAAGATAACCATTAGCACTACATGAATATTAAAACTGGCGAATTTGGTAGATTTAGGTTAAAAATCCGAACACTGAACGATCTAATGACCGGGTATTGGCATTCTCTTATTCCAAGATAATTTAAAACGTAGCTCAAAGTAATTTCTTTTCAGCCATCTTTTAGGTTATCGAGAATATTAAAAATAGTAGATATATTTTAAAGGAAGCGCAAGAACAGTTTTCATTTCTAATAGATTAAAACTGTCCTCATATTTTTACTGTGTTTTACTGAGTGAGTGAGAATACCGGAGGCCCATAACCTTACCCCTCCCACCATCCCGCTCTCCATCCCCCAAAGGCCGCCAAAGCACTTATTACACCTCTGGTGTGGCGAATCTCCATGGAAGGCGATAATCCCTTACCATCAGGCGATAGGTCTGCCCCCCATTCCACAAGAAAATTGAATGGGCCGGCTCGACCGGAGTGATACCATGGCCCCACTGATAAATGGTGTGAAACAGCGCTTGCGCTGTGTTTGAGTGAGAATACTGCAGACCCATACGCCAATCCCTCCGCCCATCCCTCAAAGGCCGGCAGACGTATCGCTTACCATCAAGCGATACGTCTGCTCAATTGACTGCTATTCCATAAAAAAAAAGTCTGGTATAATTAATTCCGACAATTATAATTACTCTCTTAGTGAATAGTTTAGCTAAATAAAGGTAGTGTCATTATGTTTGCGTGTTTATATTGTTGTATGTAATATATTAAAACAATTCGTGTAAAGGCAGATCCGCTGGTACTTTTTTTCCAAAATAAACTCTGTGAGTTATACTTTCTTGGATGTTGCAGTTTTTTGAAGGTCTGGCGTATTGCTGCTTCACTTCCGTATCCACTTCGTATTATAGCGAATGTCTCTAACAAGAGTTTTAACACACGATTAAAAAAAAGTGGCGTTTATTTAAATCAAGTAAGTTTTTAAACGATATAAAAAAAGATGGTTGTATTTTTTTTCTAATGCTCCCAACATTAGAAAATTACCTGACGCCATTCATTGGATTTTCTAGTCGGACATATACATTCATTTATAATAAAAAATCCTACTCGTAAACACAAGGGTGATATTTATTATAAATATTTATTAGAAAGAACATTTACATGCAAAACCTGTCCCCTAAATAATAAAAACTCACCCCTGTCATCGAAATGGGGTATCATTCGGAGCGTATACGTTTTAAATGAGGACGTGGTTTTCTTTGATTTTTCATTCCACAAAACATAGACTGAGCATTGATACAAATTAGTACTTTGAGAATTTAAAGAAGTATTTTGATGTGGAGGCGATATGTCTATAGTAGAACTACGGTATGCTATAAGCCTCAGCAGCATGAAGGTGGGGTTTTTTTTTAAAAAAAAGACAATAAAGAGTTTAAAAGTTAAAACGAGTTTTCGCCTAACATAAGTTTTACCAAATAATTATCCAGGAAATATATTACGAATGCTGTACTGTACCTGCTAAAACTAAAAAGAGATTATTATATTATGTTACTTTTGAAAAAGATAGAAAAACAATTGTATCACAGGGGCAGAATAAATAAAATTACTGACAAGTTTTATTTAATTACCCTTAGTCCTATGCGAGTAGTAAAATGTAAATCATTATTCAATAACGATTAGCTATTGTTTTTCTGAATATTATTCACGAGAATTGATCTCGCTCTGACTGGAATTATAACCGACTATATTAAATATCACCTTTATCATAATAAATGATTCATATATAATTTTATATATGAATCATTCATCATATAGTAAATGAGTAATATGATATCATGCGTCATTGTAGTAAGATTACAATGTAAGTAACATACAAAGGCAGGTACGAAAATGATTGACGTGTAACAGAATTTCTTAAAATCTGATTGTAAAATAAATTACTATTTGATTACATAATTTTCAAAAAATACTAAGGGTTTCAATGTGTTCAAATCTTGCTTTATTAAATTATTAGTGGAATTGTTCATCCAATCTAAGTTTACTGGTTGGGAATTGACTATAAGAAAAATTGGCACTTCAAAGTTTTATAAGTATTTCGCAAACCATTCACTGAATCATTGAATAGAGCCATCATAACATTCTCATTACTGGCCCATGGAGTTGGTGGGAAAAGGATGCCTAAATTTATTTCGAGCAGTGATTTATTAAAGAGATGATCTTATCAGTTTTAGACACTTATTTACTTCAACTGTACTAACACTCTTTAAATAAAACCGCTAACGTACAGACGACATGCAGATAGACATTAGCCAACAGATCGAATGACAAACGGAAATGGGATTATTGGGTACTCGTAACTTCTGTCGAGCGGAAATACGTACAAGTGTACATATTTCACCCACACTTATTCATTGACACTTGTGATAGTATCGGCCAGCTCAAAAATATTGTTTGCTTTGGTTAAATTGACACATTAGCTTTAAACGCAATGACTACAAGTGCGGTTGCCGAAAAAGTAGATCAACACACAACAAAAGATAAATGTAGAGCAGATTAACTGCACAACAGTATCAGCACGCCACCATCATGCTCACTCCTGGCACTGGCAAGCTCCACAGAAGAGTACAGACCGCTGAGTCATCTGATATCGACCTTCGGTCTTGGAGGGAAGTAATGTGGCGACTTCCACATCCTGCGCAATAGAAATATACTACAGTGTCATCTACCGAAGATATACTGAACTTGCGGAGTAATGTACTACAAGAAGAAACCATCAATTCTGCATCGCGCAATATAAATACCCGCGTCGATATAACGTATGTACAACATCCCAACATTAACGGTTGGGCAGAGACCCGCTAGGCATAATCACCTCGCCTGGTCGGAGGATCCTTCCTTTGTGCTAGAGGGACATACTTCCACACTTTTATATAAAAATGGGCCTGCCCTAATAAAAAATTAATGTACTAAGCCTTGTGCAATAAGATATGAACATAACACTATTCCACTTTCAACACGAAGGGCTCTAGGAATGGAATGTCCACATCTGGTCATGTGGAATTGGTTATTTAGAGTAACTTTAAGGAGATATAGCATTGAAGAAAGTCAGGTGTGTCTCCGTCTTCTATCGTATCTTGTAAGATAATAATTTTCTTCTTCTTAATTTTTAAATTATCGTGGTGATTGTTAGATAATATAATTAGATTTAATTTTATAGTTTCTCTTGCTAAGCATTGCAATTAGTTTTGTCGGTACCATTGGCTTGAGATGTATGTGTAGGCTATCTTATCTGCAGCTAGGAGAAGCGAGTTGTGATCGAGCGGAGCTCTGGGGCTGATCTTTATATATTTTAGTTCTGCTACACAATTATACCTCGGTGATATCTCAACGAGGTGCTTTATATTGAGGTTAGGGTGTTTGCGGTGTGGGAGTGTATCTAAGTGCTGGGAATTGTAATGGTCGGATACACAGAGTTTCTGTAAGCCGGTTAGGCCTTATTGTCATTGCGTTGGTAGGGGAAATTGGATTCGAATTGCAAACCGGGTATAGGGCCATTTTTAAATGCCACTCGGTATTCTGTAATTCCAGCCCTGGATGGCATATGGGCTAATACACTTACTGCAAACGGTTATAGCGTTTGATCCTGCAGTACAGATCTCCCATGATAAAAGAACGTTAATTAACCTAAATCTTGAGTGCACAATGGAAGAGAGAGTGATCAGGACAAACCAATTGTAACGTGTTTATTTATCCGTAATCCTTCCCTTTGATTCGCGGGAGGCGTTTAATGCGGAGGAGTTACGAGCCTGGAGTCGATCTCCACAGGATAGGGCGGAGGAGATGTACTATAAATGTTTTTAGGTAAGTCAAGATTGCTAAATCGAAAATAAATAAATAAATATTTCGGAAATCGAATACATGGCGCCATCTAGTCCTAAACTAAGCAGAAATAAAATACACATTGTATATTGAATGTCAAAAGGAGTAAATTATATAAAAAAGTAAATCCAAATTTATAAGTGCTTAAAACACTATTGTATAAACCACCTTTTTTTTGCTACTATTCTTCTCTTTAAAGAATTGCAGGTATTAAATTTTAGAAGACCTTACTTCCTAAAACCTATCTATTCTTCCAAACCCATAGTGAAGCCATCAACATTGTTATCTACAAGGACATAATCAGTTAATAAGATCCTAGGTTTATTTTGATGTGATAATTTTTATCTAAATTGTTCTAAGCTACTAACTTACATGACCAATTATATTCTAAGTTTAATTCAATTGTAAGGTCACTGTAATATGTATATTCGGTAACTTGTTCATATTAACATGTGTTGGAAATTGGTATACAGTTTGGCACAGCTCTTCTTATATATATAAACAACCCATAATGTCCCACTGCTGGGTCTCCTCTCAGGAGAGGGTTAAGGCCATACGTCCCCACGCTGACCAATTGTGGGTTGGGGACTGGCAAGACTACGTTGTGGCTACGTAATTCTTACCATTGGAAGGACTCCAATAAGCTTTACGACTGTTATCCTACGATAATAACCGGGACCGACTGCTTCACTTGACCTCCGAAACACCGACCAGCTCTTCTTAATCTAATAATTTTACGATGACATTCCTGTGGAGAAATGTACTAACGTTTACTAGCATTAACTGTTTTAATTCAGTGTCATTCAAACCCGCACACGCGTGTTGACACCACCGTAGTTTCAGATTCTGTAAGATGATAAACTTTGAAATTATTAATTCATCATAATTAAATTAATACTGTCCCGTTTAGTTGCAGTTGAAAGCAATTAAGCGTAGCTTGGTTAGATAGGACCATTGAGAGGGTTTACCGGGATCTTCCAGTAAATATTTTAACTGTTATGAATATTCAAGGTATGAAGGGGAGCTGTGAGAAATAATCACCTTAGCTAAACCATTACTTAGTTGTAGTAGTAAAATATCGAATTGAATTGAAGTTTGGTGCTGCGATTATGATTCGTCAAGTTATTTATGTATGTGAGTTAATAATATCTATAGTTTTGCTAACTTTGACGTGATTTCTAAAATACCTTTTTTTTTTTTGACTTGGTGGAATGCCTTTACGTACTTCGCTCCCCCCCTGCGGGGACAGGGGGTTCGCTTTGTGTGGGACTCCTGACTGACTCGCCAGACTACCCACTAAACCACCACGGTGTGCCACTCTGCGCCTGAGACGGGAGGGATCCGGGAACCGCTTTCTTACGCCATCCGGACCCCTCCCAGCGCCAGCCCGCACTGAAGCGGGCTCCGTCGTCTAACTTTTAAACTCTTAAGGTGGGCGACGTACGGCACACGCGTAACGTTGCCCCCCTCGCGGAATTCTAAAATACCTATATCAGCCTGCCTTTTGGTTCGAGAATGCTATTTGACTTAAATCAACCTTAAACTTACAAAAACTTTATAACAATATGGTTTGATAAAGTAAGTGATACAAAGCTTTTGCCTATTAAAATATTGTTTCTGAAATTTCTCTTCTTAATCACAACCGTTTTACCTTAATCAAACACGTATCAATTTGAGTCTGAATGTATACAATATACATACAGACTCGATAGTCTGATTTGTAATTTTTGGCATATCAGTAATTAATTGCGGAAATTATGATATATATCTCATTTATAATAAATTCTCATTGTATATATTCAAAAATATATGAGAAGTTACATTCTTGAATAAGGCATTTCACGTACATACATACATGTCACGGATCCTGTCGATTGAAAGGCGATTATTTCTAATGCTATTGTTTATTAATAATTAAATAATAAATCCATCCAGTTTCCAGTGATATTAAACGCGTAAGAGTTTGTGAACGTATTTTATATTCTTTCAGGCCTTAAACATTGTCTAAAAGTAGATAAAGTTTGGTACACGTTTCGTACTGTAGGCATATTTTGAATTAACACAGCCTAAGAAAATACCAACGTTCATGCTAGTGGCTACAGATAAAAATATGAAAGTGTCTAAATATGATATATCCAATGAACATTGAAAGATATGAGTATTTTGTTGTTATTGAGAGGAAGCTTTGAAATTTGAATTTGAATACTCGCCACAACTTTCGTATTTTATTTATCATTGGTTAATATGAATCAATATAGAATTTCAATCCTCTTGGCGACTACTAGTTAGATAAACTGTTAATATTAAATAGATGGATGGAAACCATTCATCAATAAATCATCTGACAATCCAGAATCAGTTTAAAGCATAATTTTAATTCAAACTAAACTTGGTTACTCCATAGAATCCCGTACCTTCAAAATATATATTTTTGTGAATAATTCGTAGAACTACAATAAAAAGGTGGTAATCATATGTGCTTTATTACATCATATGCTAATTGAACGAATAAAAAAAAGACAGAAATTTGTTATCTTTATCACCAACTAAAAAAAGGACAACGTAGCAAGATTTTGAACTAATGGATGTTCTTAAAACAAGATTTTCTTTGTCTATCTGTATAATGTTGTAACACCAAGATTTAGATACGTCTGAGTCAGTTTTGCCCTCGCATTTAATCTAAGTGACTATAAATCGATTTGGTAACCTCTCTTAATGTCATTCCACGTAATCTTATTAGATTCCACTGATATTAATCGTACTAAAGATTTATTTTATTTTCTATTCTAGTTGGAATTTGTTAATTAGTGATGTATTTGAATTTAAATAAATCTTTTTGTAGGAACTTTTAATGAGCAAAAGGGTAGTGAAAAGGTCGCGATTTAATTAACTTTTAAACTTGTAAAAGTGTATGTCATAGAAAAGAACAGGATTAATCTCTTGTACCACACATGGACGCAGGTTAATTACATTTGAAAACGAAAATTTAAACTCACACTTAAAAAGGGAGTTACATTTATTTTGTGAGCAAAGTAATTTATGCAGTTATAATTAGCACCTAAATATTTAATTTTTACTCTCGATTATCGGCACTTGATAAAACTTATTGCAATACATTCTACTTGACCGGTTTCACCTTATGTATCTTTGATGATGCCATAAGGCGAAACCGGTCAGTTGTAAAAATAAATAAATAAAATAGTGAAATAAGTGCAAGTGAGTTTAATTCTAGAATGTATTCACATATTTTTTTTAGTATACGCGGCAATAATTTTATTTATATTCATTGAGTTTTCTCTAAAGCTAGCAATTATCTAGCACCATATCAAGTGTGTATGGGTTTGGTACTTTCGTACATAATTTAGTTTTTACCAATCCGGTACAATCCGATCTAATTTGTTTAATAAAGTAGAATACATTTATTATAAAACTATTTCTCGAAAATATAGAGTTAGCCAAATATGTGACGCGATGGGTAAGAGTAGCCATTGTGAAAACGTAATTTACAATCAAGTTTTCATAACTTTGCAATTTAATATTACATTAGTTAGTTTGGAATTCTCAAGAGTGCTGTGTGTCTACGACCATTGCCCGAAGCTAACAACCTGCAAGGACAAACTAACGCATTTTTAGTTTTCGATGTGTCCTAAAGACTTTTATTTGAGGTTTGCATTATTTCAGATAAAATATCTAAATAAATAAATAATAATTAATGTGAAATATTATTTTAGAAAAAAATATGCTGAATAAGAATATAAAATGATGATTTACAGGGTACAAATCATTTCTATAATAAGTTGAATTGTTATGTTAAGTTGCTGTATAAACGGGGAGTAACACAGGAAGTAAGTACAACATTAGATAAAAATAATTTCATCTTTCCGAGAATTGCAGCCAAAGCAACATTCCATTGAGGACTATTTTTTTAAAGAGAATATCATTGGTTCAGTTTATTTCGCTTGCTTTCTTTTCACATCTCTGAATATTTTTATATAACTAAATTATTTCTTTCATATTTTGTTTTCTTTCATTTACACCTCATATAGTTGATGCTTTGAGTAAGTTTTTCAGCTATATATCGGCTGCATAAATTTGGTTTAGGTGTTTTTTTATTGTGTTTGTAATTGTTGTAAAAATGATATTATGATAAATATGTTTTAAAAGATCTCCATACAAAAAGAGGGAGAATTGATTGATTGAAATTGATTCTCTCTACAGTGTACTGAAGAAAGCTATAAAGCAAGTCCGAGACCGGAGGCCCCATGATGCAGAAGTATCAATAGGCCACCATGGTGTGGGTCACCATGCAGCACTGTTGCATTGTCTGAATTTGCACTTCACTCTTGGATTTAGCTTATGCGTTCCATCAGACAAAATAGTCATTTCGGCAGGCCCATAAACAAAAAGAAATCAAATTTTGATCACGTGGATGAAGTGGATTTCGATCTTTCATTCAATAGAATTACCGTTAAAACCCATAATTTATAGTATTCAGCATTTAGTTCAAATTCGAAACCAGAATAATATAACAGGACCTACGTACACGCATCTAAATCAAGATTGGTCGCAGATTCGCTATTGAGTAACCATGCATGTTAGTGTTTCTTAGATTTTTCGATTGACAGTTTCGAAGGTACGACCAAAATCAGATAGACACTCAAATAAATTGTCCTAAGGAATATGATCTAAGATAAATAACTTTACGATTTATATTTAATAAAAAGTATTTAAAGCGTTTCTTGTTGTTTGTTGTTTGTCGTTTTTGTTACGCACGTGCACATATTACGTACATAAAAATTCGTATCTGTCGAATAAAATTCAATTTCGATATATCGATAGTCAACTACTAAATTCAGCACTTGAGACAGAATTCGTTTAGCTGTGTTTGTTTCAAAATTACAATTAGAATTTAAGGTTATTTAAGAAGGTTTACATTTTAAATTCTTCCTTAATTTATTGGCTCCAGCATTGTTTGTTTTACCGGGCCATTTCCGCACTTAGCCTCTTGATTGGGCCGTTGTACGTGTTAGCTCCATCATATCGCAAACTCTAGAACCCTAGCGACCCTGAAGTAGACCACAGTAAGAAGCTATTAAGAATGGATATCCAGTGCTATAAAACTTGATAAGTTTTTTTACGATAACATTATTTGTAAAGTGAAAGTTTAGAAAACAGCATAGCAATTAAATACCTTTGTTTGTAATAGAATTATGCTATCGGTTCTAAACTCGGGAAATCCGGGGTTCTTGCAAAATTAGCAACGTTCAAAATGTTCTAATTTAATGTACACAATGAAAAATGACGAAATGTATTCAATGTATTAAGTACTTTTCATAAAGAGATTAACTCTTTTGCCTTTTGTTAAAAGTGTACCTAGTATGTATATTACTCGAATTCGAAGAGATTCTGTGAGAAGATGATTGATTGATCTCAGATCATCTGTGTGTATTTCTCATAATAAGACACATGAAAGTTAAGTCTAATAGGGTTGACAACAAGGTTGTGCCTACATTGATATCGCGGGTATTTATAGCCCCCTTACTACTTATAGTTACAAAATACATTTTCCATGGTCATCAGTACTGATAACTAACTACAGAACTTATATCTATTATCATATCTGATAGTAACTTTGAATGTAGAATAAACAATGGAATGGTGAAATATTGATATTCATTAGGTATATGTCGGTGTCAAAATTATTTTGTTGTCGGATTCTCAATGAAATGAAATCGACAAATGAAATAGATTAATGAGAAGGATGCAAGGTTTTCGGTCCATTACTGAATGCCGAGAGTATAAGCCGCGAGTGGACTTCTATAAACATTTGTAATGAAATGTAAAGTTATTCATTGCAATAGTACATGTTTATTGACGTGTACTATTGCAATGAATGTTGAGTCATGACTCAACTCATAAAACGTTACAATGTTATCAAACTTCATTGCGAATCATAGCGAATAAAATAAAATATTCTCAGAGTTCGAGTTTGGTACTCGTCTAACTCCTATAGTATTTTCAAGTCACTTTCCATTATATAAGTAGACTGTTGATCCTGGTGTATAGAAGTTACAGTGGTGGGAGTGTGGGCGGGATTAGTCATATGTAGGTACCCAAATAGATTACTAAATAAATTCTTAGTTACGGTCTTTCATCATCATCATCAGCCTATCGCAGTCTACTGCTGGACATAGGCCTCTTCAATTTCACGCCTCTTAGTTCGATCTATGGTTTCACGCATCCAGCTCCTGCCAGCCGTCCTGCGCAAAACATCGCTCTACTGCCAGTTCAGCTTGCTAATCCTGTGGGCTATGTTACAGTCTTTATTCAACGTGTAAAGGCAAAACGAATCATTACACCAAATCTATCACTGTGTGTGTCACACAGTCAATCAATTAAATGAAAAATGGTTAAATAGTTTTATTATAATCGGCATTATACTATTTTTTTTATTAAATACACATAGTTCACTCCGACAACAACACGACTTTAAGTTTGTCTCCGCTATTCCGAAGTCTGTTTTAAAGTAAACACTGCTTGAAACATAAAATGCTTCATTAAAACTTTTATTTGGAAGGCTAAGTTTAAGCGGTCCCTGGGATGCGGTGTGCACTGTATGTTACAGTTTTTGTACTACTTAAAGAGCTAACTTACGACGTACTTTTAAAGTGTACAGCATTTTTATAAAACAGCTGGAAAACTGGGGTCGGTAAAAAGAGTTAACTAGCCGACTGTTCCTGAAACCAGAAATTATGTGTGCCTTTCACATTAAGCAAGTGTTTGATATATTTGTGGGGCTTGTTAATGTTTGTTTTAAATAATAGTAATTGAAAATATACATTGTGTTACAACATACTTACTACTATGTTTGCACAGTCTTACATACTATTTGTGACTGAGAGTCAATATTGTTGTCAACATTGACAAGATACTGGTGGTACAAGGTGATTTTGTTTTTTATTTCATGTATTTTTAATTATTTGTAAAGTACAGACAATATAAAGTCACGAAAAAGCTCTGTCCACTAAGATCCTGCCTAGATCCCTGTGGGATACATTTATTACAGGAATTTTTGTTCACACTGATCGCCTAGGGGATCTTTTTGGATGTTTTTATAAACTGCTGATTTTTTTTATCTACAACGATCTCCAAAGGAATCTTTTTGGAATTAGATACATTTTTCTCCCTAAGGGGATTACTTTCGAAGCTTTATTAAACAAACATCACCTAAAAATTTTATACACAGGGCGTTTTTTGTCACTTCTTTTTTGGGAGCACGCAAATTTTCGAAAGTTTCCATAATTTTTTGTATAATCCCCCTAAGGTTGGTCTTCTGTGGGAGGGTAGTACCAATCTAGTCGAACCGACTCGTTCAAACAGATCTACGTGACTCTACTACCTCACACACATCTCACAATTAAGCCACTGTTTAGAAATTTGAACACCCGTTTTTTATTAAAATTTGCCTGTACCTTTTTGCAAACTTACCTAGGTTCTGATCCTTAAAACCCAAACAATCATATTTCTTCTAAACATCAATGTAAACGTGATACTCTAATCTGTTTTGCTTGAAGGATGGTTTAAATCATCTTTGTTGAAACCGTTGAAGAAAAGAAGTGCAATTTTTTTTTAAATTTTTTTTTGGTGTTACTTCTTATGCGTTCCCTCACAAAAAAGCCTTAAGATAAATCATTTTTGAGTAAAACGTAAGGTAAATTTCATGGTGAAATGGATGTAATAGTTATAGCATTGAACCTATATACAATATTAGAAATAAATACCAATATGATTTTTAATATTGATAATAAATGTATGTTTGCTATACAGTTTATGTAATTTAAATTATTTATCACTATGACATACATACGCCACTGAACACCTGCATCGCCAGAGTTAAAAGAGCATGCCGTCTTGTGTCCCTCTCCAGTCTCTCCATATTATCCGTGGGAGAGCCACACTTTGGCATGAATGGGCCGGCTCGACGGGAGTGATACCACGGCCTCACAGAAAACCGGTGTGAAACAGCGCTTACGCTGTGTTTTATCGAGTGAGTGAGGATACCGGAGGCCCATACCCCAATCCAATGCCCCCTATCCCCCTCACCATCCTCCTTCCCCCTAGGCCGCCATAGTGTGGGTCACCATGCTGCATTGTTCTTTTTCGCATTGAGGATGGTGGCCACCACTCTTGGATTCTGCTCATGCTTTCCATCAGGCAGGGCAGAGTCATTTTGGCAGCTTAAATATATATAAAAAAAAAAAAATATCCGCGCGGACCGGAGGGCACTAGTCGTAGTTTCTTTTAACAGACTTCAAAAAAGGAGGTTATTAATTGGACTGTATTTTTTTTATGTTAGTTATTTCATAACTTTCGACTGGGTGAACCGATTTTGATGATTCTCTTTTATTTGAAAGCTGTTGCTTCTCGTATGGTCTCATTTCAATTTGGTCAAGTTCTTGAAGTCGGTTTTTTTTTGTTAAAATTTGTGATTATTTTGTCTTATCTTCACAGGTACCCATTCTAAACTCACATACAAACTCACGCATAATGCACACATAAATACATTCTGTTTCGTAGCACAATGTACCTAACGCGAACCTAATGAATTGTCCTCAAAAGGGACAGTTATTTGTGATTGTAGGTATGTTATTAATTAGATTTGAAACAATAAACACGGGTTGTGAGAGATCTGTGGCTGCATCAATCATCTATTGTATTCACCCCGCATGCTATTTAAATCCAACAGGTATTTTACGCATGACAAATATTCAACACCCCCTAACACAAAATTATTATTTTAGTGTAAGCTGTAAATCGTGTTGCTATAATCTTTAATGTGGTTAGTCGATAGTAATAACATGATGACTTTACGTTATGGATAAACACTACAAGAACTGAATCACATGAACACAACACACAACACATTTTACACTAAACACAAAGGTACACTTACTAA
Organism: Hyphantria cunea; assembly: GCA_003709505.1. Lineage (NCBI taxonomy): Eukaryota > Metazoa > Arthropoda > Insecta > Lepidoptera > Erebidae > Hyphantria > Hyphantria cunea. The sequence goes on from PKRV01000116.1 coordinate 1,356,112, forward strand.
CTTTGTCTATGACGAGCCGGTTTTACTTGTTTCTTGACTTTTTCGGTACTTAGTTAACATAACTTTTATTTTTATTCTTCGTTTATATTATAAAATTGGTAATCTCTTCTTACAGAAATCGGAGTACAATATATCAAGGATTAGTCTAGACTAAGATTAGTGGTAATCTTAGAATGACAGATCCTATTGTCATAATCCTTTCGGTAGATTAAACTAATGCGAATATCGAACAAAGCCCTGTTTCTATTCAATTACGTTTAGTTTTTACCCACGTGAAAATCCCAAAGCCTACTAAACTGGAAGAAAATATGGCTTTGATATATAATTCAAAATAGCAAGTATACAACTGGTGGACACTTTTAAAATTGGAATACGACGTCACAATTTTCATTACGTCAAACTTAAACTGTATAAAGCCAAAGGAGTGTGCATATAAACCCGAAGGCTACTAGTTCAAACTTGGCAAAACAGTATTGGCAGCTTTTCAGTGGCAGGCGACTATATTCTTTTATCACATTGTTCGTAAAGCCTTGACACAATTTCGTTGCACCGCCGCTGCATCTAGGATTCAAAAATAAAAGTAAGTCGTCTGATCATAAGTGTACATTAACATTTAGTAACGCATTATTGAACAAGTTTCAGGATTATATATGTAAAGACGATGAGTATCTACCACCCTTTCTAGGCCTTGATTCAGGATAATCATCATCTTGGGAGGGGTTCGGATGTGTTAAAAGCAGCAGTTCCCGGATCCCTCCCGTCTCAGACGCAAAGTGGCACACTGAGTGGGGTGAAGGCTCGAGGGGATTTCCAAACGTAAATATAAAATAAGAAAAAGATAATAATCATCATCACCATCAGCCTATCGCAGTCCATTGGACATAGGCTTCTCCAATTACACGCCACTAATTCAGGATAATGCTGGATAATTTTTATCACTCATACGTCAATTTTCACTTCACGCAAATTATATTTCAGTTCCGTGGTAAGATAAATGATTAAAAATAATTTAGGTAGCTCTTAAAGTTCCTAGGAACTTTTTCTAGCTATTGTTTTATTCCTAGCTTATCCCCCATTGTTGTTCAAGTTAAATAGTAACATAACAAAAGATTTAAGTTTAACACCAACTTTGACCTGTTCATCCGAATCGGTTCAGTGGTTTAGCAGACAAACGACGGACGGAGCTACTTACTGTGCCGTGGTGGTCGGAAAAACTAGCAAAAATCAAGAAAGACGTCATTACCCAGAGGCGACGGATCCGGATCGCAGCGCAAATTCGAAGAGAGTGGGTAGTCCTGCAGTACCTGGAACAAAAAGAACTCTACGAGGCCGAGGTAAGGAAAACGCTGGTCGAAAGTTGGAAGGGCTTCTGCGGGAGACAGGACAAGGTGGGAGTCTGGGAAGGGGTATGTAGAATCCTGGGCAGGGCAACGGTAAGGGAGGAAGATCAGTTGGTAATGGAGGGAGGAAAATACCTGGACGCGAAGGGGTCGGCTGAGCTCGCGCGCGTCTTTTATCCGAATCTAGAGGAAGAAAACGAGGTGAGGCATCGCCGAATTCGGGTGTCTGCACAGAAAGAGGACAAAGCAGAGGGTCATCATGACAATTACCCACCTTTTCAAGTGGATGAGCTGCTCGACGCCCTACATAGGTTTAACCCGAAAAAGACTCCGGGATCGAACGGGCTTACAGCAGGTATTTACTCCCACGCCATAGAGACAGACCCCGCGTTATTCTTAGGATTGCTAAACTATTCGTTTCTTCACCACGGCTATTTTCCAAAGATGTGGAAGGAAGCCATGGTGGTGGTACTGAAGAAGCCTAGACGAGACTCCTACGAAGTCCCCAAGTCATACAGGATGATTGGGCTATTGTCTGTACTGGGGAAGCTATATGAGAGGATGCTGATTGCTCGCCTTAAATTCTACTTACTGCCGAGGATGAGTACTCACCAGAACGGATTTATGCCACAAGGAGCACCGAAGACGCCCTCTATGACCTGATTGAGCACATAAAGACGAGACTTGGTATGAAGAGAATAGTCACTATGGTTTACTTGGACATAGAGGGCGCCTTCAATAGCGCCTGGTGACCGGCTATTAAGATATGGCTGGCTGAGGAAAAGTGTCCGGTAAATTTTAGGTAGGTAGGTTCTCCGAATACTTGACGCGATTCAAATGTATGGAGAACCCATCCTGTATTTGTGACCCGAACGTCGAAGAAACAATACCGCATATTATAATGGAATGCCCAGTATTTACCAAGCAAAGATATGACAACGAACAAGAGATAGAAACAAAAATTACAGCGGTAAAATTGTGTAAAATAATTAGTAGTAAGAATAGGAATAAGTTTTTAAATTATTGTTTAGATATTATAATAAAGTAAATAAGAGAAATAAAGTTTACTAGGATTATGATAACACGATAACGTTAGATGATTATTGTCTATCATAATGCAATTAGTTTTAAAATTTAGATAGTAAGGTGAACTATATTATAGTAATAAATGTCTAGGTTAATTTATGTCTGTAATTTAGCTGTAAGACGTGTCCAATTTTAAAATAGCAAAAAGTTGTTTGGTTTAGTTTCAATAAACATTGCGTTATAGTTATTTCCCCCGTGTAAGAAAATAACAAAGTACAATAGAGCAACAGGAATCTCATCTGGAAAATGTGAAAGGTTGTATGCAGGTACGAAGCATGAAAATACGAGAAGTAGCACAATCGAGAACTAGTATGAAGGGAATTAGTTAGTATTAGGCTCCAAATACATATTGGAGCTACTAGTATTTAAAAAAAGACTTACATTATCAGTATGGATAAGTTGTTTTGTGTATACATCATTCACTAGTAGTTTTTTTCCTCATGTACAAAACACAATAAATATTTTATTTACTTTAGAAAATGTGTTTTCACCTTATTTTTCACTTGGTGTCTACAACGGCTCCTTTCTGCTCACTCTACCCCTAAGTCGATACTATATATACTATTAAACGAACGAAACCGCAGGCAAAGCAAGTATTACGTACGTTTAATATTCCTAAGCTTTTTCAGCTTCGTCCTCAATAAAGTCTTATCTTGAAGGGTCTGTGTTTTAGTGCGAAATAAAATGCTAGTATGCAGTTTATGAGACGAATTCGAAGAGGTACTTTGATGAAATGTGGGATACATGTAAAATATAGCTCAAAGTTACCTAATTCTTTTTAAGGTTACCTAATTTTTTTTATGTTAGTCGTAAATTGTACCTAAAAACCTTTGGATTTAGGTTCAGTAATGATTTTATAGCACCCATATCAAGTACGGCAAACGAGCAGACGAGTACCTAATGGAAAGTCTCAAAACTCTCTCCACTTATGAACGCTTTTTATGAAAATGTCTCTCTTCTACTCCGAATTGCGCCACGATTTTCTGGGGGGCCGGCTGGTGTGTCACTGGGGTTAGGCCGGTCCATTTATGCTGAAAGATTGTGACGACTATCAGTCTACACAAGAAGTAAACTAGTCTTTAAAAAAATAGAATTTAAAATCTAAATATCTAAGATACCTGAATAATTTTTTGACGAATCGTGAATATAATCTTTTTATGGAAATAAATTAGCGAAAAAATATTTTATAATCAAGGTTTTGGTAAATCTAATTCTACATTACAAGAGTATAATGTTGAAACCAAATCGAGCCTTTTCAGCAATATCATCGTGCTTTTGTCATACTTTATAATTTTTATTTCATAAAAGACCGTTCTGCTGTTCAGTTTAATGTCATTGGATATAAAGATATACGCTGGTTTGTGTCCATATTAGGGAACACTCATTCATTTTATGATCATGTACCTACCTATTGTTTTGTAACATTGTGAATGTGTTAGATATAAATTTGTGCGAGACAAATTACTGGAATTTATGGTTTCTGACACATAGATCTCTCTTTGGCCGGTTCAGTATGTCTGAGGATTAATTTCAGAGTCATACCAAGAGTGGATGATATTTCTTCACCGGCTTCTCAAGGACCTAAGGACTCTACTCTACTCTAAAGATGATGGGATTTTATTATATCGGTGCAGCTTACTGTTGTATGAATACACGTTCTTTTGCCTTCGGTGTACAGATGAATGGTATTTAGGCGGTATTGCCCGTGGTTACAAGAAACGCGGGTAACCGCGAGGCTAATAATATACAAGTATGTAATATTTTAAAAATAATTAAATGACGTACCTATTTAGAAGCAAGTACTTTACAAAACACAGGGATATGCAAAAACTTTTTATCTCAACCTCAGTTTAAAATTAAAAAACAACTAATGTCTACGTAAAACGTGCTCGTTAAACGTTTTGTATCAACTTACAATCGTTACATTTCTCCTCGAGTTAAACCCTTGAAACTTTACGACCGAGCCAAACAAAAGAAAATTAACGTTCTACTTGAAAACATTCAAAAGCGAAATGAGATTTTTTTTCTCATATTTCCAGTTTGAACGTACTGCAAATTTGCGAGTAGAGTTGTAAAATAAGTCAGAAACTTTAAGGTCTGTTAATATTCATTAATTAAATTTAATCACGTAATTTGTTTAGTACGGGTTTACTTTGTTTTTAGCTGTTTTGATACTCTTCATCCTGTTTATACTTTGCCCATCTTGCCTATAGTCTTACATATATTTTTGAGGTTTGAAATCACATGCAAAATAAACTAAGAACAGAAAAAAGACACTATTAAAACACATATACATATAATCTGTTAACTTCGTAACAAAAAAAATGTGTATAATAATTCCGTATAAATGTATTGTACATTCCTGAAGGGCAGGTATTTATAATGTATATTATATATATAATAATAGTTTAATAAATAACTTTATCCTAACAACTTAGGAAGCAGCATCACAACTTTGTCATTTACCAAACATAATAATCTTATTATAATTACAATAAAATAACAAGGTGATAATCTTCATAATCTCATTGAAACATCACTGATAATTAGGACGAATGTAATGTATGAAGCACGCACAAATCATTGTTATTAGGATATTAATACTATAGAATTATCGTGCACGGTTGTCGTCAATACGTCCAGAGGCAATAAATGGGGTCCATATTTCTCGACGTTGGCAATGAATCCAATTATCGAGTTCCACCGACCCGACATGTTAAATGATTCCCATTGCTTCTCTTTCCTCCTCTACCTACAATATTCACTTCAATATTGCGCCGATTATTATACCTTATATAGGTAGACTATCCTCCATTTATAGTAATAATAAAACAATGTCGATGATATGACTGTATTTTACAAGCTTTTATTTACTTTCACCTGTCCCGATGTTTGTCTGTAATTGAGCTGAAATTTGAAATATACCTTTAGTTCTTATGATAATGCAATTATTTTTAATCGATATTATTATAATAAAGGCTAGGAAGATGTAGATGATGGTATTATTATTAATTCAAAATGGCCATCGTAACAAAATGGCGACGTACATACTTCTGAACAACCAACCCAATACGGGCATCTAATAAAAGGGCTAAAAGTTATTGTTTTTACTAACAAGTTATAAAAGCGTGTATTTAAAAATAACTTTTTAAATTAATCACTTGTTTTTTTAGTAATTTTAAATGAGCTATCGGGAATCTTTAGGATGCGGGCTAACTAAATTAAAGTCATGAGAAAAGCATATAGGTTCACAAGTCGGAATGCAGCAGTTGTTGAAGCTCCTGAAATTCTTCTACGAACCTAAAGATTTATAATTATTATTTTTCTATACATATATTATGTATGTATGCATACTGTTATAGCTTTAGCCTTTGGATAAGTGTTACTCATTATTTTATTTCTTATATAACTATACATCATATTACTTGTTTGATACCTAGGTACAATTCTTTATCTAATTCTGTAAGAATCATATCTTATTTACAGGATGTCAGATAATCGCTTCTGGTTAGTTATCTTATTTATAGATCCCAGCTTGCCTAGAGTACGGCCAATCAGTTGACTTTCCTAGTCATTGCCTCCCAAGGAACCGGAGACAGGAAGAGATTTTCAATCGTGTCAGCTTAAAAGCTCCCTAAGTAGTCCCAGGGCCATACAAATTCACAATCCATCCCAGCTTATAATTGATTGCGTGTTTACTTCTATGACTAGCCTAGATTTTTTCCTATCAGCCAGAACTCGGTCAGCGGTCACTTTGAAATTTCCACACGTGTTTCGTCTCTATGTGAAGTATTGTATAAGATAGTTGACACAATTGGCTTATCTAATCGCTATCTAATAGTAAACATCATAAACACATAAAGAGCGACCTACATATCTTTGTTTATGTGCTGCTAAATCCTGTCCTAAGAGCCCGTACGTATGGATAAAACAATCGATATGGTGGGATGGACGTAAACCATATTATTTGAGTAGAATTACAACTCTACTCGATTTAGAACATATACACAGAACATAATCGGTTGTTGTGGCGAATCTTGAGAACCTTTGCGAGGCCTATATCCAGTAGTGGTCTTTCGGCTGAGATGATGACTGAAATGGAATAAATATAGTAATCCATCGTTTGTTTGATCAATATTCTTTTTTAAAATACTTAACTACAGTAGTTAGGTTTCCTCAAAAGAAAACCGCATCATAATATCGGCCTATTACTCCATTCATATAGGAGCTACGATGCCACAGACAGACAAGTCAAACTTATAACACTTATTTTTCGTTTGATTTCGGGGGTTATAAAGAAATGTACACGCTGTAATTAATAGCAATGCTGTTTCCGATCGACCAGTTAGTAAATAAAATATAATACCTGTCCTAAAAGCGAAAATAAGTAGATATTACAGCATTGTATTAGCAAAACCTACAAAATATATACGTGACAAATAAATAAAAATGAAAACTTAAATGATGAAGAGTTATGGAATTTCTTGCTGTTCTTCTCTATAGGAATGATATTTCGGAACCGCGAGTCGCAGGAAATATGTTTTGAAAGACATTCATTGATTGGTGTGATTTTCAATTTAGGCGACGTACGGTACACGCGTAACGTCACCCCCTCGCGGCTGGCCTGTAAAGCGGATGGAGGGGAAAAACCGTCCCGCCCATCCTCGGCCACTCTCAGGGCGGCATGAGGCACTGGCAGGCGAGCCTCCGCCACCCGGTTCGCCGGCGACGGATCGGGTCCGAGTGGAGGTCGTCCTCCAGGGCCTTGTCCACCGCCTCCTTCTGCGAGATGACTTCCTCTGAGAAGGTCGCGATCGCGGTAAAACTGCTCTCGTCACCGGCCATTTAGCATACGACGGCCGGTAGCGAGAGATCTCCGATGACTGCAGTGAGGGCCTGGCACTGTGGCACCCAAGCGAGGCACACCGCCAGCGTGTGCTGGGCCAAGTCCTCACGGGAGTCGCAGTGGTGGCAGGCGGGACTCAATTCCCTCCTGGTGACAGAGTGGTACTTCCCGAAGCAACCGTGCCCGGAAAGCACCTGCGTCAGTCAGAAGGAAAGGGTCCCGTGCTACCGCCCTGCCCACTCGAGGATGACCGGCTGGAGCGCCTCCACGGCGGCGAAACGCGCACGTGGAGCCTCCAGCCGCGACGACCACCGAACCATTGTGGCTCGACGGGCGGCTTCACGCCACTCGCGTTCCTTTTCAGGCGGAGGACAATGCCACTCTCCGCCCGGAATTCAGCCACCCGTCGATAAACTTCGGCGAGCACTTCCGCCTCCAAACCCCACGGGGCTGTTCCGGCCAAGACGAACGCCGCCTGGGTTGACACCGTGAGGTATCCTCTGACCGCTAATAGCCTCTGAGGGCGCCTTATTCTAGGTGGTCAGGGCCGGTCTTTAAAGGGCCTACTTGAACCTATTTGATTTAGATTACCACGTAGATTATTTTTTACAAAACGTGTGTTTAAGCCCGTTGCCCTATAATGAGTATTAAATTAATAACACGGTATTAGAAGTGTTATTTAGAATTAGAAGTTACATGCGTGTTCGACTACATATTCGTGTACTATAACTATTATTACAAACATCGATTTTAGTTGGTTTACAAACCAAGAATAACTCTTTGGAATAACCCCATTCGACTTTAGAAATTCGACCCAAATGAACTGCAAACGCTCTAGATATATAATTCAACAGAAGATAAATAAGCTTTTTATGGAACGGTATAAGTTTAATATACCTATTAACTCCATTAGTTAGAATATTAGAGCTCGAAAGATCAAAATAAATATTGAAAGAAAATAACCTTTGATGAAGACATCTTTGAATATTTTCCAATAAAACAAGCAGAATATGTTGGTAATGATGTAAGTTGGTTGTTAAGTACCAGAGTTCTCGATTAAATTTTTTTTAGGGTTCCGTACCAAAAGGGACCCGGTAACGGGACCCTATTACTAAGACTTTGCTGTCCATCTGTCGGTCACCTGAACCACTGTATCTCATTAACCGTGGTAGAAATTATCAGAGATTATGTATTTCTGTTGCCGCTATAAAAACAATTAATAAAAAACAGAATAAAATAAATATTTAGGGGGCTCCTATACAACATACATGATTTTTTGGTTGATATCAATACTGGCAACAGGTAGACGCATGAAATGTATAGATAGCTAGCTGAGTTCCCCGGTGTTACCCGCGGTAAAACAACAACTGGGAGCAAAACCGCGGGAAGTTAGTCTAAAGAAATTAGCCTTAGTTACAGTAAAAGTCCCGTCGATATTTGCCTAGCCGTTCCTGAGATTACCCAGATCAAACAGACAAAAAATTAAAAAAAAAATTGGTATATTTACCATGTTATACATACATAGGCATTTATAAAAAGTTTTTATTTTTATATTACGAACAGACGCTCCAATTTTATTTATTTGTATGTATAAATAGTACGAAACGAGATAATAAATAGAGAAACCCTTCCTGCTTAAGTCCGACTCGCACTTTGCCGTTTTTTCACTCAATTACTACATTATGCCGTTAGACATAAATCTCTCATTTATAAACGTTATTTTACTGTAACCAACCTTTCTGTGTTATCTTCAACTTTAAAACTGTAAGTTAACAGTTGAAAACAAGACAGACTCATTGCTTAACTAAAATAACGTTTATGAATAAGGGAGTAGGTATAAGTTCAATCGTTTTGTATTCTCAATATGTTTTGGATGCCAGATACTAGAACAAGTAGATTACATACGTTACATATTAATTTATATTATTCTCTAAAATCTAAAGCTAACTGAACCTTAAGATTACAGAATTGAGAGTAACATTTAAACATTGTCAGTTCTGTTTTCAAGATAACCTTTAGCATAAGTGTATTGTGTTGGAACTCTAAGTACTAGTGGTAGTAATATTATAGATAATGAATATTATACATAAGTATTATTGTAAAATACATTTTCTTGTATTCTTTAAGTTTTAGAATAATTCAATATTGTATTTTCTACTAATTGAGTTGTGTAGTTTTACTCCTAAATTACTTTTTCATAAACAAAATTGGCAAAGTAATAATTTAAATTTACTAATTTTACTATTGTCTATCCGAAACAATTTAATCCATCCTAGAAACTGCTTTGGTGGCGCATTGGTAACGTAAATGACTGCTGTGCTTAACGGCTCGGGTTCGACACCGGATCGAACCAAATGTTTGTATGATTTGCAATTATTTGTTTCGGAGTATGGGTGTTTTCAATGTATAATATTTATTTACAAAAAAAGTATGTATGTATTTATATCAGTAGTTTAGAGACCATACTACAAGCTCTAATTAGTTTGGGACTAGATGGCGTTGTGTGTTATAGATGTCAAAATATTTAAAGTGGGCCTGGAAATAATTAATCTTAACAATAAGGCTGTCTTTATGTGCATTAAATGATGTATCTGATAGTTTTATGTATGGTTATATTTTTGGTGTATAATTAAGAGATTTTTATCTTCTCTTTATAGCGACATACAATCACGTGAAAATACGAATTGTGACGTTTATTTAAACTAGTTGGTCTGACTGTTGCTTGCTATAAGCTGTCCGAGCAAAGGTATGTCTATCTATTGGATACGTTATTTGCTTCAATTGTCGTAAATGTACATACACTATTGCTTGTTTGCATAGAATGCAAACTTTTATGTGGTTGACTGCCTCGGTGGCGCAGTGGTAGTGTATGCGCCTGCTGTGCTTGACATCTCGGATTCGATTCCCGGGTCGAACCAAATGTTTGTATACAATTATTTACATCGGATTATGGGCGTTTTCTATGTATAATATGTATGTATTAAAAAAAAAGTTTATATGTATTTATGTCAGTTGTCTAGTAGCCATATTACAAGCTTTGCTTAGTTTGTGCCGCGATGGCGTTTTGTGTTTAGATGTCGGTAATATTTATTTATTTACTTTATATTAAACATTCGATCTAGGGTTTCCTCAAAGTATGAGGTAACAATGATAAATAAAAATGTAGTCTATTCAATCTTATAAAACAATAAATCTACATGTTTGTAATTGAAGTTATTCCATTCTCCGAACTAAAATTTGTATCAGACAAGGCCTGTAACATAAGGCGACATATTGAACATACTTAAGATTTACACTTGTCATAAATCAACCCTAACTGCTTGACGTAACAGTAAGGAATTTAATCAAGTAGTTTGTTCAAAACACAGGTGCTTCAATACACGTAACAAGTACCTGTATAGTGTAACTTCCGTGGAATATGTTTCGCTTTGTAATAGGTATACCTAGCTATGTGACATTCATAGATCAATAGATAGTTTGTCAACGAAAGAGGTAGGCCACGATTTTACTTCAGTTAACGTTAAAAAACACGAAGGTGATTTACATTTTACCTATAACGTTACAGTTACGTACCTACTGCAAAATTAAATAGTTGGTAATTAACGAAATACGACCAAGTTAATAGGCAAAACTAAAATAACGTTTTTTTTTTTTTTTTTTTTTTTTTTTTTTTTTTAGGGACTTTTACCCTATTAGGGTTTGCCAGACCCATAAGGCCTTAATTTAATCAAATAACATTTAAATATTATATGCTAAACTGTACAATTTTATAGCTTTTTTTGATGTTGGTATAGCCAAAACACTTTGAATTATACCGACATCCAAATAATTCAAGTTCAACTATAACGTACATTCTAAGATTTTCGTCCAAGCTATCAATATCATATGAATATTATAAAAAGAACGTTTAACATTGTAGGCTTGTTGTTACCTTGCAATTATATTAAAATCTGCAAGGTGTGTCTTCTAAATTCTATGCGAATCTGTAGGTACCAAAAGTCATATTTGCTAAGCATATTATATGTATTAGTTTTAGTGTATGATAAGTTTGTATATGAGTACTTGAAATATTTCAGAAGTAATTTCTGCCAAAGTGCACCTGCTTCCTATTTTTCTGCGTCACACAAAGGTTGAATGTTGATCTGAGGTTGAATGGTAGAGAATGCCTTAGGCCATTGATGTAATATACACAGTATATCTCAATTCCTTAGGCATTAATTCCGCCAATGCACCTAAAGTTCACGATAATAAATAAAATAAATACATTAAAGAAACTATATTAATTTTTCCAACTATTTTTCATTAACCAACAGAGTTAACACAACCGTAATACTTTTCCTTCTTAGTCCTATACATGATTATAATTTAGCTTATAGAGGGTAAGAGAAGATTAAAGCTATTTCCTTAATCGATCAATCAATAGAAAGTAGGTAAATTTCAAACCCTCTCAATGGTTTCAAAGGCTTTTCCAACGATGAGTTTTTTCCTCGTTTGTGAAGGAGTGTGTAAGGTGGAAATACTATGACAGATGGGCATGGTGACTTTATAAGGGTTCTTTGTTGGGCCCCCGGAATAAGCATGTTCTTTCACTATGGAACAAAGAATATGTCTTTTTATATATCTTCAGTTTTCGCGAAATGAAAATTGGTATTCAGGGGAATCGTACCAGTTTTGACTGATCGCTGCACTGTTTTCTTGTTCTATCCTGTACGGGGCTTCCTGCCCTGATGATTCCAAAAACGGAATATAAAATTTTAATAATATGTCACTAAATATAGGTAAATTAAGTGTCTGGCCTTTTGTGTTAATTCGAGTCGTAGATAAATCAAATCAATTAAATTTGATTTAATTTAGCAATCACTGCAGGGTTAATATGTAAATCTCTTGATTCACCAGTTTAATTTACATTTGCGGCAAGCAGAAAATTATTTCTCGTATGTTCAACCAACAAGGGTACAACATCAAAGAAACTTTTGATAAGGGTCAATGTTAACGGCTTCAGAAACATAATCCTGATCATAGAAACAAGTGATATATGTTATAATGTTATTAACACGATAGAGCTGTCGCCAGATAGTTTGGCAGTTCGCAAATAAAGTTCGTGATGTTTTAGTATCTGATTAATGATGTCTACGTTCGTTTAGCTCGGTTAGTCTGTCGAGAGTAGAATACTTCCTATTAATATTATAAAACAACAGTTTGTATGGATGGATGTTTGTTACTCTTTCACTTAAACATTACTCAACGGACTTGAATGAAACTTTACAGTAATATAGCTGATACACCAGAATAACACATAGGCTAATATTTGCCGCGATAACCGACATATACGCGGGCGCGAGCATTAACTATTTTGTATATAATATTAATACCATTTAACATGAATAAGTACGTTAAACATTTAGATTTCTCCCACCTACTATGTAATTTGTTGGGTGAAAGTAAGGGAAATAATACACAGGTTATTGACTTTTTTAATAATACAGCTTAAGTTTTTATTACGTTTTCAAAAGAATTAACAAACACCGCCATATTGGGCATTAAGGTACATATTATTTGTGTTGTAATACGGCTCAAGTTCATTTGCTGATTAGATATGTTCACCGTGACATGGATTTTCCAAACGTAAATGGTCCCATTTAGTTTATTACGGTAATGTTTATTAGAAAGTAGTACAAAGTACGTGACAAATGATACATTTCCATGTCGGTTCCTATAAATCTATAACGAAATTTTGCTTGCTTGCTTGAGGAAATTTCATTTTGGTAAAGCGATTCTTGATTCAAGACAACCACAAGCCAGTCCAGCGGTTTTATTACAAGAGTAACTCTCCTAGTAATAAAACTGCTTTTAAAATAATTCATGGGTTGTGATTTCTATTGCCGATGCAGTATTCTATAAGGTACAGTAAGTGACTAGGTTCAGTGGAATTTCAAATTTCACACAAGTGGCTGTAGAAATACCACCTCCTCTACGAAATACCATACAAACATTTTACCAAAGCGACATGGATAACCATTTTGCTTTTAATACGGAATTCGACTCATTACTACGCAATCCGCCAATACTCGTGTGGAACATGGAGTCATTCTTTAATAGGAGCGAGTAAGCGTTAGTGAGAAGGCTTAATGCCAGAGTTGTGGCTACCTAGTGCTATTGGTTTATAAACAGCCTTTGCTGGACGTTGGTGACGAATTAACATCTAACTTACTTACCTAGCTGGAAGAAGCAGCACTCGTTTAATTATTATTTCCAGTTTTAATGGTAATGTGCACTTAAAGGACTGGTGTACGTGCATTGTCAAAATTATTAGTGTAGAAAAAAAAGCCAAATTCGAGATTAATGTAAACCAATTTATACATATCCACCACTTGTGTATTGCCTTTTGACAATATAATTATCAAACAAATGGTTTCATTGGCTTACTTTATTCCATGTTTGGCATTACAGTGTTTATTAAGAAAGTACATTTATTAATGGCATAGCTTATGAAAATATAATATACAAACTATAGTGGGTGGTTAAATACTTATTATAAAAATATTCGTCACGTTACACTTATATATAAAGTTAAGTATAGAATTTATTTTTCTTTGATATTGTCACTCTCATCATCAGTAATATCATCATCTTCCTTCTTGGTTTCACCCATAGCTTCCCAGTACGATGGCGGTGGATCAATAGAAGGTACATCACCTGGATATTGTTGGAATGCAGGCCCAGCTGCACTGTCACCATCGATGACTCCGATTTGCACAGGAACATCAAGCACCGCATTTATGTGTGGCATTGGCAACTGAACAACAATTCTAACAAAATAATCTCGTGATACTATCGTAGCATTAGCTAGAGAATGTAAATCAGATGAAACATTTATTTCTACTGGCATTTTTTGAGTGTCTCCACAGTCGACGGAAGAAGCCTTAGAATCGGTTTCTGGTATATCTTTTTCCATCTTGACATGAGTGTATCCTGCAGCTTTAAATGTATGTATTTCTACTAACTTAGTTTCAACACTTTTCACTATTACATTGCTTTTATTCTCAACTTCGTAATTCAGTAAGATTTTGCCTCCAAATGGTATAACAGAGTTTAAAATAGTTGCTTTTATATTTATATTACTGGATTTACAACATATGCTTAGTACCTTCTTAGTATCTCCAAAAATAACAGGTTCTCTTGATAAGCTTGGCGTTCCTCCAGAAATGACAGTAATTTCTTTTTTAAAATGTTTGTTGAAGGCAAAGAATCCAGGTCTTTCAAACTTTATACGAATATAGTACATTATTCTGCACGTTATCCCATATCTTCCATAAAATGTGCGGATGTTTAAGCTTGATGGAAGCTCCGTGGGTAAAGTGAAACTGAAGTCAATTTCATAGCAACCAACAGGAACTTCAACTTTTGTATCTTGAATTATGATGTCTCTATCGACAAAAACTTCATTACTTCTGTATGTTCTATTCCTCCGATTATTCCCGTGTCTAACTCTTATAATCACATAACCATTGCCTTTAAGAGACGTCGTGATTTTGTCAAATTCCATGGGCTCATCTACTGCGTATTTTATTTTCCCTGACACCACTTGGCCTGGATGATAAGCTCCATCGGATGGTTTGAACAGATTCATTTCACAAAAGATGCCCATCTTTATAAAGTTTCAAGTGTACACGTCACTGCAATGAAACAGAACGTTAAATAATGTAACGATTCTTATGAAGAGTTTGAAACCATAACATGATTCATTATCATAACGCCGTGATAAGATCGTAAAGAGATAGTTAATGATTTCGATCGATAAAAGAAGTGAGGAGGTTTTTCAATAGAGGTGTTGCATGACAGTATGAGAGGCTAATATTAAAATTAATAGAATATGATTAAATTTTAATTTTAATAAAAGTGTATTTGGATATATACTTAGTCTGGCCATAAATATTGTTACAATTAAAAATAAACGAAATATTACTTTTGAATGTTTGTGCATTGATTACACAAACAAAGAAAACTCCTCTCCTGTGACAGAGAAAGATTTCGCCGTCTACGTAGTGTTCGTACGATAAAGACGATCAAAGCAGTAAGGGAAAGAATTCGAAGAAATCCTGACTGAAAGCAAAAGATTTTATCTCGGGAGATGAAGATAGCACCTAAAACCATTTCAAGTATTTTACAAGATAATTTAGGATTAGGAGGATTTACAAAAAAAATTTTTTTTGGTAACAGTATTTATGCAAGAAAATATTTCTTAATATAAATATATTATTCTTGATGTCCCATACTTCCTAATATAAAGGTGCTGTGAGGATCAAATGTACCTAAATATCAACTTAAATATGTGAAACCATATGTTGAGGTAATAAAATACATCAAAAGAGTTACATAAAGTGCCAATTGCAAAATCAAAGTACTTTTAGAAACTTTTAAATGGTACACACATAGGTACCGGACAAGAGGCACTGAACCAAATACAATCCGTAACTCGTTTGCAGTGTCACGTACAAAGATATTGGATAGTACGTGATGTAGACGTTACGGTGAGCAGCCACGGATACTGCAGGATTTTGTTAAGAACAGGTGTCCCGAAGCACTTTTCAAAGGGAGGTAATAAGCGAGACGTTTGCCAGACTACACAGTTAAGTAACAAGAAATGTACAATAAAACAGAGTTTATTTCAACTCATAATATGGTCAAATTAATCTAGTTGCGGTTTTAAAACTAAAAGTATAGAAATATGTGTTCGAAATCATAGGTTTCAATTAGGTACCTACAATACACAGTTCGATACTTATTATTTTTACAATAAGTACCTATAACATTATATCTTCTATCGGATTCTTCTATATCGTGTAATGAATAAAGTAAGTTTTTACTTAAATTTTTAATATGAGAAGATAGATTTACTGATAAACATTCACAATAAGTATGATGACAGTAACCAAGAACCACTAAAATTATGTATTTATCTGATGAAATGGGGTTCATAGAGTATAAAAATCGTATTTTTTTATATCTAAAGATTAATAGTAAATAAACAAAAAAAACTACAAAATACAGGAAACCGCCATGTTAAGTTGAACACCAATCAGAGTGAGTAACGTCACTTATGTATAAAGGTCACTTTGTTGGGATATAATCGACGAACATTTTACTCTTTTTACGAGCTATTATTGACACTGGTTGACAAATGGTGATGTCGCGTCTGTCACAAACAGACGCAATGACACCACCGCAAATTTTGGCGAGAAATTTAAACTTAAAATTTAAATCACAATTTGTTCATACTAAAACTTTATTTTTGTAGAAATATTACCTTTTCTGGACAATAGGAGATAATTCCGAACATCATAAAACAGTTTTTGAAAATTAGTCATCACGTCTATTGACACCCTTTACTCAGGAACGTACGGTTAAAAACAGGTGAGGCCACCAGTAGAAGCAGGCCGGGGTCGCGGCTCGATCTCTACAAAGTGCTCACGCCCTTTTCTAAATAGAGCTTAGGGTTCCTACACAGAAGGGGGCTATCATCACAAACGTCAGGTGGCCCGAGGTAGGTCTGGTTTCCAGGGATTTTCTTTCGAGGCGGCACCTGGTTCCCCGAATTCTTGTACTCGAGACGGTGTGTGGTTTTTAGTGTACGGATTGGTGGCATCCGAGATGATTTCCGCACAAAAAAAAGAAACTGTTTAAAGTGGTTTATAATATTTTTAATCTCATCTTATGTAAGCACACTATCAGTTTTTTAACCGACTTCAACAAAAAGGCTCTCGATACGTCGCAATCTTTTTTTGGTATAAGTCATATGTGAAGTGTACTCCATTCGTTTAGATCGTGTCGGAATACCCGCACACAATTGTGGTTAATATTGTGAAATACGGATATATATTTAAATATTACATATAGTATTTCATTTTGTGTAATTTTAACTTTATTCTCGTAATTCACTTGATTGTTGATTTGATTTACATAATTATTAATTTAATTAAATTGATTGTAAATGTATTTTTATTTTGTTAGAATTATTAGACCTCTTGTGATTTATTTGTTTTTTGACTAATTTACTTGATTAATTTGATATTTAATATTATTTAATAATTAATAATAAATTTTATTGTGTCAAGTAATTTGTTTACAAACCATAGTGTTCAGAATCTTCTTTTAAGCAAATAATGCCTGTAGTAGAATATCTCTTTTTTTTGTTTTATTTATTTGATTAATTTTTTTTGTATTTGGTTCATTGTTTTCAATCTGCCTTTTATGGGACATTCATTTATATACGGTCACTTTGATCACGCCGCCGCCGCGTATGCGGCTTATTGTCAAAGGAACGCTGACGCAATATCAAACAAGCCGTCTGCGGCGTACACACACAAGTAAATATAATATATCAGTTTACGCCGTTGTATAAATTAATATACTTATTTTTTAGTAAAGAAATGAACAGTCACAATAATATGATTAACATTTTATAAATGTAGTAAAGTCTCCTTCCAATTGTCTGACTAGTTACAGCATGCTATTTAAAATGGTTTAAAGTGGAGAGAATAATTCACAATTAAAAAAAAAAAGAATAGACTACAAACACACTAAAAAACAATACAACCAAGAACAAATAAATTAAAGCAAATCAAACAAACAAAATAGATCAAATCGATTAAATAAATGTAATAAAGTCAAATAAAAACACATCATCAATAAATCAAATTAAATTAACAATTACATAAATCAAATCAATTACTAACCTAATTAAAAGAATGAAGTTACAATTAGACAAAATGAGATAAAACAAAATAACATATGTTATTACATATTTATACGCATTTCACAACAATAACCACAATTGTAGGTTCTTTCCTTCCTTTATCTATGAGTCTATGAGTAATGTGATAAAGCTGACAATTCAAAAGTATTTATAATCCGTCAGCAAAAAGAATTCCAGAACCAATGTTACTGATTTCAAGATCTAACATGACTGCATAACTTTGTTACGCACATAAGTTAAATAAAGCATGACTTTTAGACAGTTGCAGAAAAAATCTTCTTTATTATTTAATTCTTTCGAAGTTCCCATACCCAAAGTTCCCCTTTGTCGTATTTCATCATGTTTAAAAGTTTCTATTGAAAATAACTTTGAGCGAATTCCTTTCTAGGTTGTTTTTTAATTTGTTTCTAAAAGGACAAGCAATATATTTAGTTTTCTTAGGACACTATACAATACATAAATTTTAGTGTACATAACCAAACTGTCACAACTGAATATATGTATTTACCTTGGAAGCTATGCCTACACACAAACTCAGTTTAGAGTTATCAAATATGTTTCAAGTCAAGTCAAGTATCGCTTGTGTGGTTGTGGTCGTATACAGCATCCTCTGCTCGCGTATCCACCATCATGGCATATTACAAGAATTAGTAAAAGCACCACAGTTACAGCGATCAGTTTAATAAATAATCTTTTGAAAGCCAGCTCTAGTACAGACATATTTTTTGATAAGACTGTTGTATTTTGTACTAATGTAATGACAAATACCTCAAAATAATTGTATTTAACTTTAATGGTGACATTTATTGTTATTCCATGATCATTTAATTAAACATACTGACTTATTTTAAATATAGGATTTGATTTTGTTGATATTATTTGTATTTGAGTTATTTGTGATTGAGTTTATTTTGCTTTTCTTTGTAAATGTATATGTAAAAATCATTGACATAACATGTAAGCGTCTTGGTGTATGAGCTGTTATCTTATATTGTTTTTATTAAATTAATGAATAAATGTAACGTGAGTTATAGCCCAGTTGCACTCTGTGATTAGAAACATTCACCAAGGGTAGGCAACGACGGCGCGGTCAGTACCTGGATTGGTGATCTCTGGTGGCACTATACTATGAGCGTCTCCCGGATTCGAAGGTCTCGTTAAGCAATCGGTCTCGGTTACATAGTATAACAGTCGTGAAGTTTAGTTTCAGGTCTTTGGGTGGCTTAAAAACGTCCAACAGCAAGATTTCATAACCACAACATTGTCTTGCCAGTCCCCAATATGCACTATGACAGCGTGGGGACGTATGGCCTTTTAACCCTTTGAACCCAGCAGTGTGACATAATAGGTTGTTGATGATGATGAAATATGTTCGTTCTGTAGTTATAAAATAATTTATAATTATTATGTAGCTGCTAAAAAGATGTAAGTTGCAACAAGCCTACAAACGATTATTTGTAAAAAATATTATAATATTTTAATGTCAATAAATAGTTCAACTATATTAGACATTTACTTTAATTACCAAAATTTTATATAACATGAGTACTTCTTGGGGAGCTACACCAGAAACCAACAAACGAGTATTTGTATAAAATACTACAATAACTTAACATCAAAAAATAGTTCAATTATTTTAATTTAATGTAACATTTGAGTACTTCTTGGCAGGCTCAACATACAGGCAACATCGACATTACATTATCCTCCAAAACTAATTCCAAACTAGGTTTCCTTGGATTTTAAATTTCAATATATATGTATATTACACATTATTCACAAGGCACAGCTTCAGTAGGTCTCTTAAACTCACAAATTGGCAAACAAAATTTGCAGCAGCAGCATGACTTTTTAAATTTACTTCACTGATTGAAACACTCTATGTTTCAAGCTGTGAAGTAAATTTAATAAGTAGGCTAACTTTAGCACCCTACCTACTAAAATACATACTAGACATCTCTTAAAAGTAAGTTTCATGGTTAAAACAAAATATCTATTGTTTTTGAGAGCTTCCACTGCATAAACAGATAAAATTTGACAGAAACTCACAGAATCAACCGTTTATTCTTTATAAGATAGGATAGCAATAATTATTTAGTATACAGAAATGTGTAATTTTCAAATATATTAATCCTTAGCAACATACCCTTTGCTACATGCTTATATTATTAGGCTTTGGGGTAGACTGATATATATTTTGTTTTATTTGTGTAGAAGTTCGGTAAAAATATACATGACTTTCAATTAGGTAATGTATGAAACATATTATCTTATTAAAATAGTTTCAGTTATCAAACTAATCACAGTACTTAAAAGTTAATTGACGTTTAACTGGCACTCGATGGATGACTGACGTCCAATTGTTAACTCTTTGTGTAACTAATTTAAAAACAAAATCTTGATTTTAGAATAAACTTGTACATACTGTCTGTCTGTTTTTTAGATTAAGATTGAAGCAATGCAGCACTTAAATTATTTATTTTGTTATTTTAAGTAGACAAAAATTTCAACTATCACCTAACGAAAAAAAAACACTACGGCTCAAAAAATCCATATATAGAAAAACCGCACCCATAGGTAATAGTGTAACTAATGCACTTACAAGTATTTTTATCCTCAGTGAACTGCTGTTTATTACTAATAACTCTCTGGTATGGAATTTCTTCTTAAGCTAAACGATCATGAAGGTTTGGATTCACTACTACGAATAAACAAAGATAAATGCCACAGTAGCTTGTTAAAGTTATCTACTGCCTCAGATTTTGTTTACCTTGTAACGCAACTGTCAACTCGCAATGCGTTCATAATAATTCACATTCAGACAAACTAGGAAGCGTTCTGAAATGTTAGCAATGAGCAGAAAAATAATATAGTCAATATTTTACCCCTATTTAATTATTATGAAATCCCAGGTTCTCATTGATTCTTATTGATTTGAAAATAATCTTATATATAAGTGGCTTTTTGGATGTGTAAAACTAAGCGATAAAATGTTGTCTAGTAAGTGGACGTAGAATCTATTTGTAAGGCTTTTCTTTTGGATTTATATATTTTGATGTTGGTTTTGATGTCTTAATATTAATTAACTGAAAACAGATAGCTTCCTTAATTAAGGGTTTTAGGGAAAAAAATAATTATCGTTTAACAAACCACATTTTCAAAAGTTTTTTTTTTCTTAAATTTGCTTTTTGGAAAAAAAGTTTAATTAAGGTGGTGGTTGACAACTTCCATTGCTATTAAGTCGATAGCACCCTGCATGGGCGGTATTTTGGCACCCTGAAGCCTAATTAGCAGGCGTTGAAGAAAAACGACTAAGCTTTTTGCTGGTCTCGACCTGGTTCTGGGCTGCGTCTCTCAATGGAGCAGGCTTTACTAAACTATCGATAGCGTAATACTGTCACTTGTTTAACAAACTATCGATAGTATTGATAGTTTTTTGATTTATTATAATGAAACAATCGATAGTATCGATAGCATCGAATGTATTAGTTTAAAAAAATCAATACTATAATTATTATTTTATACATATTATTATGTATAAAATAATAACAAAAGTATCGATTTAACGATAGCGTAATACTATCACTTGTTTTACAAATTATCGATAGTATTGATAGTTTTTTGATTTATTAAAACGATACAATCGATAGTAACGATAGAATCTGCAGTATTCGTTAAAAAAATCAATAATATTAATTATGATATCATGTAATAGTATCGATCCTATCGATTCTGTTGCTATCAATCAATTGTCTTAGTCAGTTTGCGATCGATATTGTATCTAGTTAGGTCATCTACTGATAACGAAACTATCGAAAGCTGGGCAACTCTAGTCCCGATGTCGCCTCTTATTGGCGGTATATGTTAAATAACTTTAATTTCTCTAACTGTTTGAATTAATTGTTACGTCGATGTTCACTATTCGTATTGGACACTTGCGTGGTGCATTAGAATTTGCATAGGTAAATGTGAATTATACCTTTCGCGAAAGCTATATGTTGTCATTCTTTTGTATGTATAGTTAGTATAATAAGTACATTTTCGTTTTATTTATCTTTAACTAATTTTAGTGTTAGATTATTTTTCGAATATGTATTTATATTAAAACAGTGACAGAGTTTATTTATAACGTTTATTGCGAATGAATACGCACAAATGATTATGTGCTATGATAAAATTCGCGGAAATACCACTGTTGGTCGGAGACGAATCCTTATGCTTTTCAAAAGATAGGAGGTATGGTGGTCTCTAAGCGTTTAGACATGTATCAGAGGACGGTCGTAGGTCTGGTGTTTTTGTCCTAAAAAATGAGCAGAATAACATACCTCGACTTGATAAGCGATCTTGTGGGCTCATATCTGCACGACATCCTATTAGCCAAGCGAAGACACAAGTGGTTCCAGCACGAAAGCGGACCACCGCACACAATATGGTCAGTGCGGAATCAGCTTGACCAAGAATTCTTAAACTGGTGGATGGACGATTTAGGCCTCATGCTTCCTCGGCCACATAACTTGAGTAAATTGGATTTTTTTTCTATGGGGTCATGTCAAAGAACGCATCTTCCATCAGGAGTGCAATACGGCTAAAAAAATTAAAAGCCGTATCATGTCTGTATTCTCAGACCTGAACGCAAGAAATGCCGAAGGTCTACAACCAGACGAGCTCAGCTGTGCTATAAACGAGACTGAGCTCAGTTTGAGCCATTAGGTAAGTAAAGTAACAACTATCAAGTCGCTACCTACTTGCGTTAGTAGGCATTAGCAAACTTACCGATAAGTAGGTAGTTAAATCAAATAGTTATAAATTGGCATTGACGTAGCTACGCGGTGCACGCAATACATTGCTGGCTTCTGAAATGAATAAGAGGCGCTCATAGCCCAGTTGCACTCAGTGATTAGAAACAATCACCAAGGTATGACGTACCTGGATGGGTGACCGCTAGTGGCATGTTTCCATGAGCATCTCCGTGATTCGGAGGTCAAGTTAGGCAGTCGGTCCCGGTTATTATAATAGGACAACAGTTGTGAAGCTTAGTTGGAGACCTTTAAGCGGCTTGACGGTAAGCCGTTGGATGTTTTCAAGCCGCCCAAACTCGATTACGTAGCTACAACGTTATCTTGCCAGTCCCCAACCCGCACTTGGCCAGCGTATGGCCTTAACCCTCTCCTGAGAGGAAACCCGAGCCCAGCAGTGGGATATTATGGGTTGTTGATGATGATTGATGAAATAAATAAAAATCTGGGCTAGCATCAAGCATCTCAATAGTATGGGTCACCAAACTGCATTGTTTTTTTTTTTATATTTATGCTGCCAAAATGACTCTGCCCTACCTGATGGAAAGCATGAGCAGAATCCAAGAGTGGTGGTCACCATCCTCAATGCGAAAAAGAATAATGCAGCATGGTGACCCACACTATGGCGGCCTGGGGAGAAGGGGGATAGGGGGCGTTGGATTGGGGTATGGGCCTCCGGTATCCTCGCTCACTCGATGAAACACAGCGTAAGCGCTGTTTCACACCGGTTTTCTGTGAGGCCGTGGTATCACTCCGGTCGAGCCGGCTCATTCATGCCGAAGCGTGGCTCTCCCACGGGTTGCGTAGTCTACATTCACAATGACTAAGGTGATCACTTCTCTTGGATTCTGCTCATGCTTCCGATCAGACGAGGTTGGGGTCACTTTGGCAGACAGACATTACAACAGAAAGACATTCTACTAGCGTCGGATATAATTAATTAATTGAAAGTAGTTACTGTTGGAAACTGTTCAAGACCAGCACGATTTTCTTGGAATTGAAACTTACTCTGAAGTTAGATAAAACCAACTTCTATACACACAAAAGGTACGTTAATAAATTTACAATAGAACAAACTTCAGGTTTCACTCCACACTGTTATAAGAACTAATAATTTTAATGAGAAATAATATACCGCTAAACGCTTTAAGAAACGGGTACGGGTGCTGAAATCTCGACAAACTTATGTATTATACTAAGTCTGGCCATAAGTACTTAATAAGAATTAGAAATAAGCAAAATGTTTCTTTTGAATTTGGAATTCGTCATTTTTATACGATTATTCATTGTGATTTCTTATTTCCAATATATTGTTAAATATTTTGTGATATTAAATTGGAGTGGGCCGATAACGAGAACCGAATCGCTGTGATTACATTACATAAAGTAGGTATCGAGCCAAATACACTTTAAAATCCTCCATACGCTTGGTATCAGTCAAATGTTTGTGTACCGGGTTAGGTACAACAAAACCCCCTCTGTCCACAAAAGATCTGGGCATCCACATAGTGTTCGTACGAAAAAGGCGATCAAAGCAGGAAGGGAAATCCTTTGAAGAAATCCTGTCCGAAAGCAAAAGATTTTATCTCGGGAGATTAAACTAGCACCTAGATCCATGTATTTTAAAAGATGACTCGAGACTTGCAGCCTATAAAAGACACACATGTCGTTTCTTAGCTGATAATATAAAAAAGAATACATGATTTCATGTCAATTACAAAACTTACTTTTCTGCGAGTGCTATTTTCCCTTACCAAAAGTGTTCCTATCGTTGAAACTTTCCTATTTAAGGCTAATAATAAGCCAAACTTTCTCTGGCTTTTTCCTTTACGATAAGTAAATAGCTTAGGTTTTCTATCCTAACTTCGTTTTATTTTAGTAAAGCGCCTTTCCGATGCTTCTCCAGATATAAAATATTTTCTTTATGAAAATTAAGAAGTTAATCAAGGGATGCTTTGAAATAAATAGACTTAACGGACGAAGTTATTAAGGAAAATATTTCGTTTAACTTATCTAGAGTCTTTGTTGACGTTCTGTATGAAGGTGTTCAGTATTGCCCGTTAGCCTATATAACCTTCATGATGGGTGCGGTGTGCCAGATTGACCTCGTTAATTGCATTCGAAGACGTTCAAAAAAACAATAGTCGCTTAGAACAAGTTACTGATGTTACAGTGAACGGGTACTTGTAATAAGATAATTATTATATATATATATATATATATGTACCTTTAACAAAGAGGTCACGATTTCAGACACAAGTTTATTTCTTTTTTGTAACATACTACATGAGGTGGTATCCGCTATCAAACTTTTTCTTAGGCTATAAAAACACGAACTTGTTAAAAGTATATCATGTATTTTGTTAGAAACTCTTCGAAAATAGGCATTGTAGATTAAATCGTGATTGGTATGTTAATATACTTACATTATTTCATGACTTTTTGATGAATCTTTCCTCTGGATTTTTCAAATGGTGGTTTTGCTGAAAAGAGAATAAAATATAGAAGTCCTATCCTATATTTTAGTCTCTTTTTTGCCTGGAGAGTGCGGTGCCTTGATATCTTCATGTTATAGAAGTTTTTCAGGAATACTGTACAGAATTGACTGTGGGAAGGGACTCACTTTGAATTTTGAGAGAAATTGCATGTAGTAACAAGTTGCGTGAAGAAAGCACAATTTGTCACCTTTACATCAAGGTATCGTAAGCAGCAAAATAAGTTTACATTAAGCATTAACTAAATTATTATTATTATAATTAATTCTCTGGGCCAGATTATACGTTATATTCCTCATCTAAAAGTAGTAAGTAGTTACTTAAAGTACCTATTGAAATTTAAAAAGTACTTACCAATGGTGGGTTTGTACTTTACTACATATTTTCCTTTATTTTTATTTAAATTGATTTATTATTTAGAACTGAAGTAATATTATAGGCATAGGTACATTTATGCCTACGAGTATATATGTCAAGAGTATTGTCAAGCAAAAACCACAAAGTTAACTAAACCCTCGTCACAGTAAAAACAACATTCAGTTTCACAAAAACGTAATTGCATTGTAGAGCTTTTTCAAGTTTCTCTTGAAAAGATGCGAGCTTTGTTTGTTTCATCGACGTACAAATGTATTATAGTACGCAGTATCTTTAAATAAAGTATTGTATTTTGCTATTTCAAGTAGTATTATACTTTTGACAGTTTCAGGTGGGAAGAGCTAAAAGCCTTATAAGGTAATTTTCATAGCATTGAATCGATTGTCGTATCTATCTTTCATCCTCTGACGTAAGCGAACGACACGGTCAGATTTAGACATATTATCAAATACGACTATTTAATTAAATGATCGGACATAATCTGAACAGATAAATTCAAATACCGGCTAAGTCCGTATCAAGCCACGCATGCAATACAGTTCTGTAGTACCTCATAACGGCATTTGGATTTAGAAGGCGGGGTTGATAATTATTAAAATACTATGTAAAATTAATCGAATAAAACGATTTAACCATTATTGCCCTTACGCATCGCGATTCAGGAACTTGGAATAATGAACAACGCCGAGTGAGTACAATCTAAAAAAGAAAAGTAGCGAATAACGAGAATACCTAAATAAAAATCACTTTAACAATCACTCAATGTTCATAAATACCAAATAATGATACCCTATGACTATGGTGTAGACGCAAGATGAAAAAAATCTCCCTTTACGTGTAGAAGGGCGACCCCAAAATAAATATTTTTCGTGATTTCATTTTAGCCCTTTTTCGATGAGGTAATTACACATATCCATGCAAAGTTTCATCTTTCTAGCACTAACAGTATGGAAGGTAAGCCAAGGACGGATGGATGGACATGACAAAACTATAAGGGTTCGGAGACGTGAACTACGGAACCCTAAAAACCGGACTACGATTTATCTTTCTAATTTCTTTCAAAATCCGGTCATTAAATTTTTATTGTATTGGTATTCTATAAATCGATCTGAGAATTTCAGTTGCATTTATGGTACGATAGCGGCTACGACTGTAAATTTCGATCTCAAATATGAGCTCAGTGGTGGACCAGCGTCGATGGATATAAACTACCATAAAACCAGATTTATTTCAAAAAAAGAAGTGGAACATCTCTGTTTAAGGAATTTTCAAGTTAAGTTTCTACAAATATTATATATGAACTAAAGGAAAATTAGATCAGATGAACACAGGAATCAATAAATTTTGTTTAAGACTACTAATGATAGAAAATTTCATTAACTAATTTCCAAAAGGTAACTGTAGTTATAGAATACAGATTAAGTAGATCTTAAAATTACTTTTAAAGCTGGATTCCAATTACATACAGCTTTCTAAGTTTTTACAGCTTCAGAGAGGTTAATTAAGATTAAAAAAGAAAGAATAACATATAACATAATTATGTAGCTAAAACAAGTATGTTGAGAAATATGTTCGCGAGCATTAAAAAAGTACCCCTCTAGTTCGCAGGAAATATCTGTTTAAACTTTAAAAGCATATAACTGTTTAGTCTGAAAAATAGCATTTCGGATTTATCAGAACCGATACCATTATTCTTTACCAAAATTTCTGGTTTTCCAGCTTCATTTTTAAAGTACCAAGTTATCGTATAACCATTGATCTCTATTTATAGTCGCAGAATGTTATATTTCCTGCTATAGAATTATTGCTAAAATTGTATAATATGGTGTGGTGTATACAGTCAACGTAATGAGTTGTAGTAGGCCTTTAAAAATGTAGATATGAAATTATAAAACACAGTTATTTTAAATACTTACGTTTGATGACTTAGTAATTAGAGATGTATGAATTTTTTGTCATATCTGCTTGTAAATTTGTGGCAACCCTAAAAATAATGAACGGTCTAAACCACACATTTATGACAAATTTTGTTTTTTTTAATTAACTTTTAAATAGTTTTGTGTAGATTCATATTTATGAAAAAAATGACGGAATATTAATTCGGAAAGGATGAAGTTTTCTTTTTTGAGATTCATAGGTGTCATAATTTAATAGCCTCTAAAACTACTTCCTTAAAAGAATAATTTTAAAATTTATAATTTACGGTATATAGCGCTCATAGAGGAGCTAATAACATAAATGAAAAAGCAAAGAATGTAGCGATTGTCAACACCATTATTTCAATCAACACTTCAGAATATGCAATTTCATGTTAACTTGTACATCATCAAATGAGGCGCTCATAGCTCAGTTGCACTCGGTGATTAGAAACAATCATCGAGGGTAAGCAACGATGGCGCGGTCAGTACCTGGATGGGTGACCGCTGGTGGCATGTTACCATGAGCGTCTCCGTGATTCTGAGGTCACGTTAAGCAGTCGGTCCCGGTTCTTATCATACGATAACAGTCGTGAAGCTTAGTTGGAGGCCTTCGGGCGACTTAAAAACATCCAACGGCAAGATTTACGTAGCCACAACGTATTCTTGCCAGTCCCCAACCCGCACTTGGCCAGCGTGGGGACGCATGGCCTTAACCCTCTCCTGAGAGGAGACCCGAGCCCAGCAGTGGGACATTATGGGTTGTTGTTTGTTTGTTGTTGTTTAGTCGTCTCGTAACAAGGTCATTGAATTAACTAAAGTGCTATAGAAATAATTGAAAAAGAAAAGTAATACCCTAGTCGAAACAATTTATCCTACATAAAATAAACAACAGTAAATCGGGTAACACCTAACGAGAATCGCCTTTACAAATAACTTTCCACCGTACACGCTGCCGTGACGTGTAGAAGAATCGAAGAATTTCTCCGGAGACTAGCTATCGACTTTTATAACATACCTATTTTATATAACTGTGTTTCTTGGGCCAGCGACCGAAAGGTGGAAAAATGTCTGCGTCCTTTCTATTCCCGGGTGTGCCTTTTGAGCGCATAACAGATTGCGGAAAATGGTATTTGGTTTGAAAAAACTGTGACAACAGTATCGATAGTCGTGTGACACATGGCACTTGAAAATTGATTACTTACATCTCATACTGCGATTCTACGGTTCTACTTGAGGTTTTGTTTTCAATCCAATATTCGTACTCATCAAATGAGTTTAAACGCCTTATAAGTCCAGCTTTTTGTACGATCTTTTGTGCTTTGTCTGTATCGTTGAAAGGTATTTAAGTTTATCACTTATATTTAGGTTTAATAGTGAAAATAATTCCTTTAATATTTTGAAAAACAAAGAAATTTTTTACAGTTTAATTTTTTCAATCATTGCTTTGTAATAAAGCATATTGTGATATATGTTACAAAATATACATAAAAGCACTATGATAACAAGTTTTTTTGTTAACGGGGGGGAAAGTCCCTTCGGATATTCGGCTCCTGGGAGACTGGTGATTTCACTAAAAATCACTCCGACGGCCAGCCTCAGGCCGTTACATGAAATAACGTGGTCTGGGAGGAGGACCTGGACCAAGTTATTTCAGGTTCCCCCAGGATCGACGCTGCGATTATCCAGACTCTCCCGCTATCTGGACTTCTCCCGCCTGTCAGCGTAATCATTACATGTTGCGGACTGACCGCAGTTTTGCGTACAGGCCGACTGCCTACCGCTGACCTCATTTATTATACTACTACCAGAGCTCCCCACTCTTTGAAAGCTAGTTGCTCCGTCGACAGCTGGTGTCACCGCTGACGTCGTCTACATTCGGGATCAGCTCTCTTCTGATCCTGTCTCTTTCTGGAATATTACAGCCTCACAGAAAGAGAACACTACGCCCCAACCCTCCTGACCCGCCAGAAAGCTAGAAATAATTGCTGGCGGGGACTGGTCTCATCCGATTTGGCCGACTAGGACTTCGCGTTTAGACGTCAACGCGGGGTAGTCCTCCGGCGTATGCTGAACGGAGCACAAGTCAGCTGATCAGCGATAGCATTGTACTGTCTCCTCGCATCAGAAGTTATTCAGATAATCACGGAAGCAACCAAGTCCGTCGCGTTGGCGCTCATTTTACGGCTGTTCCAGAGTCGCGTAATAATGTGTTGCCCCCAAATAAAGCTAAAATATTATTGATAGTAAATTGATCTGAATTTCTTATTTTTGATTGAGAAATAAATCAAAAGAAAGGACTCTAAGTAGCTTTGGATATTATAATTAACATCTTACAGAACATAACTATAAATTGTAATAGAAATTATATAACGCAATACGGCCAGTTAATTATATTCGTAGCAGTTAAATTAAGCCATCTTAAACATAGATGAATCTGAAAATATGGGTAACTTCTACCTATTTCAGCTGCGTCCCTACATAATAAGTATAAAACCATTTCAGACCCTTTGTGAGTGAAAAATAAAAGGAAAAATAGTGTAATGGACGGGTATTCGAGAAACTGTGACATGTCGAAATAGGTCAGCAACAAATATAGCTATTATTTGTTTATTGTATCAGATATTCACTAAAGTTTACGTGCTTTGGATAAAAGTACTTACTATATATTTTATTATCTGTTTTTTTTTGTATTAGTTTCTTATATATTTGAAAAGTGGCAAAACCACTAAGTGGATTTCTATACAGTTACTACTATTTTCTATCTTATTACTATTTAGTTTTTTAAAATGTAGATCATTTTTGCCCTGAGCCATGAGCTAATAGAGATTATTTTTTAACAGTGCGTATACTGTTAGGGGAAACACCGATGCTACTTTTACAGCGCTACGTAAGGTACATAACTTAACAGGAGCACTTTGTTTGCTCAGTGCCTTATTTCCGTTAGATGTTCAAGCGCCCTCAGTCTGTTCAAGTACAGGTCATGTGCATAGTCATATAAGTATGAGAGTACACGTGATTAACTAATGATTTTTGTACACTGTCCTAATCTTTAACCTCAAAGGTGTAGGTAGGTACTGTGTGCCTGCATTTTAAATGTTAATTTATTAAAGGAGAGTTTATCACAGTCTGCAGAATGTGTTGCGAGCGTGAGTGGTTTCTGAAAATAAAGATACTGAATAACAATTTACGAAATAGTGTATTAAAATGTAAGACCTAAGTGTAAGTACCTTATTGCTTCGGTGGCACAGTGGTAGCGTATGCGACTGCTATGCTTGAAGTCTCGGGTTCCCAGTTTGACAAATGTTTGTACAGTCTGAAAATATTTGTTTCGGAGTTTGGGCGTTTTCTATGCTTAATATGCATGTATTTACAAAAATAAATATATTTATATCTGTTGTCTACCCCATAATACAAGATCTGCTTGGTTTAGAATTAAATGACATGTTGTGGGTTGACATTTTCGATGTCTGTAGTAATTACATACTTTGATATCTTACGAGATTTGTACACTATTAGAAGGCTAGCTGTTAGAGAATATCCATGGCATTAGGTCTTCAGACGTAAATAAGTATATAACATTGTAAATAAATAAATAAAATTACGCGAGAAGATGATAAACAGAAGACATTAGCACGAGAAGTAAAAGTAGCTGTTATTATTAGTAACAGCTTAAAATATTGAAACTATGTATATAGCCGTAGTTATTTATTTACATATAGTTTTACTTCAGTTTATTATAAACTCATAAAACTATATTGAGTAGGTTGATTTATTTTTCCCGTGGGAGAGCCACGCTTCGGCATGCATGGGCCGGCTCGACTGGAGTGATTTCACAGCCTCAAAGAAAACCAGTGTGAAACAGCGCCTGCGCTGTGTTTCACCGAGTGAGTGAGGATACCGAAGACCCATAATCCAACCCTTCCCCTCATCCCCGTCCCCTTCCCCCAAGGCCGGCAACGCACTTGTGACGCCTCGGGTGTTACGGGCGTCCATGCTTATCATCAGGCGATACGTCTGCTCGTTTGCCTACCAATTTCATAAAAGAAAAGAAAAAAGATATTTTAAATGCTAGAAATTAAAAACTGAAATTATATTCCAATACACAGACGGACAAAGTTATTTTGGTTGACATTTTGAAATGAATAAGGGCTGTAAATATTAGAACCGCAGATTCAGGTGATGGAAACGGTGGTCACAAGTTTCAGCAAACTATAATCTTTCTTTTTCAACTACGTTAAGATATGCCACGACGTTGATATAAAAGTTTTAGACCCTCCGTCCACGGGTTACCAAGTTTATTTTGTGTTTTGAATATAGTTTTACATATCCGTGAAAATACGTCTTGGTATTTGTTAGTTAACTTCAGTCACACAATCAGTAAGAAGATTACAAATAATTTTAGTTCAAATAGTATTTTAGTTTATAGCAAGGTTTTGGAGAAGGTACATTTAGTAACATTGTATGAGATATTACTCAAGATACACCCCTCTCCTGAAAGGAGACACGAGCCCAGAAGCGGGACATAATGGGTTGTTGATGATGATGATGAGATATTAATTAACTGTAGTTGTTTTAATATACTGTTACTACTAATTTCCCATTTAGTAGAAAACTCACTTATCACACGTCACACAGCCTGTACATATATACACCGATATAGTACAACATTTAGAAATTATCAGAAAAAGTGAAACAAAAACGTTAAAAACTTGAACTTAAACTTAAAATTTATATAGCCTCTGCTATCCCGGCAATTATTACGAATCTATTGACATCTCATTAAATAAAATCGGCTCAGCAGCTTAGGCGCCACTATGAAACATACAAAGGTATATAGACTATCAAACCTTCCATAATATATATAGGCTTCGCCGTAGTCCAATATCCAAATACGAGGTTTAGCTCGTAATCGTTATTTTATATTTTTCTAAAAAACATTACCATCCTACTGACGCAGTTGGGTGACGCAGCTAGCCGCCGCACAAGACTGAATCGTCCGGTTCAAATAACAAAGCCCCTTGACATGACGCGATCTGTACTTGTTTTACAATAGAATGGGAAACCCGATCGCAATTCACGTACGAGATTACTTTAGCAAAAAACAATCGCCCTGTAGGAAGAGAACCAAATTATTCCACTAGGAAATACTCACTAAAGAAATGCTATTGTGTATTTGTAGTTTCGTATCGATAAACTAAATGCCATTTTGACTTAACCCTCGATTATTTTAGTTTCCAGAATTATCACACGATAGTTGGAAAGACCACAAACTTGGTTAAATGAATAATCTAAATGAGCGATGTTCGGATACTAAGAAAATGTTTACCTTTTAACTGATTTCAAAACAGGAGGAGGTTCTCAATTCGATTGTATTTTCTTTTTGTGTGTGTGTGTGTGTCTGTGCTACCTCACAGCTTCATAGTGTGTATTTTCTTGTTGTGTGTGTGTGTGTGTGTGCTACCTCATAACTTCATAGTGGGTGTACCGATTTTGATAGTTTTGTATGTTTGTGTTTCTCCTCGTTAGTCTTGAAACTATATTATATTTACATAACTACATCACGTACGTAACGTACTACTTTAGTAAATATTATATTTTGGTAGTTTGTATAAGAAAATTAATTGACACAATTATTTATTAATTATTTTAACACGATTTGAAGAACTCCTACGAAAATTTCAAAATAATTTTATTTGTGATAAATATTTTACTGGGAGTGATAAGAAGGAAAATTATTTGAATACCGAGATTGTAATTTAACATAATAACTTATATTTAACTTTTTTAGCTTTATATTAATTTAAAAAAGGGCAATAACACCAATAGAAGTTAATTATTTGTGAATCGATTATGAAAATGAAAAACTGTAAATTCTACTAAATAATATTTTGTTTTCTGTGTATGTTAGCCCTCTAAGACGAATCCTATAAAATGTTTTACGCTTCGCAAGCTCGCTTACAAGGAACAACTTACAACTTATCTTTTAATTAGATATTTTAGGTTTTGTAGTCCCCGTTTAGATTAAATAAAATAATAACAAAAAAGTAAACTAGGAAATAAATATATATCTTTACTATAATAGGATACTTTTTTAGTCTCTTACTATTTTTTTGTGATTTAGGAAAGCAAAATATAATTCAATAGACTTACACATTTTTAGAGAAAAAAATTGAGAGAGAACGCTATATTTCTTAATTTTCCACGATTGTAGTGATGTCTTCGGCCTATAAATTCGAAGATCATAATAATTCATAGCAGGACGGTCGGAGCTTTCGTATGAAATTATTACTTAGAAGAGAAAATGAGCAGACGATTCTTTGTTAAATAATCGATAATGTTCTTGCTTGAATACATACAGTTATATTTTAAAGCCTAAAAATAAATAGAATTGAAAACATCATTTCAAACAATATCATACTATTTGTCTACTAAACAATAGTATTAAGCCAGATTTTGTTTGAAATGTTGTCGATAATAAGGCTTTTGTTTTGCAGTGGACTAATCAAAGCTTTTGTGATGGGATGTAATGTACATATATTGATGATATGATGATGATTATACGTAGTCTGGATTTTTTAAAATATATATAGTACAAGTAAGTTTTCGAGTTTCTAAATGTGTTAAGAGAACTGGGAGAGATATTAAATTACATTTTATCATTACATTACATCTTAACTACACAAAGCTATTTCAGTTTAAAATGGTTTCTTATGGCATTCTTAATATTAAAAGATCAGTTAACTAAATTTGAACTTATCTATTCCCCTCCGGTTTATTTTATGAAATATTTAATACGGACATATTTTAATACGTTACATACTTATTAACATCGATTTCTTTTCAAAGGGGAAAGAGAGATGATTAGGTTAGGTTGATAAAATACATTCAGATTGATTTTAATTGCTTCCCAAATAAATAAAATTAATACAATTTATTCAATGTAAAATATATCTGAAAGTAATAAAATCATAAAATAAATCAGACTCATAATTTAATCCAGGTATTAAATAATTAACAAATAATCCAAACCATTTCCTGTACATAGCTAGGCAGTACATAGAACCTTTAACATGTTTGTTTTAAGCCGACATTCTTTGTCCTTTATCCATGGCATTTACGCCAAGTAAAATCTTCGCTCGAGGTATTTTGATAGAGTAATAAAGTATCTAATGCTGAGGAATTTTAGGCGGAACCTTGTAGGTGAACACAACATTCTAAATCTTTATACATATATCATTTTTATGCGATATATATGCTTTGTGAACCGAGTGTCATGAAGTTGCATTTCGATAACAAGTTGCCAGCTTGTTTATGTGCTTATATAATAGAAAACTTCTTCTATAGTGGATGTTGCAAGTTTTACGATACAATAGAAAGTTTGAGCGTTAGTAATTCTTTATACTTGGTTTTAACCTACATTCAGATATTACGAATACTTGAATATATTTCAAGGTATTCATAATTTCAAGGCAACAAATAATGTAAATTCTTATCTCAAGTAAAACAATGAATCGGTCTTAATACCTTAAAGCCTTTTACAAATAACAGAAATAATAATAGATACTTATGCGATAATTACCAGTATCGTAACGATTGGTAGGTAGCTAAAAGTGCCTGACTAGCCTTTAATTTCTCCGATAAATAATAGATAAATAACTACGGGCACCTTTTTAGAAAGATACAGTGGTATAAAACAATAACATTCAGCACTATGCCATTAGTTGTAAGATGTCCAACTGAGTACTAGCGAAGAGGAAGGGGCAGGAACTGTTTTAAACCCCGGTTTTCTAAGAAGATATCCTGGTGGTTTACATGACCCATCAATTTTCGACACGGGCCCGTAGTTTAGATGTTTCGACAAAGTTATATTACAAACACACTTGAAAGTTTATTTATCTATTATTCATCGGAGAAATTAAATAGGAGAAAAAATATTTTATTAATATTTATTAAATCATGGATCGCGTAAAGTAATTTATTTTAAAGGAGGAAAGTACCTCATTTTCATATTATTATATTTTTGTAGTAATTTGCACAAGATACTACGAGATTTTTTTAAAGAAATACCTCAAATTTGTCTATTTAACCTATTCTTACCGTGTGACAATATTTTTTGTTTTAAAAATACTGCTTACTAAAATTATTTTTTTTTAACAAGAATTCAGGTTTCTATGTAATGAAATAGTATCATGTTTGCAAAGAGCATTTTAGGCCTTCAAATATAAGAACATTTTGGTAAAGAATGAAATTATGGATGTAATAAAATTTTGCCTGTAAAGCGGTTTTATTAGCTCGCTTCGATTAAGCTTATACTTACACATTTTAAGATAAATTGTTAGATCAGGAATTCGATTTGATTATAATCGCCATTATAGGCTCTAGCGATTTAAATTTAAAGTGCTTCTTGGAGAAACTTATTTCAAATTGTTAAAATTGATTTTGAACAGAAACAAATATCGTAGTTAAGTGATTTTATGAAGTCTTGAATATTTGAATTTGCTTGATATTTATTATAAGTTAGTAAAAGACTGGTGTAGGTATTACATTTCGGTAGTTAGCGCCCAAGTTGTTGGGCGCGGCTGGGGCGCTGTTAACGCTGCTTCCCAACGGGTTGGACCCAAATGCCGCCTGCAGGCGGTTGTATGAGGGGATCGTGCGGTCGATGGCCCTATATGGGGCGTGAGAATGCGCGGGCCCGCGGCGAAGGACTGACGCAGTGAGTTATCGAGTTGCGTCGGTCACAGCTACGCGAGGTCCTGGTGGTGGAATAGCGGGACAGCTTTCAAGCCCTTCCGCCGGTCTCGTCACTGTCGAGGCTATCCGACCAGTGCTTAACCAGTGGCTCGGAAGAAGGCATGGCTCCCTCTCGCTCCGTGTGACGCAAATCCTCTCGGGNCTGGTGGTGGAATAGCGGGACAGCTTTCAAGCCCTTCCGCCGGTCTCGTCACTGTCGAGGCTATCCGACCAGTGCTTAACCAGTGGCTCGGAAGAAGGCATGGCTCCCTCTCGCTCCGTGTGACGCAAATCCTCTCGGGGCATGGCTGCTTCGGGAGGTTCCTGTGTCGCATAGGCAGGGAGTCGGACGCTCGGTGTCACCACTGCGTCGACTGTCGGGAGGACACGACGTGGCATACGCTGGCAGAGTGTGTTGCTTGGGAGGCGCCGCCCCGCGGCCTCATCTCTGTAATAGGCAGTGACCTCTCGCTGCCGGCCGTAGTTCGTTCTATGGTCGAAGGCGAGGAGTCCTGGGACGCGATGGTGTCCTTCTGCGAAACCGTATCTCGCAGAAGGAGGCTGCGTAGAGGGAGAGGGAGATCCTGACCTCTCTCTCAGTCCGTGAATCCAGCTTTATGACCCGGCGCCGAGTCTTGCTGAAAGGACCATTCTTAGTTATTAAGCTTGGTGTTGTTAAGAGGCTTAACTACCTTCTCAAAAATGGTATCTTGATACACTTATGCTAATGTTTTGATACCCTTTTCACAAAAAATATGGCTCAGTCACTACTTCACAGTTAACATCACTAAGGTCGGTTAATAGATATTGCTCAATTGTAACAAAATCTCGTCTTTAAACAAAAATTTTCTGTGGCTCTCCCTTTGCGTATCGCTTAAGTAGCTGTTTTGATTTTACTACTCTATTTTTTTTAAAAGTAATCAGTTAAAAAATGACCAGTGCGTTTCTTAAATAGGCTGCAAGTACTAAGTAATCTTTCAAAATACGCAACTTCGTTTTAGGTGTTATCTTCATCTCCGAGATAAAATCATTTACTTTCAGACAGGATTTCTTCTTCTTAGTCTTCCTATCCCTTACTGCTTTGATCGCCTTTTTCGTACGAGCACTACGTGGACTGATATGTCTTATTCTCTCACAAAAGAAGGAGGTTTCATTATACCTATCAATAGCCATGTGCTCATGCATTTGACTAATACCAAGTGTATGGAGGATTTTAAAAATCGTAATTGTCTCCATTCTTATTTAATGCAATAACAGCGATTCGGTTCTCTTTATCACACACTCCATTTTTATATCACAAAATATTTTACAGTATATTAGCACCAAAAAAAGGAAAACACAATGAACAATTGTATGAAAATGACTGATTCCAAATTCAGAAGCAATGTTTTGTTTATTTTTAATTGTAACAGTATTTATGACCAGAGTAAGCATAATACAACTTCAGATTTCTCGCTATTTTCTTTGTGCAGTTCCAAAATTATTGCAGGTTTCGTTGTTAAAGGATTTTTTTCCTGAAAAACGTTCAGTCAAGAAATGATAATATAAAAAAATACCTCAACACTGCTTCAGATCACATTTATAGTTGCTTTACCCGCATGCCTAATGTTTTTGTAATGTATCAAAATATTATAACTATTTGACTTATTATGTTATAATGTAATGCATTTACGAGTCATAACTAGCTAATGACTGTGTAATGCATATTGATTGTTTATTTCAACTGTGAACTGAACAGTTTAGCGGTAAGACCCGTTATGGAGGACTGGCTCGAGAGGCCAGGCCGGGCCTGGGAAAGGGCCAGGTACCGCAGGGGACTCGGGCGTCGGTGATCGCAGAACGATCTCCGTCCTCCATAAGCGCAAGCCTGAGGGTTACAGATGAGACCATCTGTCACCCTAGCAGAAGCAGGCTCGGGTGGAGGCGCGGACGCTGTGGAGCGTGCGCGCCTAGAGGGATAGTAACGGGAACATCACACACAGGAAGGGGCCATCTACGAATAGTGGGTGGCCCGAGGTACGTCGGGGTTCCAGACATCTCAGATCTCCTTCCGAGGGTACACCTGGTTCACCGGCTTCTAGTACCCGAGATGGTGTGCGGATTTTAATCGGTTCGAGTCTGACATATACACCAGTCAGTGGTAACCGAGGGGAAAAAAAACGTTGAACTGAACAGTTGACAACCTCACATAGAAGATAGCAGCACTCGTTAGTAAAAACTAGTAATTGTAGTTGCGCATCTTTGCATTTGTATTGTTTATTGCTGAGAAATGTTGTTAGAGTTCAAGGAGCTTATATAATAAAAAAAAAAAAATGACTTGAATCATCGCTTGGTCGACAACTTTTCACACATATTTGTAAACACTCTGTATAGAGTCTTATAAGCGAAAAGAAAGATCTGTTTACAGATGTAAAAGATGGTGATCTGAATGTATTCAGATGAATACGTATGCTCTACTGTACCGTTGAGCTTAAGTCCCGTCTTGTGTATTTGTAAAACAAAGCGCAGGCTAAAGTGGCCAACTTGCAGTCATGAATAAATGTACGAGTTCGTATTTTGTGCGCTCGCCTCGTAATATCAACTGTTATGAAGCCCGGGGAAATAATGTGAAAAATAAAATGGATGTCACGACTTTGAAATTGTTGCTTTGTGCCAGGAGAGTAACTTAAGACGGTTCACATGATATGAAAAATGTACAAGAGCAATCAAAACAGCAGCAAACAAATTATTTATAAAAAACGGTTAAATGATTAGTGTTTTAGTGACGCCATGTGCTTATCTTTAAAAGTGTCTACGGGATGAAGAACACGAATGAATTTGAACCACAATAAGAAAACTGAACGTATAATAGTATCTTTCTTTTCCTTCTCAAATTTTTGATTACATTAAAAGTATTTGGTTAATTTTTATCTAGAAACACTTACCAAAATAAATTACTTTGTTTAAAGTTATACCACTAAGATACGTTTAGTTAGAGATACGGAATAATGTCGAAATACCAAAAAAAAAAACAAAAAATTTATACGAGTCTTATTGCATTTAAAAATTTATCTTGTCAGTTTCTAGTAGAACTTAACTAAATTTTCATATTAACATATGAAAATTAGTCCATAAAAATGAATGCCGCTAATTTGCAGCATGTCATTGATATGTATCATGGAGGAACAAAGTAGGCGATAGTACACAGCATTGCGGGACACCGGCATTCACAGATATGGAGTCAGAGCATTCATCGTCAACTACGACTTTTACGCTTCTATCTGCTAGAAAGCTGGTGACCCAATCGCATAATTTCTCGGGTAGCCCATAAGAAGGGAGCTTCGAAAGAAGCGCTTTGTGCCAGACCCGATCGAAGGCCTTCGCAATGGCCAAACTAGCTGCCAAGGCTTCCCCCTTAGTCTCTATCGCCAGTGCCCAGCGATGTGTCAAGTATACCAGAAGATTACCAGCCGATCGACCCTTACGGAAGCCGTACTGCTGGTACGTAAGCAGATGATGATTTTCTAGATACCGTAGGAGCTGATGGTTGACAATGGACTCTATTATTTTCGAGAAGAGGGAAGTTATAGCTGTCGGCCTGTAGTTCAACGGATTAGAACAGTTGCCTTTTTTAGAGATAGGGTGGACAAATGCTGCCTTCCATGATGTCGGGACTTCACCAGAAGAGTAGGAGAGCCGAAAAAGACGCGTTAAGACGGGTACCAACTCGGGAGCGCACATCTTCAACACTATAGGGGGGATTCCGTCAGGGCTACTCGACCTATGGATATCCAAGGATGAAAGTGCTAAACGCACTGAACGTTGACAAAACTGGATATCCAGCATACGGCTCTCGCACCGCGGTATGATAGGCGGCTCCTGTTCCCCGTCAACCAAGGTCGAGTTGGACCCAAAGTAATTTGCCAGAATAGCGGCTTTCTCATTTGCGTCGTAGGCCAACGGATTATTTCCCAAGTGCAAAGGTGGAAGGGATGGCTTACAGAAATTCCCTTCGATAGCCTTGGCAAGAGACCAGAATGCTCGAGTTCCCAAAGGTAGACGCTCTAGCCTCTCGCCAATCCTACCTATGTGCTCCGACTTCGCCTTTGTAATGTCTCTTTTCATTTGGATTTATAATTTCATTTTGGATTAATAATTATACCGATTATAAATAATTGCATTGTCATCAGAACTAAAGGCATGTTTCAAATTTAAGCGCAATCGGAAATTCGAAAGTGGTTCAAAATTAACTTGCAAATTCAATTACAGAAAAACATCGGGATAGGTGAAACTAATTAAAAGCTTGTAAAATATAGAATGATTTAATGGAAACGCCAGAGTTATGTGAGAATTAACCACTTCAAATGAAATGCTCTGTGCCTATTTCGTTTTTTTAAAAAGCTAGGCAAAATTGTTGTAACCTCTATTAACTAAATAACAATATAATAGTCGAATTATGTTTTACTGTTACTGATAAGTAAAATTAACGGGCACTTCATAGCTAACGTTAAATACGTTACTTTTACATAATACAGCCAGAAAATATTAATCCATTAATCTCTACATTAATAAGCCCGTAACATAAGTATCACGAAGTTAAAAAAATCTTGTTAAATTATATATAGTAATCGTACTGTTTAATAAAACCAAATAAATCTATACATTTTCTAAAACTTCGCTTTTACCACTGTAAAATTAACAACCCTAATGAAAATTCATCATTTTGGTAGAACGGAAAGAGGCAATCTTTCCAACCGCCACGCTCTGTAGGCGGTGGGATGAGAAGTCGCTTCATTTTTAGATAAGAAAAGGTTCGATAAATAAAAGAGTTTCAGGCGGCCCGTATTTTACTTTCATTCTCTCAGGGATGCGTTCTTATTAAGTTCTGGCTAGCCTTTTAACTCGTTAATTAGTATTTTATTTAAACATTTTGGTAGGGTGTAGTTGCTACGGTAGAAGTGCGTCTTTTTATCTTGTGATCTTGTTGTATGAATACAACATAAAATAAAGTGTTTTTATGATTAGAGGGTATAACAAGGATACTAATAATTAGTGACTATTTAGTACAGGATTGGTATATAAGTTAAAGACCTTGATTTTGTTAGGTATGGGAGGGTAATTACCGCGACACAAGGACACCTGCAACTTAAAAGTCAGAAATACATTGTTGTCCTTTAGCCCTGATTTCCCTGAATCAGGATAGACGACTTTTTTCGAGTTAGGTAAAGAACCCCTTCTTTTCTTTCTTTCGAAATACCAGAGGCGTCACAATCGCGTTGCCGGCCTTTCAAGAAGGAGTACGCTCTTTTCTTGAAAGTTGTAATCGTCCAGGAATACCGTAAGCGACAGTTCATTCCACAGATTTGTTGTCCGAGGCAGAAAGTTCCTAGAAAACCGCACAGTTGTGGACTGCCAATCATCCATCTTTCGAATAAGCTTGTCTGATAATTTATAATATGCTATTTCTACTTAACTTCTGTTTATCAGCAGAAATACTTTATATGAAAACGTCACCTCACATCAACAACCGTAACAGTCAACTGCTGTACATAGGCTTCTCAATAAAGACCACGTCCAGCCATACAAATACCTAACTTTCCTTGAAAAGTCATTAAAAATTCAATTCAACCATCAGATTAATCAACCAATTAAGATACAAAATTAATTTCAACACAATTCCGCTTCGAACAGATCTAGTTAGACAAGGTGAATACTAAATGAACGATAATTAGAATAACTGAGTGAACAAATAAAAGGGAATATTCTTGACTAGCCCGCTCGGCCGCCAATTAATAACATCGAATCAAAATTATAAATATTTCAATGTTTTTCAGAGACCAATTAGCGAGGACGATCTGCGCCATTAATTTCTGTCACAGTTGTTGATAAACTGCCAACTTGACAACCCTGTTATATTATAAACATACGGGATTTTCCTAATTATTCTTAGTGTTTTTAGTCTATGGTCAAAGGTCAAATAAATGAAAATCAACTGAGGTGTGAGGTGGAGCAGTAAGATGGCTGTCAGGAGCTGAATGCGAGAAACTGAGGATTGAACCGAGTGACGTGCTATTTTAGAGGTCTATGTCCAGTAGTGATACTGTAATTAGCGGATGAGGAAGTAATAAAAAGTATAGTATAGTAACATAAAGTGTCTCAAAGATTAAAAATGCAGGCGAACAGTATCCCTATAGCATGCAAATAAAAGATCAAGAGGAGGACCTTACTGAACATGAGTCACGAACTTACTAAGAGGCGGATTATGGAGCGAAACGTAACAATGTGTAACGCATATGATTCTTTTCTTCAAAATGTAAATATTTTCAACTGCTAAGAGTTAACGATTTTGCACAGTACTTAATCATATTTCTTACTTTTTAATGTGCAAAAGTGTCTTAATACGATTGAGGTCCAACATTAACTACAAAACAAAAGATTGGACATAAATACCAACTCTTTGAAGTACTCACAACACACGATACAAAACGCCCTTCCTAACAAATACGTAAAGAATGTAAAATAGCTGTTATTCACTGTATATTTTATTCCTACAAGTGACACAATAATACTTTTTCTGAAATAGTAGGATAGATATCCGTGAATTTTATATCCAACCCAAAAAGGCACAATTTATGTATTGGTTACAGAATATCGTCACTCATGCCCGAAACTGTTCTCTGATAATATACAAGTGATAATGTTTTTGCACATTTCTCACTTCGTAAACAAGAAGGCTTACTATAATTTTATGGCACTTTTGATTTGAATTTTTATACATTTGTATAATAATAAAAATGGTAAACCACGCGCGTGCATAAGATGTAAAGAAGATGTAAACATATTCATCATGCGTACCTATTATTGCATCACTAAATTAGCAACAGACATTACAACATACAGAAATTTAATACATGAAAACTTTTTAAAACAGCATCCTAACATTATTTATAGTTACAGAACGAGCTTCAGATCAAAGGTGAATTCAGAATCTGGAAACAATGAAAAGTATACATTGTCCTCATAGTACTGTCCACGACTGATGTTATTTTGAAACATATACACCGCAGTTTGAAATCCGCTGATCTGGAACCCAATACTAAAATGCTTCTTCAAAAATCTGCTATATTGAACACTTGCAGAAGCGCCAGAAAGTTTCTGCAAATAGACGACACTCAATGCAATAGACTTACATACATACACTTGTATAAAAAACCCTGACATTTACTTGACTTAGTCCGTTAATGCCGTTTACATACTGCCAGCAAAAGCTGAGAAAAAAAATCACCAAAATTAACAATAATAAAGCCTTTTATTCGGACATACGATGCACTTGTGATCTTACATTACTGCACTGTTACTAACATACTTATTTACATAATTGAAATTATTCCCGTATTTGATCCCTGTTTTACTTTTTGTAAGTCCGTTTGCCTTTTGGCAAAGGGGTCCTCATGCACGTGTAAGTTCAGTAAAATTTCCATTGTTTTAAATGAACATTGTAACATAATTTTATAATTTCCTGTGATTGTACATTTGTAAATGAATGATTTAATAAATGTATTCACTTAGAGACAAATTAAGTTATCAAAAATGAAAATTATTAAATAAAAAAAATTTAGAATCATTATATCCACTTGCATAATCTAGAAAGCATGTCGGTGTGGGAACATCTTCTAAACCGATGGCAATAGTACTTTTTCGTAAATTTTCATCCTCTTATTAGCATCCAAAGTATCGGTAAACAAGTGCAAATTTCCGAAACTCTTTTGGACCCTTTCTTGTCAGACATATTGTAGGATACTTACGTCAAAATCAATTTTAATTTTTTTTGTTGTTGTCGACTAACCATAGAGGTTAGGTTAGAATCCATTTTGACTGAACTTTTATTTACAAATAGCTGATGACATAAGGAGTAAATTAAGCTAATTTTATTTTAGACTAGTTTCGCTCCGCGGTATTACCTGCGGTTGCTGTGATAAAGACACAACAACAACCGCGGAAAATATCACGGGACGCAGGTACTCTTTTTAAAATAGGATGTGTATTCCTACGTGAGTGCTGTGTTTTTAGACAACACACGCGTTAGGAATATACATCCTCTGTCGTGGGAGACTTTACAAACATACATGAAACGGACTCCAAGAACATCTAGACTCAGAAGGATAGAAGGATAATTTGAGGGTCACATAAATTCCGGTCCCATGTGAGGTTTGAACCACAACACTTTGAAGAGTGGCGTGATGATCGCCTTAACAACAAAATCTACCGTGGAGACAAATTCAAATTCCATAATCAACTTTTAATTTACGATCGAATACTTCTTTAAGTAATTGCAACTTTAGGTCAATGTACTGTTAGTTTTTTGATATATCTGGAAAACTGAAGATACAAAATAATTATATAAAACAGTCATTTTAAAACCAGTATATTTTCAACCCTTTCAAATCTGCGATCTTGATAGGTGGTAAGGTCGTTTGTGGAAGTTGGGAAAGGGTTTGTGGTTTTCACCGTGATGGTAATGTTCCCAGTATAGGCTTGAGACAAATGGCTGTAACAAAACGCGATAACCACTAACTGTTTCAATTTGTCTCGTGCTCGGCCA
Source organism: Hyphantria cunea (assembly GCA_003709505.1). Lineage (NCBI taxonomy): Eukaryota > Metazoa > Arthropoda > Insecta > Lepidoptera > Erebidae > Hyphantria > Hyphantria cunea. The sequence continues at coordinate 1,401,039 of PKRV01000116.1, forward strand.
AAGAACTCGAGAATAGGGTCATAGGAATGTATTACATGTTTTTTTGATACGGATGATTTCGTTGAAACGATAATGTTTATGTCTTTCAGAAACAAGTAAGTGTTTTGAAAGAGCAATTTATAGAAAATGGGCTTCTATACTTTAAGTTACTGATGAACAAGCAACATATTTTAGTCTTGAAGGCTGATCAGACTACACGGTTGGCCTAGTGGTTTCAGTGGTCGCCACACCGCTTCCTACTGCGCCAAGTGTCGTGGGTTCAAACTTACATGGGACAACACTTTGTGTGATCCATAAATTGTTGTTCTAAGTCTGGGTGTACTTTGTGTCCGTTTCATGTATGTTTGTGAAGATCCCGTGACACATGAATGTATATTCCTAATGCGGGAGTTGTCTTTTAAAAAGAGAGAAAGAAAGAGAGAGAAAGAGATTACAGAAATTAAGTACTTTTAGAACAGACACAACAGATTTTGTTAAATAGAGCTCGCTTGTAAGAAATTCTCAGTTTTTTATAGTTGCAAAACAAATTATTTGATTAGTTATTATAGCGCATTAGAACGGTTTTGTTAAAGAAGTCCAAAAAAGGTTTTCATACAGAGTACGAAATACGAAAATTTACTGTGTTTTTAGTAGCATTTTAATAAATCATTGATCCTCTGTGATTAGCAACAGCTATCATACAATGTGTGTGTGTATAACTCAACACTTTTCCGTCATACAAATTCGTAAACTGTCCAACATACAAAAATTAGACCTTAAGTTAAAAAAAGTGTAATATGTATGCACATAAGATTGCATGTGTAAATATAATTTTATTTATGTTTTTTAGAAACCTTGTATTTTATTTTACTAAATTGATATGTGGGACTCTTGATGATGTCCAACACTTACTGACGGAGTGTGTCAAGTATCGAACACAAAGGGAAGCGTTAGTGCGTAAATACGATTTAAATATTTATGATATTGGTATGTTTATTAACATTTTAGGAAACCCAACCTCAAATGCTGCACTTGACTTATTCGGAATGTTCACGCATCAAAAGCTTTGACTTGATTTTATATATAGAATATATAACATAGGATAAGGTACGATGGGACTAACATATTACCATGTAATAAAAGTCTCTAAATTAATATAGATTAAAAAAAATACTAAATTAATCCATAGATCTTTTGCTGTAATTAAGTAACTAAGGGAGAGCCTGGTTTCAGCATGCATGGGCCAGCTCGATAGGAGTTATACCACGGCGTCGCAGAAAACCTGTGTCAAAAAAAGCGCTCTGTTTTACCAAGTGAGTAAGGATACCGGAGGACGATACCCCAACCGCTCCTCCCATCCCGCTCCCTATCTCTCAAAAGCCTCTAAAAAACTGTATAACACGACCAAGTGGCTCTTAGTAAACAATACGAATAAAATCTGAGTTTAATGTTGGCGTAATAGTAACATGTTAATTAAGAAAATAGGCAAATTAGCGCTGGAAGGGTTGAGCATCAGGATAACAGCCGTCATATTATTGAATAATTACGTGTACAATGAATTTCCCGGAAACATACTAATTAAAATTAGCTTCATAATGTTCATCATGTATAATGTGTATTTCGAATTTAAATAGCCAGCTGTGATATGCCATAGCTTTGTGGTGTGCCACCTTTAATGCAATATCAAATCGTGTTTGAATATTTTACAGGTTTCGTCGTCATATTATTAGCTTGCGAATATCCTTTGAACATTATTATGTAATATTTGACAGTACTTTTAGATGTATGTACTACAAAGTAAATCGTACCACTGAATATTTAATTAAAATATATTTCGGTAGACATTAAATCAAATTTTCCGTTTGTGACGTCATGTTTACATTATTACGTGTATAAATAAAATTGTTTTCCGTTATAATAAATTTATTTTGGTCTCTAAGTGTGAGATAGTTCATGTCAAAAATAGCTAAAGGAACTTAAGCTAGGTTGTAATTATTTAGCTTTTCTTATTTTATTAGGATTAGGGGTTCGTGCTAAATCATAAGTTATAAGCACACAGTGAGGTTGGTTTTTAAGAAACTCTTTTAGTACCCGTATAAAAAACTCTTTTCAGTGAAGTAAGTAAATATAGAGAATAGTTATATGTGTAGAACTAGTTCTTTCAATATTACTATTTTGATTTTTTGACCCAGTCACAGCTTCCTATTCGTCTTCTTCAACAGCATTTAACACTCTAACGCTGGACAAAGTTCTCTCCGTAGAAAGAAGGCTTATGCCAAAGTTACTCAAGAGATATTAAAATCAAATAATCCAACAAAAATATTCCAATTATTTAGATATAACAAAATCAATGTGGTGACAATAGACACTCGATTTGATATAATTCTAAATGGATATGCACTTTATGATGGATGCAAAAAATCATTTATCAATCAATATTATCAACCACCCATAATGTCCCACTGCTGGGCTCGGGTCTCCTCTCAGGAGAGGGTTAAGGCCATATGTCCCCACGCTGGCCAAGTGCGGGTTGGGGACTGGCAAGACAACGTTGTGGGTACGTAATCTTACCGTTGGATGTTTTTAAGCCGCCCGAAGGCCTCCAACTAAGCTTCACGACTGTTATCCTATGATAACAACCGGGACCGACTGCTTAACGTGACCTCCGAATCACGGAGACGCTCATGGTAACATGCCACCAGCGGTCACCCATCCAGGAACTGACCGCGCCATCGTTGCTTGCCCTCGCTGATTGTTTCTAATCACCGAGTGCAACTGGGCTATAAAAGTCATTTGCTGCTAACAAATACAACAAAAATAAAAATAAAACATTTTTTAGGTTATATTACTTTTATTAAAATCTTGGCAACATTTTCACATAAATAGCAAGCACACTATTAGTTCACCTTTTTACTGTGCGGTCCTTTTAGCGGATCGAAAAGGTCCCATTCAGTAAACCGTTTTGTTTATTACTTATAACAGGGCTATAGACGGGCAACGTGAAATATTATCGGAGAAATGAAACTTATTAACTTATATATAGGGCAATTTGGAGCGTTTAATGGAACGACTAAGAAAAAGTGTTTTCCACATAGCATGTTTTTTTTTTAAGAAAATAATGTTGTTTAAATGGTCGCCGTATTTTGCTCGCTTTTTAAGAGGGATTCTTTACATATTTGTCCTTTACTTTCCTTAAAAGAGATCAGTTAAAAGTCAACGTGAAGATGATCTATATTTAAACAAAATATGATGTCGATATAATTGATGGAAGTAATGAAAGGAGATATAAGTTAATAAAAAGAAAGTGAGAAAGGCTTCCTAATAATTAAATGAATTAAACACTCGTCTATTCCTATTTTCAAAAAACAGTTTATTTGTTTGGAATTTAAAAGTATTCGAAAATCGATTTATGTTTTCTATGGAATATGTCTCAGTTGAAAATATATTTCTGACAGTCTTATAAAAGACTAACTTTAGCCGAACTGTCTCAAGAATCAAAGTATCCCCATGACAAATTTCATTCAAGTTCTATTTCACTGGTTGAGCCATGAAACCATAACAGACAGATAGAGTAAGTACCTTTGGAATTTATAATATTGGTAAAGAATTATTGATTGTTTTGCAAACCATGCAAGTTCCGACAGAGAGTAGGTCCCTATGTAGTTTTTGATACACTTTAAAATAACATGTCTTTGAGCTCTGTGAATGAAGATTTAAAAACATACCTGTAATGTTTTATACGTTTTGGCCATTGTCTTGTTTTATCCCAAGAATATAGAAAAAAATAAAGTTTTGCGAGATAATATGTTACGCAAGTTACAACAGGACTAAATACACGGTCCCTCGGCGCAAGATACTCTGTGAACTTAATAAGCTAAGTAAATAAATATGCCAACTAAGTGACCCTTTCGGCTGGTCATGGAAATAATTTCAGTAACACGTACACATGAAATTTTTACACGGGAAATGAAATGGTGTATTTCTCAATAGACCTTCGCTTTATATTATTAACATATATTAGGTTTTGCTTCAGAAAAAATATTTTTCTTACATTCAGATATAGTATAATACTTTCTACGTATACATAACACATTTGAAGCAAAATTTCTTGTATTTGGTCGGGTGAGCGGTGTGGCGTTGCATAAAATAAACATACAATAATTTTATATCCCATATCTATCTATATAATCCCTTTAAACGAGTAATTGTTTTATACATGTAATCATATAATAATCTGAATGTTAGTAACGGTTCCAGCAATTTTCTTGAAATTTAATATGCAGGTGGTTTTGGGGGCGATAAATCGATAGAATAATTAGAATCCACATTTAAAAAGTTAGCAAAAAGATAAGAAGGTACTATTACTAAATTGTGTTTTGTTTTAACAAAATAATGTCGGTATGTTTCCTTTCAAAATTTTATCCTAACATGTTCTGCACATGCTACAATGCTTAATTATAAGAGTGCCTAAAATGGAATATTATAACCCAATTAGTCCCTAACAAAGTAAAATGTTTTAATGAATATGAACGAAAAAGATTGAAGTAGAGCAAATTTATGTTTATTTCTTTAACTCAAAAACATTACCATTAATGTAAACGTAAAAGCATTAAAGTAGTTTATAATTTTAGTAACTGTTGAAGAAAATAAGAAGACCGTTAACGACTCCATTGATTTCTGTTTTGTTTGTTTCTCCATTTTGCAATTGGATGTCACATACGAATGAAGTCTGTATACGATAAAGTAAACGGATTCGTATATGTCTTATCTAGACTTCATAAGACTGCAGCACTGCAAACCATATTAATGGCATGTCATGGCTACGTAGGTTTAGGTAGGCTTATTCCACAGATATAAACAAAGCTTTCTTAGCACAAAATTAGTGTGTGAGAGCGATGGTAAGCATCCTACCCTATAAGTCATGTGGTCCACATTTTAAAAACCTGGGTATATTGACTCTATCTTGTATGTTTATTTACAAGATTGGAATATTTGTGAGAACACACCCACAAGTATTCCACAAAGCCAAGGACACACTCCAACGGAACGCAAGACACAAAAAAAAATGTTATTCCACGTGTGTCATTATTTAACGCATTACCAGAAGATATTGTTAACTGTTCTGCCTTTATCTATATTAAAAAAACAGCTGAAATTATGGCTCATAATTTTTTTTTGTATTCGGAGAATGAACAATTCAATAGAATCTAAAATAGTTAATAATGTTTTAATGTAAATTATATTATTGACATGTTTTTTATTTTATTGACTATTTGCAATTTTAATTTATAGGTAGATTTAATACTAGATAAATGACTTTATTGATTTAATAAAGTTTAAAATAACAAACACAAACTTTTACATGTCAGCATGTCTAATTAATACTATATTATATATATATATTAGATATATTAAATCTAATATTAGAGCAAAATTTATTTTTTCAATAACAATATATGGACAACATTTAATGGCAAATAAAATTATTCTATACTGGGTTCAGGTGCTAACTCAATAATATTAGCTTTATTACCAAGAGTACATTATATTACTTTATCTTCATTGACATTTGGCTATCCTGTAATCAAACTATTTGCAGTATTGTAAAAGTAAGTTACAACGTTGTAATTCTATGATGATATTTGCGAAACATTTTTGAATGGCATCGCTTATGTAATATTCTATGCATGGATATCTATATCGACGTGTCAAAGATTTGACACGTTTGGACGATCTAGACAGTCGCTACAGTCAAAATGACTCTATCCAATATTTATTACGTATAAGGAGATTTTAAAGAACAGTAGTTTGTGTATAAACTATTTATTTTTCACCTTCAATAATTGAGATTAAAATACTAAAACACCACATTGACCAAACTATCAACTAATTGATTTTTAAGAAACATTGGTTTAAAAAATGTTTTACAATAAAAAGATGTATTACAATCATGATGCCGGAGATCTTCAAGGTAGGTACATAAGTCTGATTTTATTCTTAAAACCTAATTTGATAGGTACTGTAGGACACATATATGTATTAGCAAAGTCAGTTTTATATAAGCCCGGTAGAACGCGAGCGGCGCAAGGCAGTCGTTCTCGGTTAACTGTCATGTCATGTCAACTATTATATAATTAGTATTTATTTACCGTGTGTGAATAAACCAGAGTGAACGGACTAACTCCTTATTCTGTCACCTTGCAAAAAGTGCACTACATTGAACAATAATACTTTATAGTGATAGAACCCACTAGTATATAAGCTATATAAAACATCGGTTTTGCAGTACTAACAGGTTCAGATGTGCACCACCGAATAACTGATGAAATGGTCTTATCGACTATCGTTCAAGACTCTTCTGCCAGTAGAGTAACTGTATTAGTCGAAATGGTAAAATTTTCAATAACACACAGCGATGAATGTCCTGAATATTTAATAATTCAAAGAACCTTCCTTGATAATATGGAAAGTTAGCACTTAAAGCAAAAGATAATGAATCTGTGGAGGTTTTTTTGTGTCACCGTGACCAGTTTTGCTAACTGAAGAAAAATTAAAGAAATTTGACTGTCTCTGAATTTATTTTACTAAATAATTTCAAAGCACTTGTCACCTGATTTTCTTAAATTCTCTAAAGTTTTTCAGTTACTTAATTTAAATAACTTTTCTCGCTTCCTAGATACAAATATCGTGCTTTATTTAGAATTTTCTTTCTGAAAAGTTTAACGATTTTTCACTACAAGTTTCAAATAGTTACTGCTGTGCCCGCATCTTTCTCCTTTACGCGTCATTAGAAACTTCAGTAATCATAATCTTGTATGTAATTTCTGCAAACGTCTCCTTCGCAAACCTCTAGCTTACGTAAAATATTTACCAATAAAATGTATCACACATCGGCAGAATAACTCTGATAAATGGACATATGGGCGGTAAGTACAAAGCTTTACATTCTACTTCAACTGACGGTGAAAAATGTCAGTGTAATCTGTTATGTGGGAGGTAGGAAATTGAAGAAAAGATTGATATTGAAAGAATCGAACGTTTCGGATATATTTTTTCCTTATTCATTGTCCTGTAGCTTTTTTATTTATTAAATCTAGTTGTATTTTAACTTTCTTTTTGTATTGTCTCCAGGAGTTACCAAAAAGTTCAAGGTCTTAGAGTTTTTTGGCTAATTAAGTTTAGTGGCAAAATGTTGCAGAAATATGTATGATCGATAAGATACTTCTTTAGGTTTTATGGCAGGTACTATGAATTTTTAATTTTTTTATATTTCTTTTTATAATTTGAACAACATATATGTACTATAAACTTTTTCTATGAAATAAAAATTATATTTTATGTGGGGTCCTCCGCTAGCTATTGAGAAAATTAGCTTACCCATTGGTTACCCTTGAATATATATTTTTAGAATTTTTCTCAAGACATGGCAGACACGAAAGTTTATTTAGCGAGGCGTCCGTATAATCTTACAAACACGTGTTTCTTTACACCTTATAACTCTTACACAAACCACTTGCAAAATATTTTAGATTGGTAGATAGAACTTTCGCTGAAGCTGAAGTTTTGTGGTTTCCTTTTATTAACCTGTTTTTAATTAGAACCTTTATAGTATCATAATTTAATTTTGCTCTTTATTTAAATATTAAACAAAGAATTTCTTTCTTCACAATTTCTATTTGTATAGAAAGGAGAAATACTTAAAAAGAATGATCAAAGAAATAACTAATTAGTTCCGTAGTCCCAGTAAGGCAATATTATGGTTTAAATCTTTTTTTAGCCCCTTCCCCTGAAAGCTATCCTGTTGCCTTAAAAAATTTGGACAAAATCGTAATCCGTAGTATTTAACAGAACATAATGGGAACTACGGAACCGTAAATTTAAAATGTTATTTATTTAAACTGATTTAACTTTTTGTACATATTACATTAATATTAAAATATTGACTGAATTAAATTATGTACATGTCACAGATATAGTAGATGAACGAGAACTTACCATCAACTTACTGCTTTGCTGCTTTAGATTTGTGGTAGTGTCCCAGAGTTTCAAGCCACTCCTTAAGATTATGACCGAAGCGTAGAAACAAATGGAATATTTTAACTAACGACTGTAGGAGTATTATACAGCGTAATATCTATACTGAGTGACTGAAAAGCTCAAAAGCCTGCAGCTTAAAAACCTCAATATACTCCAAAGCGTTTACACAGGGGGTTTAGATACAGAGCTCGTTGTTACGGGGAACACTTTTATACTGAATTTCGTGTTGAAAATTTTAGAAGGATAGTTGAAAAGTGTGTAATTGAACTTCTAGAGTTTAAGTTCACAATTCCAATATTGTATACATCCACCACGTCCTTTCAAACCTTCAAGAGGTTGACTGGTAGAAAATTTCATGTAATATTGAATACACCTCGTGCTTTGTAATACAGGAAGTCCAATTATTATTTCCAAGCGTAATTAAAATTTTGTAAGAACTGGATATTTTAAAATATATTTAAAGTTCACTAAGGCATTAAATATATTTTTTTAAATTGCATGTACATACACGCAAATTACCTAATTACAAAGTGACAGCAGTGCGGGAAAGGTTTATCGTTTTTTTTTTAATAAACTTCGTCAGTTACTGTGTACGTACAGTTGTTTGCTAATGATGGTTGATTGTTTGAAAAGACGTTTTATTACTATTTTAGCTTTTAAAGGTACTGTATTGGGATAAAATTTACAAAATATAAGGCAATATTATATAAAATATACATAAGATAAACGCTTGTTACAGGAAGAGGCAAAATATGCGGCTTTAGAGCAGCACTACTATTTCGTTCCAGTGGTGGTGGAGGCCATGGGGAGCTGGGCTGCCGACATTCTAAAGTTTGTGGGGGAACTGGGCCGTAGACTTGCGGACCTTAGGGGTGACTCCCGTTCCAGCTCGTTCCTGGTGCAAAGGGTATCCATTGCCATTCAACCCGGCAATGCTGCAAATAAAATGGGTACCTTTCCACGGGAGGGATTTAGGGATCGGTTAAATTGCCTGTAGTATTATTCCTATATTTCTTTTGTTTGATTATATGTATATGTCATATGATAGTAATTATTAACATAAGAAAAATGTAGTATAAAGGTTCAATAGATTGTATCTGAAAACATGTTAAAAAGTTTTATTTGGTATTATTTTATTTTCCATGTACGTTAAAAAGTTTTTACGTCTGTTGTTATTCATAAAGTAATAGCAATATTGTATTTCACTAGACAGATAGGCGTTCAATGCCTAAGTCCTTTACATGACAGTACAAGCGCAAAACAGAGAGCTACATGAAAATGCATTACGAATCAAAATTTCGTGGGGCTTTTGGTGCGTGACTTCAACTCGCACTTAACCGCGTTTTACGTCAGAGCTAACATCTATATGTCTGCATCCAGTGCCATAAAAGTATGAGGTACAGATTTTGATGAGTTTGAAAACATGTATTTAATTTGCGAGGGTGCTCTTTAACACATATTTTAGTACTCGGGTTTTCATTTTACCGCTCAAATAATTTAATTTAATGCAGAAATATATGTTTTATGAAAACTCAAAGCTCCATAAACTTTTTTAGACGGTTGTTTTAAGGTCAACTGAGCAGCCGTTTCTCGACACGAAACCATTATGTGTAGAGTTTAGAACTCAACTTCGGTTAACTCATTTGGAGGTTTTTGGTCGACCGGGTCTGGACCTAATGTGCCTTTAGTATATTATCATAATATGGTTTATTTACATAATATATTTTAGGTATTTTTGTTTGAGCAACAATTTATAAAGTGTTTACTTTAGAAATTGTTATTTTACTATGTATAAAAAGAATTTAAGTTTAGATTTCGTAAAAAAACACGTAAGTCATCTATGCTGTAGCCTTGTTTGTTTTTTATGTATAGCCTTGCCAAAATGCCTGCTACAATGCATAATCAGAATCCAAGAGTGGCGGTCACCATAATCGTTGCGAATGCAGACAATGCTACAATGCGGTATGTTGACCCACACCATGGCAGCCTAGTGATACTTCTGCTTCATTGAGCCTCCCGTCTCGATGTTATTTTAGGTATTAAAAACGCGACAGTTCAAATAAAATCTAATTATCTTTTCAATAAAAGTTAATAATACTTGCCAAATTTAAGGCGCCACTTACAAAATCTAAAACACCATTCAGTTTTATTTAGCTTAAATTTATTTTTACGTTAGTGCAAAAATAGTTATACTCACTTAAAATTAACATATATTTTGTTATACGCAGGTGAAAGACATCTGTATGTAAATAGGCCCGGTACAAAACACGTGAAATTTGCTTTCATTGGTTGAAAATTCAATCGCAACAATTTGGAAATGTCGAAAGCGAACTGTCCAGTAACTCTTTTAAATGATATTCAAGAAGGTAAAATATGTATTTTGCGGATTTAACCTTTGGGGTTTTCGTATGGCTGTACGGTTGTCAGTATGAAACATATTTTCGCGAGTTTAAATTAAGGAGATATTTTGATTTTGAATTTATATCTTTCTGATAGTTTTTATACTTAACTAGGTGTCGCCCGCGGCTCCGCCCGCGTATATGTCGGTTATCGCGGCAAATAGTAGCCTACGTGTTATTCTGATGTATAAGTTATATTAATGTAAACTGTCATCTAAATCTCTTGAGTAGTTTTTACATAAAAGAGTAACAAACATCCATACTTACAAACTTTCGCGTTTATAATATAAGTTGAATGTGTCCCTGTAAGTTTTGGCATATTTGCTTTATCTGTCATTGTCCTTCTCAGGCATTCTCCTATTTGAGCGTTTATTTAACAAGTAAAGATATTTAAAAAAATCAAAATTTATTCTTGAGCTATAAAGTCTTTCGTACCATACACTGTTGTAATGGGAGGAAATCTCATACATAGAAAACAGTGTATTTTACAAACTTTTATGATGATGATGATGTTTGTCTGTAATCAAATCTTGCAAGTTTTTATCCAATTCCCAGTTGCCTATTGAGCTGATATTTAAACTGTACCTTTAGTTCTGATGACAATGCAATTATACATAATCGGTATTATTATTAATACAAAATAGCTGTCGGTACTATTGGTATTCAACAAGTGATTAATTTATATTTTTTATAATTAATGACATGGTGATTGGAGTCCACCACAGATCACATGACAATATAATATATATAACATATATCAATCTAATGATCTGAGGAGTCTACGGAGACTGTCGAAGTATAACGAAACCATTCGAATTGCGCTTTTTTACCCACTTTACTGGTAATGAGAAAAACTATTATACTCGTTGATATTTTATTCCATAGAGACACCACAGTTGCTGGTCTTTTAAGAAAGAGTACACTCTTTTCTTGAAGGTTTGAAGGTCGTATTGGTCCGGCAATACCGCAGATAACAGTTTTTTCACAGCTTTGTTGTGCTAGGCAGAAAGTTTCTAGAAAAGCGCACAGTTATGACTGCCAGCCTTTTAACTGGGATGAGTTAAACAATTGTCTAAATTGCTCTGATCGTGATCTCTAAAGAAAAGGATACACCGAAACTCAAGCCCGTATCATCCATGAAATTGTAACAAGCTTCGATTCAATTTCATATTTAAAAATTCTTAATACTGTATCATTATAATGCTTATTATTTTATCAAATAGTCAAACAACACTATTTAATTTGTATAAGTAGTAGTAGTAGTAGTAAGACACATAGAGTTGATGTTTAGTTCGTTCGTCTCTTTATAAATATAAAAAAACAAATAAATACCAAAAAAATAAATTACAAATGAATTCTTCGGGGTATCATCATTGATGAAAGAATCTCAACGGACAAAAAATAAATAAATAAATCGTGTAGAAGGTTTCTATTTGCTGTTAGCGTTTATTATGTCCTTTAGAAATTAATACTTTGAGTGAAAGCAATACGCATTTGTCCTCGAAATCAAGTTTCCTACAACGATAAGAGATAAATAATTTATATTGATACAGACGAACACCATAGATATTAATCGACTGATAATGAATACGACGAAGTAATTGCGCACATTCAACCTTTCTGGGTTCTGGGTAGTAAGTAAAAAAGTTCTAAGAAGTAACCTTTCAAAGTATAAAAAAATCTACATCACATTAAAGTCAGTACAAAAGTAACTAAAATTGATTTAATTATAATTAACATATTTTAATTATTAAGTCTTTTATGAAATATAGGGCAAACGAGCAGACCTATCGCCTGATACTAAGCGATTACCGCCGCCCATGGACATCCGCAACACCAGAGGCTTCACAAGTGTGTTGCCGACCATTGGGAGGAGGGGTAGGGGTTGGGGTATGGCCTCTGGTATCCTCACTCACTCGGTAAAACACAGCCCGAGCACTTTCTCACACCGTGAGGCCGTGGTATCACTCCGATCGAGCCGGCCCATTTATGCTGAAGCGTAGCTCTCCCACGGTAACTAGTCTACTTGTGTAAGTGCGGTTTTGCATAAAAATAATACTATCTCTTCGATAAAACATATTTTATATGTCATCATGACCATCATCAATAGCTTTTAACACTCCATTACTGCCGTATTGTAGTCATCAGATGGCATAATTTATTTAGTGGAAGTACAAGTATTTGACGAATCATTAATAAAAAAGTGTTTTTATGTAGGGGCATCGCTCAAAGTCTCCTAAGACAAACACTTAGACAGATCTTAACGATAGAATATGAAAGTCAATGGAAGTACTCCTATACATATATTAGCGATATGGTGATATCATGTTGTCTGGCAATCTAATAGAATAATGTCTTTCTACCCACGCGGTAGATTGAACTAACTTGTAAGGTGGAGTTTTGTAACAATAGAGGAAGATAATCCAAAGTCAGAAATAGCTTAAAGGCTTTTACGATAAACAGTAGAAAATAAAGATGGCAATATATTTCATTATCTCAAATAATATCACTGTGGGCGTATTTTAAAAGTGAGCGAAAAATTGATTGATTTTATTGATTTGAGATTATGCTTGGTTCATCCACCTCGTAAATTTGATATTTTTCAGGTAACTTTGGATTCCGTAATCGATTTAGTGCTATATGGTTTGGTATAAATGGTCCAGGTCGACCAGAGCGATACTGGTGTCAGGGAAAAAGGTGTCAGTTTTCAAACTCCCTCACTTCGTGAATTTAAGAGAGAAGCGGCAACTCAAACAATAGCAACGCATTTGTGCCTCTCCTTAGGCGATGGTAGCCAATTAACATCAGGTGACAAACCGAAAATTCTTGGTCGTCTGGTTATTCTCGCTATAAAGAAAAATCTGAATATACCTCTCAAAATTACTCGTGCAAAATAAATAAGCTTTATACATTCAAAAATTACTTCATTTTTCTGGCGTAATCGAGTAGCAGGAGGCGCTCATAGCCCAGTTGCACTCGGTGATTAGAAACAAAAAATAGGGTAAGCAACGATGGCGTGGTTAGTATCTGGATGGGTGGCTGCTGTGGCAGTCGTGAAGTTTAGTTGAATGCGTTTGGACAGCTTAGAAACATCCAACGGCAAGATTACAATAGCCACAAAGTTATCTTGCCAGTGCCCAACCCAAAAATGGCTAAAACTAAAAAGAGTGTACATTAATTTGATGTTGGAAAAAGTTAAAAGGTTTACCAACTTTAATAAAAATCATGTTTTAAAGTTACTTATCTTTAATGTCCATTTCAATTAAATAGAAAATATAAAATCTCATATCTTTAGGATTTTAACATGAACTGAATATATCACAGAGAAAACATTACTCATAATACCTATTTCAAAACATTTTCCCGCATGCCGACAGAACAACACATAAGTGTAATCAGATGTATGAAAAAAGTTTTTCAATACCATCCGCATGAGTCTCGAGTATTCTAATAGTATTGTTTCTAAGAAGCTTATATAAATATCACATACTTCAAAGTGTTACCGAGAGGGTTGCTATTGCCCATATGTGTTGTGATAGAGAATAAAGGTAACCAAATATTTCACAATGTTCTCCAGTTCTATAACTCATATATTTCTTGAAAAGTCTGTTTTGTTTTGGACTAGTTAAATACAGATTTTGACATTATGAGTCTGGCCAGATGGATTGTTTCAGAATTTGTATCTTTAGTAGTATTTGACATGCGCTGTAAACGCCCTTAGTAACTATAACCATTTCGATTTTATCTAAATTTAAATTTTACAATGTGAAATAACTGTTAACTATTATACGGTTCAATATTAAAAATGTTATGTGATCTGATGTTACGTCTATAACGTAAATGCATAATAATTATATAATTGTGAAGGCATTTCACTCTTTATTCTTAATTGATAATGAGTGCATCAATTCACATTAATTAAAATTAAGACCACAAATAGGTTTGGTGAAAATTACTGTGAGAGCAAATTTGTTGGTTATATAGAAATAATTTCGACGGAATAATATCCAAATAGAAGTTATTATTCTTTTTGTAGTGTTACTTTCTTGTAATGTATTTACTGTAACGAGTCACATTATATATGAGTGTTGTTAAACAACAGTGCTGAACTCCCTTCCAGTGTTCACAAATCAATAAACCCGAAGTCATTCAACAAAAACGTCATCATAATTTCGAAGTTATGAAACTCTTGAACACAAACGATTGTATAATAAAAACAAATATACACAGGCATAAATTTTTATGACAAATTCGTTGAATAAATGTACGAAATAACAATAAACGTAAGATAAATTAAGTGCGTAATAATCAGCGCGTACATTTCAATTTTCATTTGCCTTTTTCTTTCGCAACCATTTTTGAAACCATTACTTTAAAGTGAACAAATAATTATGAAACGATTGCGTTTAACGCCTGCTACGCTTTGGCTAACTGCCCGTGTAAATATTTTTTAAAGTACTGCTATATACTATTTTGTCACAAGAGACACGTTAAATAGGTCCTCGATTCAGATGTCATTCATTCAGTGGTGACAAGCCGCTTATGGCTTGCTAATGGAGAGGTTGCAGAAGAGTAGGAGGTACCGTCGATGCTCTCTAGAAAGTAAACAAAGAAAACAATATTATGTGTAAATAATGGAATAAAACAATCGGGCTTAAAACTCGTACCTAAACTTAAGACTAACCATAAAAATTATTACAATTAAAAATAAACAAAAATAACTTTTGAATTTGGAATCTGTCATTTTTATACAATTGTATATTGTGTTTTCTTATTTCCGTGGAATGGCCACGCTTAAGCACAAATGGGCCGGCTCGACCGGAGTGTTACCACGGCCTCACAGAATACCGGGATTGAAACCGAGTGAATGCGGATACCGAAGGCCCACCCCTCTCCCATCACCCCAAAGCGACTCTGGTATTGCGGGTATTCATTAGTCAAATTATTCTGCACCGGCCTATTGATAAGTAAAATAAACCTCCTCTGTTTGTGACAGAAAAAGATCTGGCCGTACACATAGTGTTCGTACGAAAATGCGATCAAAGCAGTAAGGGAAAGAAATCGAAGAAATCCAATCCGTAAGCAAAAGATTTCATCTCGGGAGATGAAGATAGCACCTAGAACCATGTCGCGTATTTTAAAAGATGACTTAAGACTTGCAGCCTATAAGAGACGCGCTGGTCATTTCTTAACTAATAATTTAAAAAAGAATAGGGTTGTAAAATCTAAACAACTACTTAAACAGTACACAAAGATTGGTCACAGAGAAATTTTATTTACGCATGAGTTTTTTTTTACAACTGAGCAATATTTTAATAAACAAAATGATCTGATTTATGCTGAGAGTTCTAAAAAGCTTTCCAATTAGTCAACAGAATCCACGTGGGCATTATTCGACTTCAATGGTTAGCTATGAAAGTGTTACTGAGCCATTTTTTTAATAATGTATCAAAACATCGGTGCAGATGTATCAAGATACCATTCTTGAGAAGGTAGTTAAACAACACCATGTTCAATAACCAAGAATGGTCCTTTCAGAAAGAATCGGTGCCGGGTCATAGAGCTCGATCCACGCAATCTTGGTTAGAAACGAACGTTTCGGAATTCATCAGAGTTGAAGACTGGTCGTTATCCAGTACTGGCCGTAATCTACTGGATATTGATTTATGGTCAGTTTTAGAGAATAAGGCTTGCTTTAAACGCCATGATAATTTTCAGTCCCTAAAACAATTCATACGATTGGCAGTGAAGAATTTTCCCAGAGAAAGAGCGCGTGTTGCTATTGATAACTGGCCTCGAAGTTTAAAAGATCGGTATGTATTGCAGTCTGTCGAGACCACTTCAAATAAGCTTTATATATTTTTAATAGTTTTATATTAATGTCTTAAAGTTACATACTGTAATGGTAATAAATGTTGCGTACAATAAAAAAGTAGTTTTTTCTTTGTAACAATATTTATGGCAGGACTGAGTTTACATATGCATTCCTGTATTTCCTGCATTATTATTTCATCCCTTTAAAAGTTATGGTATCCAACAATTGGAGATAAACATACTCATTGATTACAAATAGCATAAATATTGTAGAGAAATTATGCCCACAGAAGCAGAACAAATACCGATGATCGTACACGTGTCACGATTATTTGACCTAATTTCAAATTCTTTGTCGGTCATAAATAATGATAATTATTATTTCAAAATATTTTATTTATCGTGGGTCCTTTAATTAATAAATTGAGGATTGTGTAAATTTAATTATATAAGTAATTTATTGTTTCGTAAATTTATTATATTACTTTCAACTTTTGTGGTTGAACATTGGTGCAATAAATTAAACGCATATAAACACCTGATAAAGCCAACATTAATTAATTAGTGTCCAAATACAGCAGATTAAAGATAAATTATACTTTAATTATATCTATAAAAAAAAATATACCTATAAAACATTTTCGGGTTATAATGTACACAATATTGTATTACAAAAGGAAACATTCGGTTTTGTATCGCATTAGCTTAATCGGATAATGTTTAAATTTTGGAAGAAATCGTATTTGATACATTTAAAATCGTGAACAATAAATATAAAGAAATGTGATACGCTTTGAAAGTCTATTGTTTACCTGTCTACTACAAAACTAAAATTAGGAGTAATAGTTTTGGCTGTGTATGTATGTTTCTTACAAGGTGCTTCACTAATACCAAAAAAATATTGATTACTTACCCAAATGTCGTATAAGATAAAGTCTTTGGACTATATAGGAGCTGCGATAGATTTCTTCTAGACATGTGCTTACTTTCAATTTATTTTTGTGTCTGGCCTTCGTAGTGATATATTAAATGTAATAAAATACTTCAATGCGAAGACAATTCAATTTCACCAAAATAAAATTAATTCTATTAAATTAAAGTACCTATTTTTAAAACCTCATACATTTCACACATAGGTGCAATGGTGACCAGACTGGTACACATAGGTTTACATCGCTATCCTTTATTATTTCCAATATTCGCAACCCTGATGGCAAACTGAATTCGAAGGTCGAATTAGTTGTCATTATTTTTGAGGGCACTAACTTCCCAATAGTGATTGCTATATATGTTCATGACAACCGGGACCGACGGTTATAATTAAAGATTTCTAGTAAGAAAAATCCAACAACACATCTGGCCCTATCCGGGAATCGAACCCGAGACTTCTTGATTGGCAGTACATACAATGAGTAAATTTGTTACACATACCGCCAATTGTTGTACATACTTTGTGACTGTTCATGTTGTACCATTTCTTACTATGTATATACAATAAAGACAAATAAATAAAACATACCTATACACACACATACTTATATATTTCAAAATACGTATTCTATGAAAAGTATGATTGTATGGAAGTCTCTTTCATTAAAATGTATATTTCAAAACATCTCGGCAATTTTAATTATTACGGCTTTTCATTTCTATTACAAATTTCATTTAAATTAACATTGAAATATATTGTTCAATACGGTAGTCTAAAACAGTGACGTCACAAGTTTGTATTTTACAGTACATTTTCAAACAAAGTTATCGTTTTGACAGATGATAAAAAGTAACTAATTTGACTTAGGTGTCATCTACCCTATTATGTGTACTGAGCCCTGTGCTAAGGAATACTTACCAATCAGCGAACAGTATTGCAAAAGAAAACCTAAAAATCGACTGAACCTGTGTGTTTAAACAGCTTTTTCTCTTGAACATTCTTTTATTAGCTTCACCGACTTTTGTGTTTTTCGTTTTTAAGCTATTCTATTCTAAAGATGATAGTTCCCTTAAGCCTGTCTGTAAATTGGCGAATGTCTGTAAGACACATAATAACATATTTTGTTAAGAGGGAATGTATCAATTCAGTAAAGCTTTTATATTTATAAGTATGTCACTCAATCACATGACCAACTCTCAACCATCATAATGAGTATCTTTCCAGTAACAAAATGAAAAGCGATACAATTCTGCGCACTCCTCGCTTTTATCCCATTTAATTTCCACTTCCTTCCATCATTACATTATGAATCGCTTGGCAGGGAACAAAGGAAATTTGTTTTGTATATTGCGTATTAATCGACTACGGAACGTGATATTTTTACCAATTATAATGGATTGTGTAATTTTTTGTGTTAGGCGGTAGACGACAAAAATGACAAATAACTTTAATTAAATCATGAATTATTAACTACAAGGGCCTCATTCATCTAGCGGTTAGTGTAGTAAAGTTTTCTTAAGTTTTTCTGCTTATAGAAATAGCTCCGATTTTGGAAGTTGGGGTCATAATCCCTTTACCTCGGAGCAGCTGCCTGTTGTTCACAAATATATTTTTCTCTATCTACTAATCGGTTTAGAAAGTTTTAATTTTAGAGAAATACTCATTTAAATAGTTTTTATTAGATATATTAGTGCATAAATTTAATTAAATGAATTAGGTGGTTATCTCGCCTCTATCTAATGCACTGAATGTTTTGGGTTTCAGCGATTAACAACACTTTGTATAATCCATAAATAGTTATTCTGAATCTGAGTTTTTTTGTGCCTATTCTATGAATGTTTTCAATTTATTCTAGAGGGATACTTATTTTTAACGAGAGTTGCTTTTAAATTAAATATTTGTTATATTTAAATTAGGTTGGAATTCTATGAAAAGTACAGTAATGTGTACTATACTGGCAATTAACACTCCCCTTTTTACAATTATACCTCTGTAAAGAGTACTTTGTGAACCTAACACAAACTTAATTGAAAGCTCAGTGTTTACGAGTTCCTCTAACTGGCAGCTTTTATGACATGTTTGGGGTTTACCGTTCCTCATAATCACAGTTAAATCTTCCAGTATATCATATACAAGATTAACTGATGCTTTTGTAAAATACAAAGCGAAGCGATAACAGTTGAACGCTAAAGCCTCTAAACGTTCAAAATTAGCTTTCACACATGTAAGGCATTGAGTCATTTGAAGTTTATGGTGACGTATTAAGTAAAGATCTTCTCAGTACTTTCTCGTGTAATCTCACCATGCTCAATAGAGCTCAAAGCTCAGTCATTTGTCTTTCTTATCGACAGCAGTTACTGAGAGAACAAAATCGTATGTATATATATGTAAACAAATGCGTAATACTGCCGTTTCGCTTTCGCTTACCTACTTAAATCTCTACATGCCTTAAAAAACAAATAAAATGATATAGCTAACTACATTTAAAATTATATTTTAAAGCGTGTTTAATGTGTCTATACATAGACCGAGTAGATAAAAATTGAGACGTGTATGTTGATTGCCAACCTCACTTTTTACC
Source organism: Hyphantria cunea (assembly GCA_003709505.1). Lineage (NCBI taxonomy): Eukaryota > Metazoa > Arthropoda > Insecta > Lepidoptera > Erebidae > Hyphantria > Hyphantria cunea. The sequence goes on from PKRV01000116.1 coordinate 1,420,780, forward strand.
AGTAATTTTTTTACGCCTGAATGGTTAGGTAGATATCCTAGATATTTAGACACATATGTAGCGTTTGACTACCAACTACGGCATACGTATAATGTAAGATATCAATCACAAACTGTATTGTTGTCTGAACAAGTAAAAAGAATGGCAGAAAAAATCTAGATACAGTCATTCTTTGTTTTCTGAAAGTTGGTAATTACTGTTACGTTGGCTCCATTGTTATTCCAATGTTGTCTTACTGCAGTTTTTATTCTGTCACGCGTTACACTGAATTGGATGAGCTATTTGTTTTCCAACAAGTGACAAATAACCTTAATGTACGCAAAGCGAGACTTAAACTGGTTTATTTGCGTGGTAGATTTCTGTAGCACTATTTAATCGTGTAAAGTGCAATTGCTAAAATTGTAATGTTTAACTTTACATATTTTATTAATATACCTAGGTTGTACCAAAAATTTATGGCCATAGAATGAATACAATCTCTTCTTTCATGAAACTATTTTGATTCAACTATTCAACAAATCTTTTTTGTGAAAGTCACTGGCCACCCATGTGTAGTTTTTTTAACTATGTTTAAAGATTATCTGTCACTCTCTCTTCTTTTGTCTTCTTTTGTTTGCAACAATGGACGTCTTGCGGGAAGCTTTTCGTCCTATGATCTTCCATGATTATAAAAAAAGGTTAAACTTCAAAGAATCTCAAAAAAAATCCAAGCTGCTTTTGGGGAGTCTGCTCCTGCATAAGCAACAATTACTTATTGATTTCGTAAATTTAAACGTGGTCGAGAGAACTTACACGATGACTCCAGATCCAGCCGACTACCAACTGCGGTAACTCATGTAAAAATATCCTCAGGTTGAAGTGGCTTTTGTGAGAGAATAGACATATCACGAATACCCAACTAATACTACTAGTGTTATATTAGCAATAAATTTTAATATAAAATAATATTATACATGTACTCATAAAATTACGTGTATTGATTCCTCTGTTTGTACATGTACTTATTCAAGAGTACTTAAGTATGTTTATCCGTGTTCTAGATACATGCGCTCTGTAATCCTATATTATTATTTTAATTCTTTTATGCAGTACTGTTGCTAAGTATGCAGTTATGTGACACCTGTTCCGACTTTTCTCTGATAAAAGAGGTCGTATATTATTATTATTGTTGGTCTTATAGCACATTTGTTATCACATTATCCTTGGCCATCATTATAAGGGTTTATTAGAGACCCTGAGTAATATATACTTGAAATGTTAGAATGTTGGTGATAGAAAGTATTATGTAGATTCAATGGTTGGTCGTATTTCTTTACCACGGAATGAAATGGAATTTTCACAAACAACAAAAAATTCAAATCTGTTCATAGTTGATGGGGTTCTAAGAGAAATCGAGATTTTTTTCTTCTTTAAAGTGATTAATAAAAGGAACTTTTTGTTTACGTACCTATTATTTGTCAGACAAAGATTTAGGAGTACAATCGGATGACATGTTAACTGGCAAGTTCAAGTGACTCGAGGCCGGGTTTTTCTTACACTCCTCAATCCATCGATGGTGCTAATATTGATGAATTAAGCGTATCTTTACTGCCATCACCTTTAATTTATACGCAACTTTGAACGATTTTGATATCGATGGATAGTTATTTAGCATCAGTGTGAAATGTGATTATACAAAACGCATGAATTTTTTTGCACAGTAAATTGATTGCACAGAAGTATGCAAAGTTGATTTTTTATAAAGAGTATAGTTATAAGAGTATGTATTCGAGAAAAAAATAGTGAAAATATAGCAATCTGGTCCAGTAGTTCCAAAATTTGGAACGACATGATCGAAAAAGATCGCAAAGAGACTAGATATTAATATCCAGCGAGGAATCAAATATACCTGATTACAATCTCCCGGCATGGTAATGTTGTCAGATTAAAAATCCCCTCTTCCCGTTTTCGAGCTGGGCGTTTCAATTAACCTTTTCCTGCTGTCATAAGAAATAATATAATAGACAAGTTAGAACCTTTTTCATTTTTTCCATAAAATGTTAAAATATTGTACGGGATTTGATTTGAGCAGACGTTAAAACCGCTTTTGAATGTTGGTTTTATAGGAAATTATGTCAAGCAAGAATTTTCAGTATGATTTGCGTCTCATAATTGATTTAATCATGCGATTGTGTATCTGAGATGTTTTTTTATGAAAGTCTTGTACTTTTATATTCGAATTTATGTTTGAAAAGAGATTTACTAGGTTACTGCTAATGGCCGGCAATAAATGTTTGGATTTAACTTATGATGTCAATTTAATTGTAGGTATATTTCCGAGGATTATATGATAAATGAGAGACGTTAAAAGATGAGTTCATTTATTTTGTTGACCGGTGTGAAGCAGCGTTTGCGCTGTATTTCACCGAGTGAGTGAGGATACCGGAGGCCCATACACAAAGCCCTCCCCCTATCCCCCTGCCCTTCCCCCAAAGGCCGGTTACGCATCTGTGGCGCCTCCGGTGTGTGGTATCCATGGGCGGCGTTAATCGTTTAACATCAGGCGATAAGTCTGCCGTTTACCCCATATTCCATAAAAAACTAAATTGTAGCACTGTAAAGCAAATTTTAAGAGATTCAAGCATTTACTACTAATTAAACTATTTTAATAATTCAAAAACGCTCAAAGTAAGAGAAGTTAGTCTTGTGTTCTCACAAATTATATCTATTATTGTTGAATACCTCGCTCGCAATGCTACGTAGCTTCAGAATCGCTTGTTCCGTTTTGAGTTGAGATATACAATTACAAACATAATTGGAACAAAATTATATCGAAATTAAATACATTATAAAATACTTGTTATTTATTGAAATCATGTAATCATATGCATATTATTAACTTGGAAATCTGTAAAGTTTAAATTAGTTTCTAGGACGTAATTTATTTAATAAAATACACATTGAAACGTACCCATTAAAATATTTCATTATAAATAAAAAATATTTATTGTCAAGAACTTAATTTACATTAATTCTGGATAGTTTTTTAAGAAACTAGTTGTAAGTTCAAAAACAGACTATATGTGATTTGTGTACGCATGAAGATGTTTCCATGATGGCTCAGTGCCAATATTTATTTACTGCGTCTACTTGTTTAGTGTGTACTCCCATAAGGAATGCTACACCTAGAGATTAAACCAGCTTTAACATTTCTAAAAAGCTTTTTTGAGGTTCCAACTCAACCCTCTTAATTCCAAATAGATAGAGATAAGGTACACCAAAAGTTAGGATTAGAACGGTTTAGGTTTTTTTATTGCACCTAAATGTCTTATAAATTATGATAGTGAATCGCTCATCAAATGCCAATATTGCAAATCAATATGTAAATAAATAAATAAATAAATATTTCAGACATCTTACACACAACGCCATCTAGTCCCAAACTAAGCAGAATTTGTGTTATGGGTATTAGACAACTGACATAAATACATATATACTTTTTCTCTGTAAATACATACATATAATACATAGAAAACACCCAAACTCCGAAACAAACATTTGTAGATCATACAAACATTTGATCCGACCCGGGAATCGAACTCGAGACCTATTATACAGCTATGTTACTTAGAAAAAAGCACTGACCGTAAACAGAAGTAAGAGGGTGTGAAACGCTTAGTGTAATGTATAAGGGAACTATTTCTTTTATTTTCATATTGAATTTCAAGTTTTTTGTCATATCTTAAAGAAGTCATTTCATAGGACCCCTTTTAACTACGTAGGATTAAAATGACAGTTTAATGCAACTCCATAAACTTACTCTTTCAGGTAAATGAGCATGATACGACAGTAGTGATGATATTTTTACTTGTGCTTTCAAAAGAAGCATTTAAATAAAACCAAACCATATCGATTTAAAAGCATTCGTTCTAGGTCTGTAAATGTGTTAACTTAATGCGTGGCAGTAAACGAGTGATAGTGACATTAAGGTGCTCACCCGAGAGCATTATAAGAAAGTAGCCCTTTTCCTTCAGTCCATTTTTATGGTTCGTCCGAAGATAAGCGGCCGATACTTTTTATGTGTTCCCTTCATTTTGAGCTTAGATCGATATGAAAATTTGCTTCCACGAAAAGACTGGGCGTGAAATTGAATTGATATTGAATTGGAAGGCGCGAGGAAAATTTACATTCGCTTAGATAATATTCGTATCTAATACCATAAGTGCTAAAGTCAATTTATCTGTTTGTTTGTTACATTTTAACATCTTAACTATTCAATTGGCGATACGAAAGTTTTGTACAATCTTCGCTAAATTACTTGTGTGAAAATGAAAATTGTTTTGGTTGAAGAGAGAGACTCTATATTGAGTTAGTTGTATTCTATAAACAAATATATATTTCTAATTAAATATCATATAGTTATGTGATAGTTATGTTTCGGGGTAACGGTGCTACAAACTTTCATTCAAACAAGCCTTTGTTCTTTCGGGGAAGGTAAAAGCAATATCATATTGTTGTCCTTAAATATTTCAGTTTCGTATTATGTAAATTTATGTATTTTACATAGCAATGTAGTATGATACTAATTAATAATCGCCATTTCAATTAAATATTTAAATTACCTTCAAGCGCAGGGAAATTCACATTCAATTACTAAAATATACTACTACTGCTACAAAAATTATTAAGTTTGTTGTAAAATAAATTATTTCTTGGGTCACCAAAGTAAATAAACTTTTCTTGTTAAAAATATTTTTCGAATTTATACTATGCAATAGTATAAATACAGAGTAAAATACAGCTACATGTTAGCTTCATATCTAAGCTATGTAATTTCGAATCACTGTATCGTAAATAAAAATAATAGGGACAAGGAACCTGTAACTGTTCGGTGTCATTTACTTTATCTTCTCTCTTTATCTTAAAAGAGATATGGGTTAATGCACTTTTAGTTATAAACTTTTACATGTGACGTATCGAAAATGCATCGGATGGTAAGAAGGCTTATACGAGCTGACTTTAAAGTAGTTTGAAGCGCTAAGCGCGATTCGCATTTGCCCCTTCCACTGCATTATTCAGCGGGTGATACACCCTATATGAAGTAGTAAACTGTATGGACTAACAAAAAGAATATGTAAAGGAACCCCGCTGATAACCTAATAAATTTGTTGTGTGTTGTCTTAAATTCGTTTAATTTACGAGTGCTTTTCACGCTTCTTATATAATTCTTGCATTTTTTTGTTTTAGGTACATAAAAAAACGCTTGAGATTTAATACTTCATTTATATATAAAAATAAGTTATAATAAACAACAATAACAAGACAATATTTATGTAAAGAAGTTATAATCACACACTAGCATTTTGTTACGCATGTAGCTCAGATATCTGATACATTACAAGTCACAGTAAAACGGTTCAATAATAATTTAAAGACATTTTGTTTCTTTAGTCTGTTAAGTATATACTATATCTAGTGTTTTGTTTTATATATAATCGCGTTGTCTAAATATATATATTTCGACTTTTTTTATAGTTACCAGTTTATGCCGTATATATATCAGTAAGTAAATCCTTTTATTATAACTTTATAGCAAATGTTTATATTTTCTTTATGTATTTGTTTAAATTTCTATTCGTCTGTTCATCAGACGAATTAGGCTCGGGTCTCCTCTCAAGAGGGGATTAAGGCCATTCGTCCCCACGCTGGCCAAGTGCGGGTTGGGGACTGGTAAGACTACGTTGAGGCTACGTAATATTGCCATTGGATGTACCTCCAACTAAGCTTCACGACTGTTATCCTATGATTACAACCGGGACCGACTGCTTATCGTGACCTCCGAATCGCGGAGACGCTCATGGTATCATGCCACCATCGATCACCTATACAAGTACGGACTTGGTGATTGTTTCTAGTCACTAGCTGTTGATGTAGCTAAAGTCCTAAATTTTTTTGAAACATAAACCATGTATCATTTTTTATCGATTAAGGACTTACTTCTGCTTCTTCAGCCTATTCTCGTCCACTGTTGGACGGCCTCCAAAGAGCGCCAACAATTGCGGTCTTCCGCATTCATCCACCGCTAAAAATTTTCCTCAAGTCATCTTATGTTGCTTGTTGCTACTGCTTATTCAGTTTTATATTTGGTTATTTTTACGCAAGCTATTAGTTTATATAAATATTGTTTCTCTGAGGCTTTAATGCAATCTCAACAAAATGTAGTTAACTCCTGAGGATAAATAAAACAAGTTACAGCCAAGTACAGAGTCGTATTTGGTTTCATTACGCTGTATCAACATTACGCCATTGGAGCTCTGACAAACATGAACTGGGGTGGCCTTACGTAGAAATTGTTTAGTATATGCAAATATTTGCCGAGATTTTCGGCGTGTAGTTAGTCGTCGTGAGTTATTGAGGCTGGAAGGAATAGATAACATTTAAGGGGATTATAAGGGCTCGATACAGAAGTGGCAATTACGAGACGGGACGTTCCTCGCCGTCTGCGTCTATGATTCCATATTAATAACGCACTGCTACACGAAATGTATAGTGGTGAAATCCTACTAAAATTTGTCGATAATTTTGGACAATAATTGGTCTTTTACTTACCATTTTCAGCATTTGTTTTCAACACTATTTATTTCAAATATTCTGTGGGAATATATATATATTTACTTCACTTGTTTTTTAGAAGTTTATATAGTATCTAATAATTATTTTATTAGTGAGTAATGTAGAACTTTAAATTTATAGTAGTTTTATATCTGTATGAACTAATCTCAAGGAAGATAAGATTAGATAAAGTGTGTAGGGCTTTATAGTCAAAAGGTGAAATTGAGACATTTGACATGTCGTTCTCTTCAAAGTAAAGTGCAACTTGGAAACGTAAGTTAGCTGCCATCACTTTCAAGTTTTGCTCTGGATCAAAGTAAAAAGTTTAAAGTAAAGAGACCAATCAAATACTCTAGAATCGCGTATCAACTAGCAGGGCATTTGATAAAGTTCATAATAGTTATGTAAATAAGAAACAAACCAACATTAGATCAAACCAATACACGCAAAGTTACCGCTATATGTTCATGCATAAATGAAACGGACACAAAGTACACCCATTGAAGGTCCTATTAGCACAGATAAATCAAAATAAAAAAGTTTAAGATTTTTTTGGCACAGTTCAAAAATAATAAAATGATATATTTTATCAGCGTGTTGTAAAATATAAATGCAAAGACATGAAGTTAGTTTATAAACATATTACTCCATGAAATCCAATGAAAAATGTGAAATGTTTTCCAATGAGATGACCTAAATATACATATATGTCCCAGTCCGGACACGTTATATCAATACTACTCTATTTGAGTGCCATTTTTCATTTTCCACGTATTCGTTTGAACTTTTTCATAACCTTATTCAAAGCTTTTAGTATTTTGAATTATTTTGGTATTTCTGGTATTTATTATATTCTTAATTTCTCGCAGCATTTTTATTCTTATTAATGTGCATATTTTCACCTGGCTCTTTGTACTTAAACGTATAAGATCTAGATGTAATGGGTACTATGACGAATTAAACCTGTAAGGTACTTGATTTTATTTTGTATGGGTAGTAACCCATACAAAATAAAATCAAAGTGGTAGTCACTTTGATTTTATTGCGGACTCAATATTTAAACATTTACCTGTAGTGTGTAGTGGACTGCCAGGCATGATCACCTCGCCTGTTCGGAGGATCCTCACTTTGTGTTGGAGGTACACATGACATTCGTTCCTCCAAACTTGTATTAAAGAGTATAGGCGCCGGCACGTAACTCGGCCAGATTTCGGTGTAGTGGGGTAAGGGCTACAATCCTCCCGTCCCTCTACCAACCAAAGGGATCTGAAAAACGACTTTTGCGCATCTTACGAATCTGGCCAAATTACGTGCCGGTCTCTATAAGCATAATGAAAATCACGGATAATTATCTACTTCACGGACAAACACAATACAATTTATAATATGCTAGCTGAACCCCGCGGTTGTTGTCGTAAAGGTACAGGGTACGCCGTGTTGTAAAGCTAGTCTAAAAATGATGCTTAAGTAACTACTTATATCATTAGCTATCGGCCAGTAAAAGCTCAGTCGAAATCGGTCCAGCAGTACCAGAGATTAGCCGGAACAAATAAATACAAGACAAGACAGACAGACAGACTAGGTATCTAGTACTATTCTCCCGAATACGCTGAGATTCAGGGGCGTTACATCGTCTGCTGCCTGCTGCCTGAAGAAGTTCGCTGGCTTTACATTGGTGTCATACGATCCATTGTGCGTCTTAGACAGTCTGGTCTAAAGACTTGGCGGGTTTCTCTCAGCATCGGTTCAACTCAGGAATCAAAAGCGACTGATGGCCATATGGATCGTATGGGGCCACCGTACGATTTCATACAAGGCAGCGACGGTCCTAGCGCGATCTCCACCCTTCGACATTCTGGTAGACATAGAGACTATGGTCTAAGACCAAATTTATTGATTTGGTCGGAATGACGCAGAGACAGAGCGTTGGACCATGAGCCCGGAATGCTGCGTTGGACCATGAGCCCAGAATGCTGCGTCGGAATGCGCATACGCAAGTTTTACGGATTTGGCGGGTACGGCTCGAAATTCAGGGCTGTGCTAGCCAACGCGCTGTCGGATCCGTTCTGCCGAGCTTCGAAGCTTGGATAGGAGTACCAACTGTGTCACCTACCGATTGACTCAGGTACTCATAGGACAAGGTTGCTTCGGTGAGTATCTGAATCGAAAAGAACGGGACGCCAGAGCACAATGCCACCACTGCGGGTTTGAACGGGACTCCACCCAGCACACACAGGAGGACTGCCTTGCGATGAAGCCCGAGCGTCGAGTCTTGGTCGTACAGATTGGATGAAACCTGTCACCGTTGAGTGGTGAGGGATGGGAAACCGCGGTTTCCTTCTGTGAGGATGTTATGCTCCAGAAGGAGTCCTCAGAGCATGATCGGGATAGAGCCGATTCAGCTCGTAGAAGGCGGTGGAGGGGATGATGTGAGGTGTGACAACGTCCTGCCCCGGGGATGACTCTGGTCACCCCTGGATGTACTACAGTCGTGGGGTACGCGCAGGGGGGGGGGGACTCCAGAAGCCATCGATAAAATTCCCTTAAATATGAAGAAAAAATATTACGTATATATATNAGCGGTTATTTTAATATTACAAACAGACACTCCAATTTTACTTATTTGTATTACCGTATATCTCGTTGTGGCTAAGGGCAGGAAATGAGCAAATATAACTGAAACACACTATACGGGTACTTCAATTAATATGCGATAGTAATAACGTGTAAGGAACAGCTGTTGCTTTGCTATTGAAACAAAGCTAATATACTAATAAACATAACGTGCACAGGTATAAAGTCGATTTAAAGGTAGATTACTTATTTAAATACATTCTTTTTAGTACTAAAGTACATATGTGTATGTCTACCAATAAGTGAAAATAATTGGAGTGTCCGTTTGTGTTGGAGCTGTTATTTATGTACAGCTCAGCTGAGGGGTTGTCTCTCGAAGAAAAACTTCTGATTCATGTATTAAGTGCTATAATTTATTTGAGAGTTTACAAAAGTATAGTTATAGGTAACAGGTTGAAACAGAAACAGAGGTTTAGTGTAGGGTGGCGCGCGGGCTGCGCCCTTGCTGGCGGGGCTCCACTATTTTTATTTTTATTCTAAATTTCCAATAAAGTTCGTTAACACTGATTTTAACCTTATGAAAATTTAATAAGATGATTATGATACTAATTTTAAGTTTCATTCGAACCTATTTAAATTAGCTCCAAGCTATATTTGGAAGAAAAATTAATAATTTTTGTGAGAAACATGCAATAGAAATATTGTTGTTAAGCAAGGCCGATCCAATGACAAAAAGGGAAGCTTGCTTATTGCTCTCAGTAGATGCACCTGACTAAATGATAACTAACTAAATTTAGTTTTGCAATTTAGTTAGTTAATGAATGCAAGTTGGGTTTTCTTAACTTGATGCATAGAACCAAATAAGCAGTACGTAGGTATCTTAATTTTTGGTTTTGGCACTGTGATATTAATTTTTTGTTGTGAATTATGAGCACTTCAAGTCTAAACAAAAGGCTCTGGGGTGAGTACTTGATATTCACACAAACAAGAACTAGACTTTTTGTGTCAATTAAGTGAGCACATAAAGTGTCCTTTGAATACAATTTATTATAATATCTAAAATAGTCTAAATATTTCGTTTTTATGATGCATTGATATTTTATTGGGTTTTTATGTCGTTACTGTGTATGCATCTATGCATTTTATATGTGTACTCCATTTTCGTGCATCTTTGAAACAAAGGATGTAACAATAAATGTATTGTAAGTTAGTTTCTACATAGCGATAGGTTTACATGTAATTATAATGAAGGCAATAATGTGGTACATAAATCAGCAAATCAAAAATAAGTTAAGGTTTACACGAAACAACTTTCATTGGATTTCTATATATTCGTAGACTCATAGTGTATCTACGTAGTAATACCTGTGCTCACTGTAGTTAATCAAAGGCGAGGATATTCGGTCACATTTGATTAGCTCTTTAGATATATCGAGAGATATAATAACTCGCAAAATTTCATTCGGCTTGTTACAGTCACTCAGTACAGACATGTGTGCTATTCGATCTCCTTGCTTGTGCGAGATTGATGGATAAGTGCATTTGTCTCTGTTAATCTTTGATCTTGAATAAGTGCTCATTTGGACTACGAACGCTTTCAGGTCGTGTTTGTTTGTTCTTCTAGTTTTCTGTTTCGGCCTTTTTTTTGTTGTCGGCGGGATTTGATCTGGCCTGACAAAGCGTAGTGGTACGTTGACCTTGCGGCCGCCGAGTCAAATCAACATTAAAGGCTAACACCGAATTGGTAAACAACTTGCGAAGTGTTATCTACTACGAAGCGTAGTGATATCTAAGTGCTACAAACGCAAAACGTCATTCGATTGCTCACTGCACACGCTACGCACTACGCTACGGTCGAGTATATCCGTTCCTCCTTTTTTTTTTTTTTTTGACGTGGTGGAATCTATTTACGCACTTCGCTCCCCCCTGCGGGTACAGGGGGTTCGCTTCGTGTGGGACTCCTGGCTGACAACAGCCAGACTACCCACTAAACCACCACGGTGTGCCACTCTGCGCCTGAGACGGGAGGGATCCGGGAACCGCTTTCTTACGCCATCCGGACCCCTCCCAGCGCCAGCCCGCACTGAGGCGGGCTCCGTCTCCGATGGTAAACTCTCAAGGTGGGCGACGTACGGCACACGCATTACGTCGCCCCCCCTCGCGGGTGGCCTCTAAGCGGATGGGGGGAAAAACCCGTCCCGCCCATCCGCGGCATATCCGTTCCTCCTGCGTCAACGTGCTACGAGACGATTGTCTGCTACGCATATCAACTATTCGGACCAGTTACACCTATAAAACTTAATTTGAAATCCTCATAGTCCTAATCCACCCCAATATCCGTGCAACCTACCTCACCTTATAAAACCACATATAGTCGAATGGCTGTTACGGCGATGGATCATTTAAAGTCTGTCCCGGACATAGCTTAGGTTATAAGTGATCCGGAATTCATCAATATAACGGCACGCCATAAGCGTCCGAGGCTAGACAACTTTTCGATTGATCAATTACAAGAATTTAAAGTTGAAATTAAACAAATGATGACGTCATGGAAGCGTGATCACGATGACGCATTGCCGAGGGTGATGGCAGAACAAACAGCACTTGCCACAAAATTGCTCTTTAGCGTGGCTAAATTAAATGTACAGAATCTTCAGATTCAAAGGATGAATGTGAAGATTCTGTTTGATGAGATTGGAGCATTATATTATATACTGTAACGCGCGTAGTCAAGATGGCGGCACAGCAACACATATATTAGCACAAACTTATAATATTCTCCAATGCACATGAAGTAGAACGGCTAGAATATGAATATCCCCCCATTTTTCCAACCTGCGCCATTTATATCATCTGACATTATCGATCATATTCAATATGAATATGATCATATCGTATATATATTATCGATCACATTGTTTATCTTAATTGCTTGACTGAGTCTGTGGCGTAGTGGTAGCGAAAGCGACGGCTGTGCAAGAGGTCTCGGGTTTGATTCCTGAGTCGGACCAAATGTTTGTGTGATCTGCAAATATTTGTTGAGTGTTTTCTATGTATAATATGTATGTATTTACAAAAAAAAAGTATTTATGTATTCATATCAGTTGTCTAGTACCCATAGTACAAACTCTGCTTAGTTTGGGACTAGATGGCGTTGCGTGTTAAAATGTCTGAATATATTTAGTCTGAACATATTCTAATGATTATCAACATACAATTATTATTTGATAATACAGGATTGTGTAACATTAAAGATTTATTACGCCGGAAGTACCATTGCAAAAAAGAGTACAGACGTCATTAACAATATTTTTAAGCGCCGGAAGTTGACAAGCGGAAGTCGCCAATTTATTAATATTATTTAATATGAACCAACTTGTTACTTGATTATTAAATTATAAGGTTATAATATATACGAGGTTGGAATCGTTACTGATAACATTCGGCCATCCTGTGCATGCCGTGTCCCACGGCAATCAGAGCTACCACTAACGGTGACTGGTTTGTCACTGGTGTACGGTACGTGGAATTGACATGTTTACGTCGTATGCAATGGGATAATTCATTTAAAAATGTGAAATGATTTTACAAAGGCCTTAAACAATTTGAAAAATGATATGCAAAGTTGTTTACTTAATTCTGCGTCAAAATGTCATTCATTAACATTATAGTAACCGTTGTAGGTAGTTGTTTGTAGAAATTAAAACTATTTAAATCTAAAACATTACAGCAATATTTTAACCTTAAATCATTGTATTGTTATCCAAGTTGATAATTGAGCGTTGAACGTTGAGAAATGAGGTTATAATAAAAAAAGGTGTTGGATAACAACATTACAATAAAATAATCAAGACTTATGAACTAATGACGTGTTTGTGGCTAGGTGCACGTTTTCCGCCTTGGTTTGTACGCGGCGTAATAAAATGACAGTAAATTCGGGAATGTATATTTATAATATATAATATTGTTATCATTTATTTTTGAATCTATTAAAAAACGATTTTAGAAAATATATAAAATATAGTTTTCAATCTAGGTACATACTCATTACTATGTAACAACAAATGGCCGCGGATTTACATCGCAAATGTAGTGACTAAATTAGTTCATATTAAGCACCCAATTTCCTCAGAAATTGCCTCATTGTTCTCTTGGTAAACACAATATAACTCTTAGATCTTGGGACAGGAAAGTGTAATCACGTTTTTTGTTAGCTAACTTTATGAGCTCAAGATCGAAAGCCTCCGAGTTCGCCGGAGGCATTCACGAGGAAAGATATTCCCTGATTCGAATTTTTTCTGACATTCTGCTCGTCTTGGTGTTATAAAATTCAGATATTAAATATTTTTTGATTGAGCAATGTTTACTCTTAATTAAGGCTAGGGATTGTGAATTGTGTTTTAGTCTTGTAGTCGGTTCGACCTAAATTTACTTTGTTTTTTTAGCTTTCTGCGTCTCTTTTCCATATATTTTATTTTACTCTATTCGCGTAATTTTCGTAAAAAGGGGTACAAAATTTTTGCTGCAGTTATTAATATTTGTTATGCATGTGTTAATGTTTCGTGTGTTAAAACATTTTCGAATTCAAGATAAACCTAAATCGAAAATAAAAAAGTAAAAACTAATACCTAGTAAAAAAACAATGACAGTACCTATCTGCACTTTTTAACAAACTATTAAATAATGAAATATAAATATTTATATGTTATCATTGTCTAAAAATATGAATGTAAAAACAAAATATTTAACAAAAAAAACATTAGTTAAATGCAGTGCTTGCCACATCTAGTAGCACGGTTGGTCTAGTGGTTTCAGTGGTCGCCACACCGCTTCCTATTTCGCCAAGTGTTGTGGGTTCAAATCCTACATGGGACAATACTTTATGTGATCCATAAATTGTTGTTCTAAGTCTGGGTGTACTTTGTGTCCATTTCATGTATGTTTGTAAAGATCCCCGTGACACAGGAATGTATATTGCTAATGCGGGAGTCGACTTAAAAAAAAAGTAAGGTTGCAAAGTTCGTATCATGTGATAACGTTAGAGCATTGGATGCGACTTATTTGCAGTATTCCCACCTTGAGTCATTTGTTGTTGCCCTTTTGCCTGATTTAATTTATATTTCAGTTGAATTTGTAATTCTCTATCTCTACTCTTTATCGCTTGTTCAGGACGTCTTTGGGATAGTCTTGTTTTAAGTAGTGAGAAGAATTTTTTAAACAGTCAAGACTTCGTTAAATTTTTGTTTTAAGGCCCAGTCTTGTAAACGTAATTATTACAGCTCTTACATTTTCACCTTTTTTCCCAGTCTTCTTGTATTTTCAATCCTGTTTTCATAATTTAAGCCAAAATACTTCTGTATTATGTCTAATATTTTTTTTTCTAAACTGTGATACGAGGTTTCGTTTTCTGCTTTCCCGAAAGTAACAAAATTTCTACGTTTAATGTATCTTTCTAAATAGTTAATAGATGAAGAACTTTCCTCTAATTTTTTTTCCAAATTTTCATTCTTAATTTCAAGGCTGTTAAATTTTTCATTAATATTGTTGTTAATTGTAGTTTTTATTTATTCTTTCATTTCAAGAAAGTCTTGTTTTTGTTGTTTCATTTCTTTCAGATTTTTTCTAACATGATAATTATTTCTTCCATTGTAAAATAATACTTTGTTTACAAAATCTTTTGAATTTTATCTGTAGGATTGTAAACAATGTAATTTGTTGGCTTCTTTCCAAAATGACATATCGCCTATGCGTGGTCAATACCGTACTTAATGTGATCAATCCAACTTCATTTATTTAATTAAATAAAATTTTCTAAAGATATTGCTAATAGTTGCAGATATCTGTAGGTAACAAATATTTATAATTTATTTAGGAGGGTAGCCATATATTGTAAACTTTTATTATTTGGATCACATTCGGTTTTTTGTCTTTCCTCACTGTTAATACAGAGTTTGTATATTTTTTTTGATTCATAATACACTGCAAAGTTGTAGTTAAAAGTTAAAACATCAATCAAAAATCACTTATATAGTTAATTAGTATTAAATGGCTACAGTGCAGGTGAACGATATTTTAATTGCGTTGTTTTCTCTTAGATCACAAAATTTTCACTGAATTCTCGATGTATTTCTTGTGATACTTAGTTTCGTAACACACTTCTTTGCATTTTTGACTTTTATTATTCTGAATGATATTTTTATTTCAATTTATACACGGACCCAGTGTTAACAGTGGCACGATGGCGCCCTCTCTCCCATCCCTATATATATTATATAAAGCGAGTCTATTTTTAGCCCACACATTTCCGCCGACGGTGTTAGGTACTTCTAATTATAACAGGAATACACTGTTCGAAGTTTTTAGTTTGATAACTAAACGAAAACTGCTCTAAAATTGTATTACGATACTTGCGGAACTTAAAATTGAAGTACATTAATAGAGTTTTACAATGACTGTTACAAAAGTTTTAATTATGATTTATGTAGCGGACGGATGTTAATTTCATTTCTAGAACTATGATTTATAATATTATTTTTCGTGAATTGCGTGACACAGCATTAGTATTTGAAAATATGCCTAGTCATTTATAGAAAATAATAAAAATACAAGCTAAAATTGTAAAAAAAGTGCTTGCGTAGGTTGTCTAAAATTGAAAATTTAAGACAACCTACGCAAGCAATTAATTATTAATCATGCGCCAAAAATGTACAAGTATAATTTTTAGTTACATAATATAATATACTTACAGGTTTAAATGGAACCCTTGGTCCGCGAGCCCGACACGCAAATGGCCGGTTTTTTAAAAAAAATAAAAAAATAAAGGACATTATTTTATCACAAAGCAAACGGACTTAAAATTTAAACCTTCTTCACTTGAACACAGACGAGAGGCTCTCTTGAAGCATCTTTAGTGCATTACGCCCATGAACCTCTCGTAATTAGCGTCTGTTAGGTCTCCCTTTAGCCTCTTGACTGTCGAAGCCAGTGTTATGTACACAAATTAAATTGTAAACTAAGTTTTCTGTTACTTACTAGCCAATTTGCGTATATAGGTTTTGATAAAGGAAATTTAATTTATAAAAGAATATTACAAGAATATCTCGTAGGATATGCTGTGGAGGAATGCTGTTACAAAACTCAAATCGGAAGGTAGATCAAACGTCGCAATCGGAGGCGGAATAGCTGTACTCTTCGAATGCCTGCTATTGCATACCCATTGAATTCGAGTTATAAACGAATCTAAGCATGAACAGTTTGAAATGAAGTGAAACTCATCAGCAAAGTATGAAACGAAGATCAATATCAATTGAGATGGAGGTATGCTGTGGACAGTGTACCCCATTTAGAGGATAAAGGACTCTGTCACTATGTTGTTATGAATTTTATTGTTTTTATTATAAGTATTCATAAATTTTCCTGTATTATATATTAAAACTAATTAATCAATGACCATAATCGTTTGTGCGCTAGAGTTTTAAGTTTAAATTTTGAGTGTTTTTCTACAAGATTATCAATTTTACTTTTACCTTGAAATTGTTGCTTTGAAACAACCTGTACTTTGTTATTCGGCATACTCGACCGAAGTGATATCACGGCCTCACAGAAAACCGGTGTGAAACAGCGCCTGCACTGTGTTTCACTGAGTGAGAGTGAGGATACCGGAGGCCCATAATTCAACCCTTCCCCTAATCCCCCTTCCCATCTCCCAAGGGCAGCAACGCACTTGTGACGCCCCTGGTGTTGCGGGTGTCCATGGGCGGCGGTAATCGTTTACCATCAAGCGATACGTCTAATCGTTTGCCCCTATAACTTAAAAAAAAGAATTAATTTGTGAGCACCTACTGACGTCAGTGATAGCTGATACTCGGCACAGCTAAATTGAAAGCCGGATTCAATCAGAAGAAAAATAAAAAGGGGCGTTGGACGTAAAGCACCCAATTTATTTCGCTTTTTTTATTTCTATGTTATATTTTGTTACGGTATTTACCGTAGTTTGCGATCCAATTAGTTGTTACTTTCTAGATATTAGATTGTAATTCAATGAACACTCATGTGAGTATTTCGAGAACGGAGACTGTCCATTTTTTGTTGATAGAAAACGCAAACAAACAAGTTGAGAAAATCTATTATTTGGTTAAAACACTTAAATAATTAACACAACAAGGGTTGTACATAGCTCTCATAGAAAGAAAAATTCTAGAAACTCTGAAAGCTGTCACAAATTATATAAATAAAACACCATAATTACGTGATCTACCGTAGAATCCCAAAAGTACAAAGTGATGTGTTAGACTTTTTTTGTGGTAAAGGACCCAAACGAGCAGATAAATCAACTGATGACAATAGACTATCTACGTGAGTGGTTATTTGCTTCTCATCCCCAGTGGTTTTTCCATTTTGTTGTTTTGTAATTAAACCAAAAAAAAAAAAGGAAATTATCGTCTATTCACTTATTTTAGTGAAGCAAGTTCCAAAATAGTAGTTTTGTATGTCTGTATTTAGGTGTCGTCTGGTTTTAGTGAGTTAAATCATCAAATTTTAGCCAATCTTTGACAGTCAGAATGTCGTTTGACAGGAAAAAACTCTTTTTTATTTTAGTAATTTTCAGTTTAACCGCTTTAACTATATTTAATATTATTGTATAAAAATGAGACCTTCACCTGTGTAAAATATTTTTACCTCTGAACTATGGAACTGATAATCATTTCAGAGAAATAAACGTAGTTTTTTTTTCACAATTAAACCATGTCTCTAAATGTTCGACTAACATCCATTCCTAAGCTAGCATGCAACTTAAACAAACAATTTAGGACGGTTCTTTTTCAGATTGATTTCCGAACTTTTTAAAGAAAACAAATTCTATCTCCTCCCTAGTTCTAAATCGCACCAAAACCCAATTTCCTGGGAGCAGCGTTCGCTTTTTTCGCAATACTGTTTTACTAATCAAACAGTCATAAGTTTTCCTTAGCGATCTATCTAAATAAATTACGTTTATACAGACTCACAGAACCTTTTAGGATCGGATATTACACTAGGAAAAATTGTGGGGGATATGCGATTCAGGAAAAACTGCCTGGAAATGCAAAACTAAATTGGAATGTAAATCAAGTCCGCCCGTTCGATGTTCGTCTCGATTCCCAATACACCTGATTACTAAAACGAACTTCACAGCTAGCAAACAATACAAAACAAATATTTTCGTTCTCAGCTAAATTTTGCTTTCAGTATTTTAGGAAAGCAATAAGGATAAGGACGTTTTAAACTTATGTTCTTGTTAACAAACTATTGATAAACTGATAAAAACGCAATGTGAGTAATATTTCGTATGTATATATTTAGCATGTAGAAATATTTAAAAAATACGGCTGTTTTGACAAGAACATACATCTCAAAATAATCTAGGATGAAAATAAATGTACACTGAGAGAACATGTGTTTATTAATATTGTCAGCAATATACCTGAATATATATATATATATCTTTGCTACTTCACATAAGATCTCGACTTTAGTTTCAAATCAGACGGTTAACTTTATCTAAAAAAATAATTAAAATTAAATACATAATCACGCCTATATACTTTGAAGAGGAAGACTTGGCCAGCTATAATTTTAGTCCATGTTACTTATTAGGCCAATTATTATCTTTAAAAAATAATAAATTGTTTTCTTAATACGACTTTTTTGTAATATCTACACATTTTAATGTATAATTCTTAAATATAGTGTTAAAAATTACAAATACTCAGTACCGATAACTCATACTATGAAAAAGAGGCTATTTCAATTTGCTAAAGTAAAGAGTAGCTCAGATTGGTTGCCGAAATTAAATTTTCCTTGTATGCTTAGGACTTAATTAGTTTCGCAGGTTTCGGTATTCGGACCACTGAAACCATCAGTCAGTCTTTATAACTATTATCATTGTAAATTAATAACAGTATTTAATTATGTCCGTTGATGATAGCCCACAAAATTGCCTATTGTTGTTATAGTTGTTAGTTTTGTGGAGGAACGGGTATCATGTCCCTCCATTACAAAGGGAGGATCCTCCGACCAGGCGAGGTGATCATGCCTGGCGGGCCACTGCCCAACGGTTGACGTTGGGATGTTGTATATATGCTAATATGCTAATCGGCGCGAGAAATTCTATTGCGCGATTTGGGATTGGTAGTTTCTTAGTTTCCTTCGTTACTCCGTAGTTCGAATTATCTTGGGTAGATGGCGCTGTAGTGTGTTCTTGTTGCGCTGTATGTGGAAGTCGCCAAAGTTTCTTATTGCCTTTTTGGCTTATAAATGTAATTATGTTAGACAGGACCGAAGAAGAGAGTCTGGAATCAAAAACGGATTAGAAAGTGTATCTAGCCTGAGAGGCAAAAGTCAAATGCGTATAAAAATAGTAGTAATATATTAAGTACTAGGACAGTATCATCAGATAAATTTGTTTAGCATTTGTATGATAAATCTATTGACACCTCATTTATTAAAATCTGTTAAGTAATTTAGGCGCTACGGTGGAACAAACAAACATACTTACATATGCTGCTAAATCTATTATCCTTCCTTTAGGTTTTGTAGTTGTCGGGTGATAATAAATATAAATGTACAAAAATATATATTAAGTTGACATGATAATATATAGTTCAGAAAAAATATTTTCATGGAACGTTGAAAATTATACTTGGAGGCCGTTCTCCATATTTTCCAATTCCACAGAGCTTTATGTGGATTTGCCATAGATACTACTTTATCCCGATCAATTCACGATAACCTTTACTGTTCTCAAAGAAATAAATAGTTGTTATACTGCTTAATAGTTTAGTATATAGTAAAAGTATGTGTTGATTGGAGTATATCAAACTGTTTTTAAGAAAGAAAGTGTATTATTGAAATAAATTCTTTATTCCTATATTGCTTTAAATTTAGAGATATATCATAATGCAGTAGATATAGTGGCTGTCCTGCGCTTGATCTCGCCCCAATTGAGTGTGATTATGAGAGAGAGGGAACGGAGAGTGCACCTGAGTTTGCGCACACACTCGTGCACTATAAAATCTCTTGCATAGTTGACTGGTTTTTATTTTGATCCGCCGTGGCAGTAATCGGCTAAGAGAAAATCATAGTGGCTAAGAATATCCTAGTTGTTCTAATACCCATGTAGTTGTTTAGGGTAGGTTACAACTACAAACTGTATGCGGAGGTAAAAATAATAATTCCAACTTAGGGGTTGATATTGTTCAGTTACACAAAGATATCTTGAAAGTGCAGTAGAAAGAATATATATATATATAGGCACAAGCACAGCACAGTAAATAGTTCGAGATAGGAAGACAGATAGTTCAGAGAATTATAAAACATAAGCATATAAGGCAGTATATAGCAGTAATTAGCACTAGCATGTAATACATAAGGTTGTAAGGACAAGCGTGCTTTCCGCGTCGATAACAAGTTCTCACTGGCGCAGGCGCACGCCGCTTGGTGGTGGTTGCGCGTCGCATAAATTCCGGAATGGTGCACCCCAGGTGTCGATATTCGATATCGATATTGTATATTGTTTTATATTTTATGTAAGTAAATGTACATATAGATAGTTAATTTATAGTGTGTCTGGATATGAATGTAAGTGTGTGTAAATATATACATACTTATAAGATTATAATGTAATCAAATATGTAAATGTATTTATGTGTAGTAGGTAAGTAGCCTACACCCTCCTCTTCCAGCTTCAACAGTCTCAGTTCCGCAAAATTGTTTGCCACTAATCTTCTATTACGCTTTCTCCGCCCTCTTTGCGCTATTCTTAAGCCTATTTGAAAGCATTTATATTCCCAAGAAAGATTGGGGTCAAGGACGCTCCGAGCGATAAAAGATATCAGCGAAAACCATTTGCGTATCACACATAGCAATAATGCTAAACGGAATTTAGAAAAGGGGCGTACGATGTTAAATATTTCATCATCATCAACCTATCAAAGTCCAGCTGAACATAGGTAATGAAAATTAATAAGTAACAAATTTAATTTTAGGTTTAAAAGCTTGTTCAGTATCTTTCCCATGTCCATGAAATACAGTACAATTACAAACACAACATTCACGTATTCTGTAAAAAAGGCATTGACATCAAAACTTCGGCCTATAAAAGACATTCCTTTTAGCAATAAGGCCTGTATTTTCTCTATATATTTCTTTTGAGAAAAGCAAATTGTACTATCTGTACAAAAAAATGTACTTTATTTCTCAAATATAAAATCATAGCCTGAAACACTATGACACAAAGCCTTACACTTTTATTTTTACTGTCGTCGTTAACTCTCCTGAACCTTAAAAGAATTTTCAACGTCCCACCAAAATACACGAAACACCGAAAACCTATTTACCATTAATTTTTATTAACGCAACTTAGATTAAGCGCTTTAATTGCCTGCTCTAAAACTGTGAGTAATTGCCTCCATCGGTTCGCTGAATTTTTATTTTATATACCCCTTTACAGCCTATAAAATGAGCACGTAAAGCCTGAAGGAGTCCATAGGGACTATTTACATAGATCCGATATTTGATAGAGGCTTTCAATCTAATTCTACATTTATGGTGGGGGCAACTTAAGGCGACAGTAGACTGCAGTTAAGTTTTTGGTTTATATACATTACATTTAGAAGTAAAATAATACAGTAAAATATAAAATTTACGTACAAGTATAAAAAAGTTGTCTGCATAATTGCCTATTGGTAGCATTGTTTTTTTGAATATTGAAGGCAATGCAAAGTTCTTTTTGATGATTCCTGATCTCGAAAAGTGTAGATCAGTTGCTTAGTTGGTAATGACAAAGTACCAGCACTCGAATCTTATGAAATCTCGACCCCAAACGGTTGTAAAAAAAATTAATTATAACCTACTAAGTTTTGATATTTATGGTTTTTAAAGGTTTCAGCGGATGCAGCAGCACCGATGGCAAACCAGCTGTTTTTGAAAAATATGATGCCCTGAGGGTGTCGAGGTAAGCTACTTCCCACAGCAAAGGCTTAGCTGTCTTCATCTTCCTTTTTTTAGTATTTATCAAGTACATAATAGTATATATATGTTTATAAACTTAAATATTTCGGGTTGACCAACGATTTTTGAGACTTACACTAATCCAGTTAAAATGAATTGCCGCAACAGGTTAACACGGATTTGCCAACATCACTACCTTTAAATTTTATGAAGCCATCCCCTTGCAGTTGCCCTTAATAAAGATTATTACAATTCTCTGAAAAGAAGTCCATAAAGGTGGGAAACTAGATATTATGATCTCGAAAACGACTTTTTATTTGAGTTTATAACTTTTAAAAAATGACACAAAAGATCGCATCTTTTCAAGAAAAAGGTTCAGTATGTGGCCTTAACTCGTGTATTATGAACGGTCAATTAAATTTGTTACGCTAATTCAAACATTTCGTTTTATATAGAGTATTTCGTGTAATCTCTAGTGTATAACTAAATAATTCTTCATTTCACCAAAGTGTACAGCCAAATGAATTCATCAAGCAAGATCTAGAAAAGGTCCATGTTTTGTTAATAATGTATCATTTAATTACGGTAGAACTTTCACCAACTTATTGAATACACATGTCTACGAAAATTAAAGATGCTAAGAGGTTATGTTAAACTTTTCCTTATTACCCGACTGCGCCAGAAGGAGGGTTATGTTTTTCAAGATGTATGTATCGTTGTTTGGCACGGTCTGCGATCTGCATCTGCATCTGATGGGCTTTATGAAGTTTAGCTTGAAAGGCGATTTATGTTTACCGTGAGAGTGAAACAGGGAATATCAAAATAAAAAAAAATTGACGAATTTTTTGACCCAAACTCAAATCCTTGTCACGCTCTGCAGCCTGAACGGCTTTATTGACCAAAATTCTTTGAAAGAGTTGCAATGACTGGAGTATTGGAATTCTACGAATTATATTTGAAGAATTTGTCGATTAATTAAATTAAAAAGTCCGATATAATATTATTATTGTAAAAGCAAAAAACCCGACTGCATAAGGGTAATGAACTGAAAAGAGATAAACGAGTTAATATAACAATATCTATAACAATTTAAGTAAGCTAAACACTTTATGGTTTTACATACTAAATTTGTGTGCGCATCGCAGAAAAGAGTAGCCCAAGTCCTTCCTCAAGAATTAAAGTATCTCCATGCCAAATTTTATTGAAATCGGTACAGTGGTTAAGCCGTAAAAGCAGGACAGACTGACAGTCAAAGTTACTTTCGTATATATAACATAAGTATGGATTGTAATAGTTAAATATAAATAAATAAATAAATATTGCGGAAATCTTACCTACAACGCTATCTAGTCCCAAGTTAATCAGAGCTTGTGTTATGGGTACTAGACAACTGATATAAATTCATATATATAATTTTATTGCAAATACATACTTATTATACATAGAAAAAACCCAAACTCCGAAACAAATATTTGCAGATCGTACAAACATTCGGATCCGACCCGGGAATCGAACACGAGACATCAAGCACAGCAGTCGCATACGCTACCAATGCGCCACCGAAGCAGTTATAGATGGATAGTTACTTGTTCACCTCTTTTCAGTTCACTACCTTTAAGCAAAAAACAGCTTTAAGGTTTTTTGTTTTTATATTTGTTTTTACATTAAAGTACAAAGTATCGAGATGTGGGATTCAATATGCTGAACAGATTGAATGATGTAAGTTTAAGGAAAGATTAGGTAAGGATTGAACAGACGCACATTTGCAACGTGGCGTTCTACATCGTTGACTATAACAAGATGTTTATATTCAGGAAGGAATAGTACAGAAAAGGGAAGGATTTTCTTTAGGTGTTTACAAAACCTAATGTTACTAATCTTTATCCATTCAATTAGGACACCGTTTAAAAACTTTTCAATAATACAAATACGCAACTTACCTTAATTGAGTGGCAGTTATCCTTTCCCTTACTATTTCAAATATCTGAGTAAAAACTGAAAGGAAATACTTTACCGTGGGAGAGCCACGCTTCGGCACGCATGGGCTCGACCAGAGTGATACAACGACCTCGCACTAAACCGGTGCGAAACAGCTGTTGATTCACCGAGTGAGTGAGGATACCGGCCCATATCTCATCCGGAAGGGGTTGGAATATGGGCCCTGCCCCTAAAGGCCAGCGACGCATTTGTGCCATCAGGCGATACATCTGCTCGTTTGCTCGCTTTTCCATAATAAAATAGTGAAAACTATTATTAGTAGGTGATTTTTGAGAAACGGCTTCTTGACATAAACATAACGTACTTTATTTAATATGAGTCATTAGTCCTCTTTTAATTTGTAAAATTCATCTTTTATGTTCTATATTTGAAAAAGTATTTAACGCATTGCGATGCAATGCAAACGTTCAACGATCTTTATTTTCAAACGAAGCAATATTTAATTTGAATTTCATTCACCACTAATATAAAAGTTAACGTATACTCGAGTTTACTCTAGAATTTCATTAATCTTCAGCATGCGAGCAGAAAATTTCATAAAGCTATGTAATGATATGGGTAATATGACATTTATAGTTTGTAGATAACATAGCAAAGTTAAGGAACGGTCTAAAGAAACAAGTACTAAAACTCAATTGTAAATTTTCATTGGAAAATAGAATTGTTATGATTGGTGATTACATATATTAATATAATGTTTTTACAAGGATTGCTCGTTTGAAGGTAATAGATAGGTAATATCTTTTAACGAGAAATTTTGTGTATATATTTGTATATATACAGGGTGGGTATGATAACATGACTTTAATTTGAACAAGACCTACCTACACATGTTACAAGTACAATAAAATTGGTTCAGTAGTTTAGCCATAGGACGCTATTTTATGTTTTTGAAATTCATTACACGATGTTGTTGGGTTAACGACCGATGTTACATATGTCGTCGTCTACCTTTGAAGCAGCCGCCGTCGGCGCGGGAGCCTTGTGTCGCGTTGTAGGTATATTATAGTCACAGGACACATTAGTCAACTTTGTTAGTTGAGACGTTATGTCACTTTGTGTGAGTTTAAATGAAACAATCCCTCGACTCAGTTAAACATACGGTTAGTGAATAATTAGCTACGGATAAAATATTAATTTACGGAGAATTTTCGTTTATCCTATCTACCAATAGTCGGATTATCGCATAAACTATCCAGGAGATACGAGATCAATCTTTGATGACAATGTTCTTCCAGTTGTGACCTCGCAACGAGATGACCAAATTTAAAACCATGCGGTTTTCGTTTTTTTGTGATTATTATGTTGACTTATTTACACTTTTGATGTTGGTTATAGAAGAGTTATAAAATATTATTTTAAATGATAATTAAACCTCAAGCATAGGTATTACTGCTTATTTTCTACTGTTAATTTAGTTAGTTTATTAAAAGCTAGATTATTTATTAATTAGATAGTGAAGAGAATGCGTATACTTTTTTTAATGTCTCAATAGGTTACTGATTCATTAAGAAATAAGTTGAATTATTATTTCATCAGCTTTAACTTTAGCTCCGCTCAAGTGTATGTCGGTTATCGTTGTCGATAGTAGACTTTATCCCTTCTCAAGAATTTTAGGATCACTATTGTAAATTTCATCTAACTCGGCTCGAGGGTTTAGCAATGGAAACGTAATAGACAGATAGACAGTTAGACTGACAGAGTAACTTTGGAATTTATAACATTATAGTAAGAATTTATTTTGCGTAAGTTTCTACAAAGTCCAAGGTTAATTTAAGTAATACAGCAGTGTCTCAGCATGCAAATTAAATATTAACTGACTTAAATTATTTATTTACATACAAGATTAATATTCCTTGCCTACATACAGTTTTTCTTAAAATTTATTAGGAATAAGGATAATGTAATGATTGAAGACCTAACGTATTATTGAACGTGACATTGATTCATAGCAGTTGTACTCCAATACAGGACCATATTATTTCCTTTATTGGGAAAAGGAATGAGCCATTCATTGGAGAGTTTCTCATAAGTCGTCCGACTAATATAGGTTGTTGGGGACGCTATCAATATCATCGCAAAATATCTTTGTTACACCTACGCTATATAAATTTCAAGTTATATTTACCACAAATAATATGTAGTCGTTTTCATAGTCAAATATACTATGAAGATATTGACGGGCCAATTGATTTAGTGGACTGATAGACCAGAGGTTGAGAGTCTCGATTCCCAACCAGCACGAATCTTTGTGTAATGAACACGAACACTGCTCCATGTCTGGGGATAATTTATCCTTAATGTGTATGTATTTAAAAAAACATAATATACCAGCTGACCCGGCGAACTTCGTACCGCTATATTTATTTACGTGAATATTTTCAAAATTACCGAAAGATGGTAGGAGAGTAAAATTTAGGACTTAATATATTTTTAATTCCACACAATAAAATATAACCCTTAACACTAAGGGGTGTAAAAATTAGTAATAAACCTATTCTTATACTTACTGAATAGACATATAAAGTTTCATCAAAATGGGTTAAACTGTTTCGGAGGAGTATAAACACTAAAACTGTGACAAAAAAAATTATATGTTAAAAGTATCCTGTTATCATTGTACAGACTTTGCCTAGTTTGGTATTAGACAACCTTTTGTGAGATATGTGGGGCTATTTTACTGTATGAGAATACATCATTTTGTTTTCATATAGGTACATTCTACTTGTAAAATATTTCTTGAATAAAAATATTTTTTATAAGATTCAATAACTGCACTTTTAAAATTCTTCAAATTGGAAACACAAAAAACAGGATTTTTTTTTTTGTTTTCAAGAACTTTGCAAACAATGTCACTTCTATTCAATTAAAATAAATCCGCTCCAGGCGATCTTTGTCTTAATGCTATGAACAGTCACTTTGTTTAATTGGGAGTATTAAGTAGATTGTCGTTTTTATTTATTTACCACATGGTTTCATTCGCCTGCAACCATCCAACAAAATTTGGTAACAAAGAAATGTAATCAACTTTTAAAAGGTTTAAAGACACTGAGTGATTATGATTATGATGCTCATCGTCATATTAGGTCAAAGGTAGCTCGTAGTTTAAGCTTACTTCTGAAAGTAAAACCAGATTTATCAGGAAGACATTACACTGATGAATATTCTGTTGCAAAGCGTAAAAATCCACTCAATCATAAGTTTTGATTGACTGATGATGACTCTTAAATGTTTTTTTTTAAAGACAACTCCCGTATTAGGAATATACATTCCTGTGACACGGGGATCTTTACAAACATACAAGAGACGGACACAAAGTACACCCAGACTTAGAACAACAATTTATGGATCACACAAAGTGTTGTCTCATATAGTATTTGAACCCACCACACTTGGCGTAGTAGGAAGCGGTGTGGCGACCACTGAAACCACTAGGCCAACCGTCTAGTCGATTATATTGTCATCGTAAACTTGAAGACGTAAGAAGTGTTTATCATTATCAGACCATTGCAGTCTAATGGTACATAGACCTCTCCCACAGACCACCAAATGTGTTTTTGGCTTGTATGATGCCAAATCATACAAGCCAAAAACACATTTAAGTAACCAAATTATAACACTTACTAACTCAACACTTTGTTTCTTGCTAATTATATCACATACATTTATAAATGGTTGGGTTGTTGTGTGTTAAAGTTGTTTAAAGTTAAGTTGTACTAAGTTTAAAGTGACAGAATTGTTAAGGAATTGTTGTAATATTTTTGTACTGTTCTATAATGTTTCTGATCTTACTGTTTTAAATAGGACAGTATTACTGTGTTGTTAATAAAACGGCATAGAAAATTATGTTATAGTCCCAAAACTTTCATTATAATTATATTTTAAGGCATAAAACTTATTTTGTGTCTGTAAAAGCAATAAACATTTCTGATTGAACATAATCAACTAATCACCAAGCTACAGAACAAAGAACAAAGTCTTGTTGTTGTGTAAACAAAACTTGTGCTTTCTGTTTCGTTATAACTAGAAAACAATTTCATTGCGCCATTGATTATTTGATTTTGTATTTTGTTTTAATTACCCACAGTACGTTTTTTATTTATTTATCTCTATTAAACATCGCCACAGTATTTATTTCTAGAGATATGGGTGAAGATATACATATTGGCATAATAACAAGCGATATTTTTGCTCACAGTGATCTCTTACAGACAATCTTCATATGGATTTTGTGTGTACATGTAAAACATATTTAAAATAAATCTTTTAATATAAAAAACAAGAACAGGTATTATTAAGGTTATTTTAGGGAAACAAGATAGCAAGGTAGCTTTTCTTTACTGTAATTATAATTATCCTAATACACAACAGTGAAAACAACCCGTATTGTAAGCGGTATGAACACGATAGGGGCGAAATAGGAAGAGAGATATACAATAACGTAGTGATAATAAAAATTGTGTTGCTATTAATAAAAAATAAAAATATTACTAATTTCCATAATTCATTGCTATATCTAACGTATATGTTCATTCATACACATAATATATGTATATGTATGTTTTGAGTATTATATTTAAAAGTTACTAATTTTACTATTTTCTGTAGAATTTGATTTTAATAATTCTAGGCGTAGATAACTAGAATACACATATACTTTTTATGTTAGTAACATAAAAAAAATCTTTGTTTTTGTACGACGACGGCTCAAAAGTACAATATAAAGAACTAACAAAATTAAATACAAAAATAAAAAGATACAGAAGCGAAAAGGAAAGTGAAGGCACAACATCTAATGTCTCGCCGCGAGATAAACGTTCATAAAATTGGATTTAACAAAGCAAAGGAAGAATAAAAATTAAAAATTATGTCTCAGTTATGTAGGTAATAATTTTGGTACGGCGAACAATATTTTATACTACCAGGCCATTTTGGATTAGATTGTGTATTTTCTGTAACTATTACTTTGTAAATGTAGTGTTTTTACTTGTTTATATTAGGTTTTATTTCAGCTTGGCAAAGTGACTTTACTCTACCTGTCAGAAAACATGAGTCGAATCTAAGAGCTAATGGTCACCATACTCATTGCGAACGCAGACAATTCAATAATGCAGCACGGTGATGCTCACTGACGCCTGAGATTCTTCTGCATCATGTTTTACTACATTACTTATTGAAGTATTATATTATGTGATCAAATAGTCTATGTGTGTTTATATTCTTACCAGTGTTATTTATTGGTATATACTATGTAAACCTAGCCAGCCCCGCGGTATAAACCTGAGGTACAACAATAACCGCGATTAACGCGGCAGGGAAAAGTAAAAAAAAACCTATGGAAAAGTATCCTTTGTCCGGCTCCTGGTTTTAAAGTATCTTCCCATCAATTTTCAGCCAAATTGGTTAAGCCGTTTTTGAGTTATAAATAGTGTAACTAATACGAGTTTCTTTTATCAGTATCATACACCATGCCTCAGATGAAAAAATATATAATTTATCAATACACAAGTGAATCTTAAGAGTGTGTAATGTTTTATCTAGAGTTACATTTTAATTCAAAGTAAACAATTAAGCTTAGCACATAATACTAATAATAATAGGGGTTAAAGTATGAAATTGCTGTTTCTCTCTCCGTTTTGTCTGTTACCATTCAAATAACGTTGGAAATGAAATGGGCGGTTCATTTATACCTTTGCGATAGAAGTCTGTGGATCTACTTTTGACAAACTGTGTAAAAGCAATTCAAACTGCATCTTGGGAAATAAATCTTCACTACGCAGAAAGTTGCCTAAATAAGGAAAAAAATTTAAGCCCCTTGGAACAAGGTCAGGTGAGTACGGAGGATGTATGGTTTCCGATTGTAGCTTATGTAAGAAGTGTTACGTCTTGCAATAACTATAGCGGTAAAAATCGATTCACGAGTCGAGGCTGTTTTACTCCTTGTTGTTTCACCATCCTTGTTCATAGTTCGGTATAGTAATAATATGCTGTTATACACCATGAATAGCACCACGAATACAATCCTACCAAACAGTTACCATTACCTTTAAATTGGTGAGCTTTGCTTTAGGTGTGCCCTGTTGCAGCATTGGACCGGGGAATTCTTGAAAAGTCAACCTTTCATCAAATGTCACAATTCAATATTGCTTAATTTCTGTACCGATCCAAAAAGGCATCTCAAATTTCAACATGCGTTTCTAAGCTATACTAATTCAGATCGTCAAGTTTGCTTCGGATCAAAATCTCTTTCAATTCAGCGTTATTCGCCTGTGTGGGCGGTCTTTCACGTGGTTTGTTCTTCAAGTAAAAGTTTCTATTAAGAAATCGTTTAAGCTAAAAACGCACGGTCCGTTCAATATCCGTCTCATCTCCAAATGTAGAATTGATATTGTGAGCCGTTTCTACCGCGTTAGTTACGCATCGGAACTATTTGGAACCGTATTCAAAGATTACTCGGATTTTTGAAATATTCATTTTCCTTGTCCTAGGTGAATTAAAAAAATATTAAAAGTCAAAAATCTAACATTGCACATTCTTTTAAATTAGAACTTCAAAAGTATCATGTGAAAATAGTTTCTTGAAAATCTTACATGATGAAGGTTTGCCATATTGTACAAAAAAAATGTATTTACATCAGCTGTCTATTACCCATAACACAAGCTCTGCTTAGCTTGGGACTAGATGGCGTTGTGTGTTAGATGTCCGAAATATTTATTATTATTACTTAAAAATGATCATATATCTGTGCGGATGCCCTTCATTATCAGAATCAGCCGTGTCTTCAATAAGTTGTAATGTGGACGGGAACAAAAAAATTACTAAAGTCACTATCAAAAGTTAATTAATGTGAGTGAAGTGCAACATGGCCGCGCTGACCATCGACACGACGCTCCGCCAGACTGACAGTTGTCAAATCTCGTTCCGATGTATTTCTCAACAGACGGCGCTAGCAATGCGCTATATATTGTATATACATATACATATAAATGTCAAATTAGTTTGTAAAAGCTTCAAAAATACAAAACCTAGGCACCGATTAAGCTAAAATTTTAGGCAAATAATACATTTCCAAGTTAATTAAAATGTATTTTGGATGATGAATAAATAATATTAAAAATAAAAATATCTTAATTTGCACTTGTTTCGGTTAATTTGTCTTAATTAATTGGAAATTGTGTAGTACGGCGGAGAAATAAATAACGTCTTTTTTTTCAGAATAACGGGTGTGATTTATAATGAAACATTTTTTTGTGTCACACAATCGTTTTAGTTAAGTGGTGGCTGTTAACATTTTGTATGTCATAAACAAGTTTTGCTTACCAAACATTTCAATCTATGTTTTGAACATAACAAAAAACAGTAATAGTTATACATCTTTATTCGGAATGCTTAACGGTCTGTAAACACCAAACATTTTAGAGGTTTTTGAGCGATCGGTCGGTCCTTTAATATTATACAAAATGTTTTTGTTGTATAAAACTTGTTTCAGTATTTTACACAATGTTACAACATTACCTTAAAGACATTACAGTTTAAGATAATTATATTTACAGCTATAAAGTCACCGCCTTGGGTTTTATGAGGCTGTAGTTTGTTCCTTAGCGTATAAAAGTAAATTTGTATTTTAATTCAGGGCATACGCATAAATAAACTTCTTTTTATTCAACGACATTTTTACAAAGTCTACTTTTCATGATTATAGAGTATTGGCGTTCTCTAAGTTTAAAACACTTTTCGAGTTATTTAAGTTTTTTCATACGCTTATATTACTTACGTTTTTTTATTTGTTAAAACTGCCTTTTGTAAGCGTGATTTTCATAAGTTTTTTTTTTATCTTCACCTGTCCCGGTGTTTGCCTGTAATCAGATCTTTCAAGTCAAATTTGAACCACTTCCCTTTTTTCCGACTTAGCTGAAATTTGAAATATGCCTTTAGTTCTGATGAAAATGAAATTATTTATAATCGGTATTATTATTGTTTTTTATTATTTCTACATCCTGTGACTCTATTTAGTGTCATAGCTCGTTTAGTACTTAATCGTATACCTATAGTAACAATTTATGGTGTCGACCCTGATGCGGTCCTGGTCTAATATCTTAACACAAACATTTTTATCACAGGCTGCTCACGGATATTCTAAGCCAGCCTGTATTTACTTAAAAGAGAGGTATTATATAAGAGAGGTATTATTATTAATTAAAGATGGCCGCCGTAACAAAATCTTGGTTAACATATTTCTAAACAACCCACCTAACATGGGTATCCAATGAAAGTTCTTAAAGGTTTTTTGATTAACAAGTAAAAAAAGCTTGTTATAAATAATAATCAATCTCTTGTTAGTGTTTGTAAACTATCTTCGTTATTTAAAAAGACAACTCTCGCACCTGAAATATAGCCTGTGTACCAGCATAAAATGTTCAATATTTTAGCATGAGGCATAGCAATAACAGTATTTCTAGGTCTGAGATATTGTTATTAACGTTTGGCAACTTTGTACAAACATGTAAATAATCGTAATAAAATTTTTCTCCATCGCTGAAGCTACACAACGTATTAACATATATTATGCGCACGCTCGCTCACACACATAGCGTCAATTTATGGCCATGTAATATCGGGACAATTGCCACGTGAAGGAAACGAGACTGAGGGAATGTTACTGCGCGTCTCTTTAATTTATTAGGCGTAATATTTGGGCCCGACCGACGACGCCGGCTCTTAACTCTCACCTGATCTCCTTCAGTACACACAGCTTTAAGAACATAATCTTTATTACCTCCTGTACTACTTACAAAGAGTTTCTTTATTTTATTCTCGGTTGTGGCATACGTAATATATTCCGGATTACGTGTTGCTATGAAATATGCAGAGCGTCTGTATGGGACGAATGTATGATGTTTCCGTAAGCAGCGTTGTGGGCTTCAAATTTCATTGCGGATAACTTTTTTATTTCACACTGAATGTTTAAGATCCTATGTGCGAATGCAGAATGTTTAACAATTTGAATTATTAGTTTCATACACCTTATACTACTTTGTATTAAAATTTTAAATCAAGTTGTAGCATTATTCTCAACTGAACCTACTTTTTATGAAGACTCTATTTCATATTTGTACTGTAGCAATCGGACTTCCCAAATATATATAAGAACTACTAAGCGAGCGAGATGTTACGTCAACAAGCAAATACTAATATACAGATTAATTATCATATCATCAAAAACTAATACTATTACTTAACAATTTGAATTTGTAGTCTCATAGTGCCAACTATTCCCTTTATTTTGAAGATTTAGGGATTATGATTAGTCAAGAAGAAATGTCTATCACAAATCACCAGTTTAATATTGAGATAATCAATAATGGTCAATGCCCTATTCTATATATCGTTGTAGTGGTTTATCGATAACTAGCTAGGGGCCACTGTGGATTTTCAAAGTTACTTTCTACAAGTAAGCTGTTTAATATAAAATATACTGTGACATGTTCATTAGTTGCATGACTTGTGAAAAATTTTGCTTGATCATCGAGTTTTCCAAATTACTCCTCATTCGGACTGAAGTAGGTCAATGAGCATTTTAAGGAGATTGGAGTTCTTTGTTGTTAAATTAGAGTTTGATTTAAAATTAGACCGCAGGCCTTATTTTAATTATGTTGAAACTGAAATTTAACAGGTTATTTAACCTAATAATCAGTCCTAGCGATAGTTTTTGTTTTAATGATGCCGATTTAATTAATGCAGCTTCATTGTCATTTAAATTGACTAAATAAGTTAACGAGTAACGTGGATAATGTGTCAACATTAATGAGGTCTACATTTAATAAAGCAGCATCAATAAAACAGAAACATGGAGAGTGTCAGTTTGTCATTCCGCGGAAGTTGTAAAAGTCAACTGAGGGAAATGGGCTATATGGTTACAATGATTCAAATGTATATATTATGTACGTGTAGAATTTATGTGTGAATATTATATTAAAATATGATTATTCTACTATGAAAGAAGACACAATACAATTGATTGCACCAATGGCGTAGTGGTTTATGTGGTTACTTTGTCGCTTTCTAATGCTACTATTATTTTTATCTGACTATTGTAGGTTCGAAACCCAGATGAAAAAACACTATCAACACAGAGTTGGGTGTTTTCCGGTCCGTTACACGTGACATATGATATGTATTTACTTAGAGAAGTGTCTATGACCTAGTTTCATTATTAGCGAGACAGGCTGCACACTCATTACTTAGAACAATATAAACCACATTTATCGAAAAATAACCTACCAATAAATAAGTAGTGTAACAGGATTGTCTCAAACATGGGTATCAATACATTTTCCCTAATTACGTACGCACTAAACTTCAGTCAATCAGATGACGCAACCTCGTGGAATAATGATATTGATTAAAGGACAAACTCGTGTAATTAACCATTACTGACTAATTGTGTAATTAATGTTGTCTGCTGTTAGCCCAGTTAGCAGATTAGATATATACGATGAAATTGATATTGGTATGACTGGCACTCTTTGTAAAACAATGTTCTCTAAATCTAACATATAAAATTCTCATGTCGCGGTGTTTGTTACCAAACTGCTCCGAAACGGCTGGACCGATTTTTATGAAATTTTGTATGCCAACATCTATTTTTCATACCCTTAAATGATAAAGTTGACCCACCCCCAAATTTGATTTCTATTTTTTCTTATGTATGGCAAAATAACGTTTGCCGGGTCAGCTTGACCAAAATTGACTGCACGGATGGTTTGATGGTGCAGATTGCAGGCGCGTTCTTTCGGTATCTTTTTATACATACCTGTTTTACATTATGTACTAGGATAGCCATGAAGTTAAACACTGCTGCGATAATATCGACGCAATTGATTTAAAGCGCTTGTGTTCCTTCGTCCTGCAAAAACGCATTCTATATTTTCGACTGATAATAACGCAACTGTCGGTCTTTTTAAAACACCAACGCGTTTCTGATCAGTCAGTTTCACGATGTTTGAACTTACACAAGTATCTATCGTTTAGTTTTCAAAAATAAGTAACTTAAGTGTATAATTATGTATATAAGTTTTTAACAAACTGAAATGAAAACTTTCCTTGTTAGTTATGACTCGTTTCATGTTTCGCTATTTGATATGTTTTATTACTTTACCGATAGAAACAAACTTTTTCGTAACATAAAAATATAGCTATCATAAGAAAGCATCGACATAAAGACAATATATGGAACACTGTCAACCGTAAGGGTTAATTAAATGTCTTCAGTTTGTTAGTTATTATTTTGATCTCTATTGAGAGAGATTGAGAGGTGATCGAACTTCGACCATTGTCAATATCTTGTTTTAATTAGGAACATCAACATAACAACAACTTTTAACTTTACCATGGGAGAGCCACGCTTCGACATGCATGGGCCGGCTCGACCGGAGTGATACCACGGCTTCACAGAAAACCGGTGTGAAACAGCGCCAGCGCTGTGTTTCACCGAGTTAGTGAGGATACCGGAGGCCCATAATCCAATCTTCCCCTCATCCCCCTCCCCCTCCCCCAAGGCAGGCAACGCATTTGCGATACCTCTGGTGTTACGGGTGTCCATGGGCGGTGGTAATCGCTTACCATCAGGCGATACGTTCCTCGTTTGACACTATTCTATAAAAGAAAATACTCACAAAGAAATATTTCAGACATCTGACACACAACCGACCACCTAGCTTCAAACTTAGCAGAGCTTGAACTAATATAGCTAAAGTAACTGATGGAATGCTTATATACTTTTTTGTAGACTTTGTCGGAGTAGTATCGTACGCTACCATTGTGCTATGTTATAGAGAAGGACAAAATGTTTATATGATCCACAAACATTTGTTTCCGTGTTTGAGAATTTTTTATGTATAATATGTATCTAGCTAACATACTACAAGGTCTGCTTAGTTCCAAACTAGATGTCGTTGTGAATCAGATGCCCGAAATATTAAACTAAAGGTACTTAGACTTTGTCTGTAAATTTAAAAATAACTTTTCCTCTGTTGTCTGCTATGTAATCTCTATATTAATAGTAAATAAGCATTTTAATTGAACTAAATGTCTAAAGAGTTTAGTGTATTCGAAGAGTATGTCAAAACTAACATTATAGCTTCTTGGTTTAAGGAAAAAAACACCGATATTCTGTATCCATTAAAAACTTTTTGCATGGATACTAAGTTTAATATCTACATTTTGTAATTTAAATACAAAAAATAAATATTTTACCTTCATCGTCACAATATATTTATTCTCAGATTCATATATCTTTATTATGTAGTTAAGCATCTGCGCATGTGATCTTGTGTAGAATCTTGGGGACCCTACTCACCAGTCAAATATGCCCCTATGTCAGAAATGCTGATTTAATGCCGTGTTTGATAAAGTGACTACCTACACGGGTGGCTTATATTCGAACAGAGTCCTCTGGTAATTAGAAACTCAAACATTATGTTGTTCAAGAACTTAATATGTTGTTGTATTTTTGTGAAGTATTTTTTATAGCATGGGGGTATCAGGGCAGATAGGATTTACACGGTTGTCATGTATGCTTCTAGGAAGAAGTTACAATATTCGTAATGAAGATTTTTAGTAGCAGACTGTTTTCAACTGATAGCAATAAAATACGAAATTCTTAACACCTGTGGTTATTTTTTTACAAATATAAAAATAACGTAGCTTTTGTAAAGCGAAAAGTTTGTCATTAATTTATTTAGATACATATGACTTAATTGAACTTGTAAAATAATCCTTTGGTAAATGAATAATTTTTTTGGAGCAATAAATATATTACAATCATAATTATGAAAATGAATTTATGAAACGTGGTACACAAAGAGCTATAATAATAAATCGCTCGTTATAACAATATGTTTTTTAAAAACTTCATTTGGAGAAGTGCGCGAGAATGTTATATCTGTACGTATAAAGGAAATTTAATAATTTATATTAGTTTACAAGATTTGTCAACACAAGCACTTTTTCATGTACGGCCCTACCAAGACGCCTATACTTTGCCTAATGAAAAGCATTAGCAGAATCCACGAGTGGTTGTTGCCATACTCATTGAGAATGCAAACAATGCAACACTGCAGCCCGGTGACCCACACCATAGCGGCCTAGTGATGCTTCTGCATCATTGGGCCTCCGGTCTCGCACTCACCAACGACATACGACAACACGAACGCTGCTATTTTGAGTTGATTGTGCGAGGGAGGTACCGCCTCGCTCAAGCTGGCCCGTTCGTAGAACTTTAGAATATTTTAGTCATATTAGACATTTCCAATTACAAGTATTGTTTTTGCATACTATTAATCTAAAATAAAATTTGTACTGGTGAGTTTATGGCCACAGAATAAAATCATTACTTTTCACTTCCATATTGAGCGTACGAATCAAAATGTTCATTTTCGAAGTCAAATAATAAGTAATTGATTATTTCGACTGTATTGTCTTATATTGTGTCATTGGATCTTTCATAAACTTTTGAAATGCAATATGAGTAAATACGAACTTTATTTATTCTCTGATAGCTCATATTTTTGTTTCATATGTGGCTCGTTTACACCTTTCAAATAATGTAGAACAAATGAAAATATGAAATATTAACCTTTGCTTGTGGATTTATTTTTAACCACTAAAATAAAAAATCTAAGCATAGGCTGTGGTTGACTGGTCAGCAATATCGATATCAAATGTAAAGTTGAATCAACTTCCTAAATGTGAAAACTCGGCCATTCTAATGGCAAGCTATTTCACTTTAAAGCCAGCTTTGATTTTATACAAAGATAGAAAGAAAGAGAGGGAAAGAGATTATCTATGACAGAACTGCTGTAGATATCGGCAGTTTAAAATTGAAAGAAGGAACATCAAAGCTTTAACAAAGGTAGCCAAAGATAGGTGGTATTATTATATTCATTTTCTTCTGTCTGGTCCTTAACGTGCCAATCAATTATCACAAATAGCATAAATTTTTATAATATAGTTCACTCAGTCTTTGTTCAAACTACGTGCTTTTTGATACCCTGCATCAATAGAAGTTTTACTCCTATTGCATGTATGTCTAGTGATTTTCACAAGAATACTTATTTCAATTTCAACAAACATTGTAGATTCTACTGTACCAACTGTGAATGAAGATTTGTTTGTCCAAAGTTCCAAAAGCTGAGCAATAAGCCTTATTTAATTGAACCACATAAATTTAACGACTTAAACCGCTTCTTAAATCCCTCTGACCTTGTTATTGAGCCTAAAAGCGTTCTTTTTTTCTTTACTCGCCTTGCTTCATAATTACATTGTAGTAGTGAAAAACTTTGTAAAGATGTATATAGAAGGATAGTCCATTAAACTTGCATATATTACCAGGAACTAACTTGCCATTCCACAGTTAAGCTTGAGTAATAACATAAGTGCATCACTCCAGGATATGTATAAAGTTTGAATCTGAAAGCCGTATTCCTCAAACTTCTCCTTGAGTCTGAATAATAAAGCCTCTACTGGAGAATAGTTTATTGGTTATAGAAAGTACCTATCTTAAAGACATCGGAGAATTGAGCTGTCTCATTCTCTAGTAGTCATAACATGAGTAAAAAAGTCACAATATCGTAACTTTTACTTTGTTAACAGATAACCAGAACACTTTCTTAAAATGGTTCAAGTTCATGAAAAGCTTCTTTATTTGAATTTAGGAGATGGTAAAATAGGGTTACTTGAAATTTTAGACTTCAGTACGCTGTGAGTTCAATATCGTCGTAAATATTTAGCTACTTGTCATAGAAGGTGTTTCTTCTGTTTACAACCTTTGCTGATCAAAATTAAATTTACTTTGTTGAGATAATATCTGTCGGGATGTTTGAACTACCACGCAAAAGAAATTGGTTTCAATAAACCGAATAGTTAAACCTGTTAAATGAATTATTTTTTTGTATAAAGCAGAATGAATAACTAGTAGGAGCTATTTTACTTTATCTATGGGTTCCATATCTAATAAAACCTTATTTCACACTCACACTATACTAACTTATATTATTTTATATAACACCTTAAATGATATTCAAATTTCTTCTGGAGTTTTAAACAAGTAAATACAGCATTGAACGATACACGTAGTCCGAAACTGTTGAATAAGGCAATTCTTTTGAAACATTTCTTCAAGTTTATTTGACAAAATTGCCCGTGAAAATGTTCAATTTCAGGACAATTTTGCTACGAAAGTATGAAATTGAACATCATAACCTTTTACACACATGCACACTTACATTAAACACCCACATTTTGCCGACTGTAATTTTATTTTAACTGGCGTAAGAAGTAGAGGAGCAGCGTGTTATACTCAATAGGGCACTTTAGGAATATTATTATATATATTTATTATTTAATATGAAATGAAAAGCTCAATATGTGGCTCACCATGCTGCATGGTTGGGTTGTATGCATTTGCAATAATTATAATGATCTCTAATCTTGGATTCTGTTTATGCTTTCCATCAAGCACTCTGCATTTAGTACTTTAGCAGGCTTATATGTATATGCATAAAAAATGGTAAGGTACTAGAAGGAAAGATATATTGCTAATACTAAATGTAAGCAACAGCTCACATTATTTATGATCGTGCACTAAATTCGTAATTCGTTGACTGTCTAGTTGGTGCAGCGGTTAGCGTATATAGTCGGCTTAGAGATCTCAGGTTTAATTCCTGAGTCGGGGTGAAAGTGTTGTCGGGTTATTCTTTCAAGCAATTCTTAACAACAGTCTGGAGTATGGAAATTGTGGCCCAATGATATATAAGCATCACTAGGCCGCCATTGTGTAGGTCACCATGCTGCATTGTTTGTATTCACAATGAGTATGATGACCACCACTCTTGGCTTATGCTTTCCATGAGGCAGAGTAGTCATTTTATAGGGCTCAAATATCGCCTCAGAGAGCAGGTTAAGTCGTCGGCCCCGATTGAAACGAACGTCTAAAGCAATCGTTATTGGGAAGTCAGTGCCTTCAAATATACTGACAACTAGTTCAAATTCAGTTTGCACTCAGGATTGCGAAGGTTCGATTCAAGACTCTCCATGGCAAAACTCATATTTAGGTAGAAATGGTTGAACTCGTAGCATAACCTTCGAAATAATAAAGGCTAGGAAAATGAATAAATTTGAAACTTTTAGTGGCGTTATCTTTTACACGAGCGTAATGATTTACAAAGATAAAAATAATATTTTGACTGTGTCGGTGGTGAAGTGGTAGCTTATGCGACAACTGTACTTGAAGTGTCGGGTTCGATTCCCGGGTCGGACCAAATTTTTGTATGATCTGCAAATAATTGTTTCGGAGTTTGGGTGTTTTCTATGTATAATAAGTATTTATTCACAAAAAAAATATAATATGTATTTATATCAGTTGTCTAATACCCATAACACAAGTTCTGCTTAGCTTGGTACTATTTTTTTTTTGGGAGTTATGCGAGTAGAGTTGAAAATTAAAATATAATTAAATATAATGTAGTAGTTTTTAGAAGTCATTTACACAGAAAGAACCGTTCACATTAGTTTATCGTCAAAATCAATACACAATTAATGAAGAAAAATATGGTTCTAAAGTCTCAATTTCTGTTCAGTACAGTTAAATACTGTACTGAACAGAAATTGAGGCTTGGGCGTACCATTATATTTTAATAAACATGACATAATTTAATGAACAAGTCTTGCTTATTCATACTTTCATCAGATCTTGTATGTATAGATTAGGGTAATAAGATTACTTATTCAATCTGCTAGACATACCATTTATATTCATCGAATCGCGCTGAGAACATCAGGGATTAGTGGAAGCGAGATATTTATGGAGCCTTTGAAATGTTTTAACGGTGCTTTTGCAGTGACGGTTAATAGAAACAGTTTACATAGTATTCCTTTGTTAATTTAGACCTTATGTAAATAAAAATTATTCAAAAGGTTAAAACATTAAGCTCGTAGTTTGATATATTATTATCTTAGTTAAGTAAATAAAGCAAACAAAAGATATTAAGGGTTAATTGAATATTGTGTCAACAGCCCATCAGAACGCTAAGGGGATATTAAACGAGGAATGCTACTACTGCTAACCTTCAGTTAGGTGATTATGATGCGCAAACTCGTGAGGGTCTAGTGTGTCTTTATATCACGTCTAATCAGTCGCCACGTTGACTGCGTTTTATTTTCGGTCGACTCATGCCGCAATCTTTACCGATCTAAAGATTTGTCACTAAGACAAACTAGGGGTCACCCTAGCAGAAGTAGGCCCGGAAGGCAGCGTGGACGCTGCGGAGTATGTGCACCCCGGGAGATAGCAACAGGAATACCGAAGTTCCCACACAGGAGAGGGCCATCTACAAACCGTAGGTGGCTCGAGGTACATCGGGATTCCAAGGTTTTCGTTTTTGGGGTGCACCTGGTTCCCCGGGTTCTAGTACCCGAGACAGCGTGCGGTTTTAGTCAGTTTAAGTCCAAGATGCCACCAGGAGGTGGTATCCGATGGGATTGCCGCACGAAAAAAGAGGGTATAGATATTGTGTGTTTCTAATCGAAACATCAGCTTTGCAAGTTTTTTTTTTCCTAGAGACTACTAGTAACTAGGTCGAGATCTTAAAGTATCCTCTATCTCCTAAGCTTACCGGACAAATCACCTAAACAACTTAGAAGAAAAGAACCAAGACCCTAATCGTGTATATGGGATCTAAAGAATCATCCTCTTATCCTTAACCTTGCCCCTTGACAAGTTGTAAACTTTCAAGTTATTCAGGTCTATAGATACGTATGAAATCAACAAATTATCCTCCAACTACTGATACGAGACCACCTCGGGACCTTACCCTTTCGGTATGGTGAACAATTGACGGGGTAATCGGTGAAAATACAGAAAAAACATGTACAGTGGAAATGTAACTATGAATGCTGTAATTGGAGAAGCCACCAAAAAAAGGAATATCACTCAGTTAATAATAATTGTAAACTAAATAATATCTAACTCTTAAATTAGCAGTTGTAGAAAACTACTGCTGCAACTGTAACCAAATATCTATTCCAACTTTATTTTGATAGTTCGCTAGTATAAGCGAGGGGTAAAAATAAAGAAGAAGATGATAAAAAACTTGCTATGTCTCCTTTATAAAGAGAATATTTATAGTACTTGTACTTTATAAAGCATTAAGCAATGTATACCCAAATTAAATCTCATCTCAAGAATATTTACTTATGTAATTTCATTAAAGTGCCAAACGCGTCATTCTCGGTCATATTGAGATAGAACTATTTATATCAATTGATATGGTATTTGTAAACTTCAGAAACTTTTTATATCAACCATCAGGGTAAATATGAGTAGACACAAGGAAAAAACAAGTTGTTTTCAACACCCTGCGTAATGTAAATCTTTCCTATTAATAGCAATAAATTGGTTGGGTTATCGATGCCTTTATTCTTATTTCTCTAATTATTTTATCAAAGTTTGTTGTTTGTAATATACAAGGTTTGTATAACACACCAAAAACTGGGGTAAATTACACTTTGATTAGAAAACATCCTTTCATTAATCTAGGGTATAGTTTCAAAACTGATTTAATGAGGGAATTAGTCATGTAATCCTTTAATGGTCCGGTTAGTTTGTGATTGTAAAATATATTAATGTGACGTTTAACGATTACGATTAATTGTAATCTTGCCATTTCATTAAAAATAACAACAAGTTATATATCATTGACTAGAGGTGGTTTTATAAAACTAATTGCTTTTTTTTTCATTAACACGCAAAATAAAAAAAAACGAAAACGCTTTACATCACTCTAACACTGGACCAGTACTAACTAAACAATAGCTTACAATAGCTCTTAGCTAAAGAGCTATTGTAAAGAAACTGGCTTACAAATGAAAAAAAACCTCGTTGAAATTGGTCAATCCGTTTGAGAGCTATGATGCCACTGATAGATTGTATATTTGCCACACACAGACTGTCATCGACATCAATAACGACCCCCCTTTTTGTGTCAGGAAGGGAAGGGGAAGGTGGGGGGGGGGGGGGTTTAAAAAGGTAATTAGCACAATCTTTCAATACTGTTAATATTTTAAATTACTGGCTATTTTATAACTAACATCAATAATACTCAAAAGAACTTTTTTCATCTGCCTATTTTCCATATATAAAATAATAAACTTCACAATTTTTTACACGTTATGTTAAATTTTGATTTTTTTCATATGTTTAAACCTTAATATGAGAATTGTCAGTTACCTGTAATCTCTAAATTATATTTGAAGTGAGAATCAATAACAATATGTTTATATATTTCTCCTTACAACATATGAATGGATACTATCCAAGACTTGCTTAAAGGTTTAGGGGGTGATGAGGACATAAATAATAAATATCTTAGTACGTCCGCTGTAATAACCACTAACACAGAAAAGCTTAGAGAGTTTGGGCTTCTTAGACGTCCTTCCTGGTTCCAGTCATGAATATTAATATCAGGGTATCACTAAGGTACATTCTGTCTATAGGAATAAGAGAATAATTTATAAACTAAATCCTATTCACAGGCGACTGTTTCATTTACAAAGTTGGTCATTTGTCCGATTAATTGAAGCGATGGTGATTGGATTTAGTTAAATAGCGTTACGATTTAATTGCGGGATTAATTATATTGACTTACAGTTTTGTCTTATTGTATTTGAAAACAATACTATCACTACATTATGTATGTTTTAGGGTTCTTTACCATCATCTATTCACCATACTC
Organism: Hyphantria cunea; assembly: GCA_003709505.1. Classification (NCBI taxonomy): domain Eukaryota; kingdom Metazoa; phylum Arthropoda; class Insecta; order Lepidoptera; family Erebidae; genus Hyphantria; species Hyphantria cunea. The sequence goes on from PKRV01000116.1 coordinate 1,464,720, forward strand.
CTAATATTTACACCTTTAAATTTTAAAGTTATATTGAGTATATTGTACAAACACTATACTCAATATAACTTAAACGTAACGTGCGTTTTAAACCTTTTAGACACTCACTTAAGAGGTAACTTATCATCACCTTCACGGGGAACACTTTTGAAATTCCAATTATCTTTATCTTTTAGCACCAAATCACTCTCGACAATCATGGCAAATGTACTTTAGAGCGATGCACTCTCATAACTTGGTTGAACTAACTCGTTCAATCTAACCATATGCAACTGACACTAAAAGCACTCGCATTTTTCAATCATGGACTCCACGAGTTATGTAGAGTACAGCTGTACATGTTCAAAACGTGGTGAACATAACTAGGTTTAAATAGGCAACGGTTGTACTTTAAATTGTCATAATCATATTTTACGTTCCTACGTTGTTTTGTTATTTTAAACGTTTGAGTTAATCTTATCGTACTCCTATAGTAAAGTTACCAAGAGTAGAAATGTAAAATATCAAACCTCGATTGGGTGAATTAGGACAGCAAGGGCTAGAAGTGTAGATTCTATATCTACAACAATTTTGAAATTAGTTGTACTATATCTTATAAATATTCTTACTGAATGTTCAGTCAAGTAAATCTTTTTTGACGGTTCCGTAGTTCACGTCGCTGAACCCTTATAGTTTTGTCATGTTCATGCTTCTGTCCGTCAGTCCTCGGTTTACTTCCCAAGCGTTTAGTGCTATAAAGGTAAAACTGCATTGAAATATATACTTACCATGTTGACAATGGGATGAAATAAAATCACGAAACATATTTTTTTTAAAGTGACAGTTTACGTATACACGTAAAGTGGAATGATTTTTTTTCTCGCGTTTACTCCATAGAGTGGACGTGGGGTATCATTAGATAGGTCTTTTACAAATATTGAGAGGTTATTAAAGCCTTTTTTCTTATTGAGGTATCTGTCTGCATGCTATTCAACTTAATAGCGTAAATTTTTATTGAAACAGGGCGATCCTTCTCTAAAACGCCTGGCGCGAAAAATCTGAAATTAATTCTGATGGAAGTCCATGTAATGAACTTTGAAGTAATACTATAAAGGGTTAGATACCTTTTTTAGTTCAGAAATTATAGAAGCCTTACTTGTAAAATACGCTTACTTAGGAAACTTGGTAAAAAAACGAAGTAATAAGAAAACATGTATAATAATAAAAAATAAAACTACAACAAATTGGTAACTACAAATACGATACAATTTCATTAAGTTTAGGCTCGTTTTATTTGTCTTAACGTGTACTTTGATCATATATAGTAACCAGGGTATGATACTGAAGCAGGAAGGTGGCCATGGACGGCCGGAGACCAAAATAGATAGTGTAGAATATGGGCCATTGTGGAAGCGGATTCATCGCAAACCACTTCACTGGTAGCTGCAGGATTCGCTATGAGTGATAGAACTATTTTAATTCAATTGAAGCAAACAGGGAAAATAAAAAAAGCTTGAACGGTATTACCTCATGAATTTACCATAATTTATCTAAAATAATCAAGAGTAAACTTTTGGCGTGGAAAATTATTATACGAAAAAAGATACAGATAAAATTTACGGAAACATTTTTTTACGAGCAAATGTTTTGTAATAATTATTTTATATTGTATAGAAATTAAACAATAGATGCCTTCAATTTCTGTAAACAATGCGACGGTTGAAACACTCTAAAGCTGTCCCAAGAACCTTAAGTAAAAAATGAAATTATTCCATTAGGTAAAAAATGCGTCACATTTTATTTCAGTAATTTAATTAAAAAGATTGGTTACATTTTTGCAAGAGTGCCGACAACACTGAATGTTCGGTTATTGTAAGAAAATTCCTTGTAATTCGTTGCCAGAGCGCGGACGGAAAGGGCCCGGAAAATCTGTGTTGGAGCAAATTCGTCTGTACGACGAACATTTTGCAGTCTCACGACCAATTGCGCCGGTTTTTTATGACCCTCTCTATTGTTCCGCGTATATTTTAAAAATATTTTGACGCTGTTGTGGAATGGAAAGAAAAAACATTATCAGCTCTTTACGGCACTGTGCAAAATGAAAATCAGAGCAAACGAATAACGCTGGTAGAAAGAATGAGATGAGTGGTTGAAGTGAAAAATACAACTATTTTAAATTAAACATTAATGTTAATGAAGAAAATTGAGAATAATGTTAATGTTCAATAAGTATTTCATCAATCAATGTTATTAAGTGTTACAACTCAAAATTTTCAAATTCGTAAAGAGTACAAATATCTGCACAATTAATTGCCTAATTAAATTACATTTGAAGAGAAAGAAAATACTCTTAAATCACACCCCAATGTGTGACTGAAAATACTACATTAAGAAGCAATCTCATCGCGACTTACATTTGGCTGCCATTCAATTTCGCTTAAGATTTTCAATTTTACCTTTGCATGTCATAGAACAAAAATTGGATGAAAAAAAGATCTAGATTGATGTCTGTTTTGTAATGCGGTTATAAACGATACCTTTGAGATTTGTAATGCACTGTAATTAAGTTAAAAGCTGCACTTAATCGTAACGATTATACCGTACTTCAGCAACCACAGTAAGTAATAAACACACTGTTAAAAGCCCATAATCGTCTCATAACAGGCCGTAAAGCTTTTGTTCGATAATTAACAGCACCGCAGGTAACAGGAATAAACACGAGTTCGTCGGTCAAAACTGAGTACTTTTCGATGTTTGTTGTGTAGAACAAATGATTTTAATGTTATGTATTGTATCATTTAGTTTTAATAACCATTGTCCATGTAAAATTGTATTCGATAAGAGATGAGTATTAAAATTACTACTTGAATTGTATTCTAAATCTAATACAAAATCTGCTGTAAGGTTTTTGCCGGCTAAGAAAGCTACTGAACTCTGTTGAAGCTGGTTCGTAGTTGTGATACATGATGGACATATTCAGTATTAGGTGACAGTAGTTTATCTTTATCGAGATCTAGGTATCACTATGCAATAATTAATCATGCCTACTCTTTGTATATTCTTCGTATCTTGTATACTTATATATAAGTAACTTAAGTAATGTATGATTATATATTTGCACGGGAATTGTAATGACAATTGCCTCATTGGTGTAGCGGTTAGCGTGTGCTGCTGCCGATCGAGAGGTCTTAGGTTCATTGAGACATTAGGATTACAGAAGTGTTTAATGACAACCCGGAGTTTGGAATTGGGGTCTTCACCCCCGTGTCTCGGATAGCACGGAAAGTAGTAGTTCCTGCATATTACCTCTACCATTAGATTGTATGAATGAGAAAACAGAGAGTGTACGTGAGTTTCTACACACATTTGTACACTTTAAATCTCCTGCTTAGTTAGCTGGTCTCCGTTGAGATTGGACGTAGTGACCGCAAATCAGCTAAGAGTACATCGTGATCTCATAATAGGTAATAGATACCTTTGAATTGCCTGACCGTTTGACCAAGTTGCACCAAGCATTGTAACAGGCTGATTGTATAACTGTTACTTAATCAAAACTCCTGTACAAAATAACTGAATAGAGAGTTACATTGTAAATGTTTTTGAAGAGTAATATCATATTTCTTCAGTCTATTCTCACCCATTGCTAAACAAAGAACCCTAACAAAGAGCGCCAAATGACCTAGTCTTGGGATTGCCTTAAGATATTTTTGGTCACACCAAAATCAATATTCATTATTAATTAGCTGACCCATGAACTTTGTAGCGCCATATTCATTTTCGTGTCAATTTTTTGAATTACCGAAAAGCTTATTTTAGTAAGCCCGTGTTAACTTCCCGCAGCAACACAGTATATGCGATTGAGCGGACTAAGAAAATGTAACAACCCCATTTTCTTTTATTGTTTTCTATACAAACCTTGTACAGACAATTGCAAATACATAAAAAAATATCCAATTTGGTGCAGTTGATCGAAAGTTATGCGCGTACATACATTTTTGTGATTAATTTTTATTTATATAGATAGATAGATGTCTTTGTTTTAAATAAAATAAAGTTTTAAAACCTTGAAAGAAAAAGTCGGCCCACTTTACGGAGCAAATTATACGAATTAGTCAACAACAACAAATAAAGAAAATAAAATATTATTTTTTACACAGTTTTAGTCATTGGTAACTGTTATTTAATTTATTTGATTTATAAATTACAGCGATTGTATTAGTAACGGCGCAAGGGGAACCTAGTCTAAAATAAAAGTGAGTGAGAGCTATCTGCCGATGAAAGTCCCGTTTTTTTATGGAATAGGGGGCAAAGTAGCAGACGTATCGCTTGATGGTAAGCGATTAACGCCGCCCATGGACACCCGTAACACCAGAGGCGTCACAAGTGGGTTGCCGGCCTTGTGGGATGGGGAGGGGGATGAGGGGAAGGGTTGGATTATGGGCCTCCGGTATCCTCCCTCACTCAGTGAAACACAGCTCAGGCGCTGTTTCACACCCGTTTTCTGTGAGGCCGTGGTATCACTCCGGTCAAGCCCGTTAAAATCAGTTCATCCATTCCAGAGATTAGCTGGAACAAACATAAATTGATAAGATTGACTTTTGATGTAAGTACTGTGTGTATATACTTTCATATGCATTTATTAAAAAGCCGTAATTATGAAAAAAGTTATAAATATATTCGGACATCTAACACATAAGCCTGTAATGGGTACTAGACAACTGATATGAATTACGTATTATTTTTTTTTGTAAATAAATATATATTATACATAGAAAACAGCCAAATGCCGAAACAAATATTTGCAGATCATACAAACATTTTCTGTGAGGCCGTGGTATCACTCCGGTCAAGCCCGTTAAAATCAGTTCATCCATTCCAGAGATTAGCTGGAACAAACATAAATTGATAAGATTGACTTTTGATGTAAGTACTGTGTGTATATACTTTCATATGCATTTATTAAAAAGCCGTAATTATGAAAAAAGTTATAAATATATTCGGACATCTAACACATAAGCCTGTAATGGGTACTATACAACTGATATGAATTACGTATTATTTTTTTTTGTAAATAAATATATATTATACATAGAAAACAGCCAAATGCCGAAACAAATATTTGCAGATCATACAAACATTTGGTCCGACCTAGGAATCGAACCCGAGACCTCAAGCACAGTAGCCTACGCTACCACTGCGCCACCGAGGCTGTTTAGGTAGTTGGGCCGCTTAGGCAGTTGGGCAGCTTAGGCAGTTGGGCAGCTTAGGCAGTTGGGCAGCTCAGGCAGTTGTGCAGTTGAGGCAGTTTAGGCAGCTCACAAAATGACACTTCGATTTTATTTTATTCATATAAATGTATATTCAATGTGAGACTCAATTTAAGCATCTTTAACTGTTCTTAAGTTGTTATATTGATTCTTCATTTATTAAGTACTCCTTATAGATAACCATTAAACTTCAGAAATATCAGATTTCTATCAAGCACTTAAGCATTAAATTCAGAGATAAGATAAAACTTTGGAAAGAACACTAGTAAACTTTTTCTGTCAGTTTTACGACTGTCATTTATACCTTAAGGCAGATAAAATTAGGGAAAGAAACATAAATTTTCCTACAGACAATGATTACATTTCTGATTCTAATTCCAAGCTAGTTTCGATAGCTTTGGACAAAACAAAATTATTAACCTATATAACTTCCTTTGGGGCAATATATATAAACTGAATTTTATAGCTGTTAAATATAATTTTGTAATTTTGAACTTTGCGCCTTGCAACACCAGTTCACGCTTGACCGTCTCTCTCTACTCTGTGACATTATAGTGACTGTATGTGTTCCCGGTATTATTACTTAAAATAAAGTTAATATTGAAATAAACAGTATTTGTGACTCATTAATCTATAAATAGCTATAAACAAAAACCTGCATAATACTTTCGAGTGATGTCGTATGAAAATTGATAAAGAAATGCAAGCAATGTGAACGTCGAAAACAACAAAAATATATAGATATATTAATCAGATAAGAATATGTATTGTCATCCTTGATCCATGTCATACGAACAAAAACGAAGGTTTGTTAAACGTATGCGTATTTATTCGTTTGATATTCATTCAATTAAAACATTTCATTAGATTAGATCAATTCTTTATAAGTACCAAATTACAGAAACAAATCGTATGCTCATTTTATACAATGCTTTTTACTCTGTTGGATTACAAAAACAAACCATGTAATTGAAAATAAACTTCAAACATCACTTACGACCTTATTTTACGACAGAGAATCATTTAAATTAAGATAGAAACAACAAACAAAGCGATTCGCCTGTTGGAAAAACACAGCTTTCATTTTTCAAAGCTTGATAGGTACATTAGCAAGATACTGCAAATGTTCTGGAAGGGACAGTACAATAGACTTTCTTTTTGTGATCATCCACTTCTCTTTGTAGTAATTTTAGCGTAAATTTTAATGATAAAAATAAACTTATTTAGGCATTTTGATGTCCAGAGCATTAAAGTTACTTACATCTTATTGTCGAGATATTTTAGAAGCGCGAAAATGGGGAATGCGAGTGCTGCGTAGTTAAACAGGTAATTAAATTAATACAGTGCAAATGCGTTGTTGCTTGTAGATTTTATGGCTGTAATTAATGATAAAATGTGAGCTCAACGCAATTTCACATGAGCTTAGATGAAACATTTATGAAGTTGGTGAATAATTTTCAGATAAAATGTAAAGATTTGAATTTCATAGTGTTTATCATTATTGAAGTGATATTAGTTGTTATCGGGAAAAATATTCACTCACCTCGCTCACCATCAGGCGGTACTTGTGCTTGTTTGCCCTTGACTACATAAAAAAATGTATAGTGATATACAGAAAAACCAATCAACGATTACTTAATCTAGAACAGAAGTAGAATAGAAGTAAGTGCTTTTGTAATATTCATTATGTCTTTTAATAAAATGAAAGCTGTAACTTGTTAAAGTTTGTTACTTGAAAGGATATAATATTTAAATTAACTTAATAATTTGAATTATTATTTTCATCTAGATTTGGACGCTTTGAGACAAAATTGAAGTATTAAGATTTTGACAAAGCTTTAAGTCTTTTTTTCCTAACTAATTATGGATGATATATATCTGAAATAAACGATATTTTATTTGGTTCTATTTATGAAATAGTTATTTTGAGTGTATTAACATTACAAAATTACATTTAATTAAAGAATTAATTTAAAATACTAGGAAATAACAATTTCAAAACACAACAGCAATATTTACATCATCGCCTACTGGTAGCGTTCCCAAAAGATTGGCCACGCATTTTGGCATTTTACGTTTTGTTTAATTTACTATTTATTTTAATTTAAACTAAGGTAACTTTTATTATAAGACTAGTTGAGCCCGCGATGTTATTCACAGTTGTTGTTATAAAGGTACAAGAACAATTGCGGGAAGTAGCTAGTGTAAAACTTTAACCAGATCTACTTTTTTACCATACCATGTACACCATAGTAATATGGTGTACATGGTATGGTACAACCATTCTTAGTCTAACCTGTAAAAGTTAGACAAAGAATGGTTTTGTATTTTGATCATCCCAACAGAATAGGGCAGATTAGTATCCACACTGTGTAAATGACGTTACTGAAAACACACAATCATTATGAAGCCATTGATGCTAATTTTGTTGTTGACGTCACTAAACTAAAATCTTTGTTATTTTGATTAAGTCATTTATTTATTTTTTATTTATTTATTTTAAAACTTCATGCACACATGTACAACGGCGGGCTTAATGCCCAAGGCATTCTCTACCAGCCAACCTTTGGATGGTGTAGAAATTTTGTGGGGTAGATGCATTGTGGTGGGAAAAATAGATATATATTTGTGAAGTTACAATATGTACATAGAAATATAAATAAATATATATACACGGTAATATATAAACTTTATATACATATACTATGATACACACTAATACATAAACTTTACATACGTACACTGTGAGTGGGTACTAAGTTGTTTACTAATTAAGGCTTTCCTGCCATCTGGTAAAAAGGTGGTTTTTTTACATTCTTCTTAAATGAGTCACGGCTTGTAGACATTCTGATTTCGAGTGGGAGCGTGTTCCACAGCATTACAGCCTGCACAGGGAATGAGGAGTTCACAAAATCAGAATTGTGAGATGGACACAAGAGAAGCAGACTGTTAGAGGAGCGGAGATTTCTATCGTGATTCGACGATAAGAAACGTAGATAGGGTTCAAGGTAAGTTGGTAAAGATGGGGAGTTAAGGAACGAGAAAAGATAGGTCAGCGCTCGCTGACTGCGGCGCTGGCGAATGGGTAACCACTGTAGTTGAGTACGGAAAGTAGACACATGATCATACTTACGGAGATTGTATATGAATCGAATGCAGTTATTAAGAAGACGGTCGAGTTTATTGAGGAGGTCTGCGTTCAGGTCGAAATAACACACATCACCGTAGTCGATTAGAGGAATAATGAGAGACTGTGTGAGTGAGAGTTTAGTTTTAGGAGGCAAGAAGTTCTTAAGACGGTAGAGTGTTAAGAAGTATTAAGTCATTTCCAAAATTTAGATGTGTTGTAAAGTCAATCTAAATTTAGTTATTATTATCACATCATTAAATCTTAATCTATCATCACTAACAGCGATAGGTACTTAAGTTTACCAGATCAGACTAAAATAATAATTTACTTAAGTATGATTTGTGACGAATAGTATTATACACATATCTTTCCACTGAGCTGACAGGAGCTAAAATCATGTAATTGAGTTTAGGTACTCACTAAATTAGTCAGCATGTATTGAGACGATGTAGTTTTAGTGCAACAACACAAAGGAATATAGGAAGTGAAAAGCAATGGTTAAAATTGAGTACTTAACTAATTTTAGTTCTGTCAAACAAAGTTTATTTACTTTTATGTTACAGAGCACATAACGAATTTTGGGAGAGTTAAGTTAAATTTCAGTCATTTTAATTTAGTTTAGAGAGTTACGTAGAACAGTATTAACATCATTATCAACTTACGATCTTTAGAAGGTGGATTTACCAACTTACGCGGAAGTACTCATTTTTCTTTGATTAATTAATGAAACTCGTAGAAGTTATTTTCTTAATAAAAAGAAATGCTCATGAACATAGGCTAAATACCGAATTTTCAAAGCCTTTTTTAATCGCATGAGAAATATTTATGTGATATGATATGGAAAACATTTGTAGATAAACAGAACAACTACATTAAAAAAAATATTCAAGATTATGCAATGCTTTATTTGGTTGTGTATGTTTAATAATGAATGTACAAGTCGTAACAGCGAAGTGTTCATCATTAAAAGGTATCGAAACAAAACAAATATTACACACTGAGAAGACACGTCACTACATAACATGACAGCTGTGTGTGTGATGTGTGAGCCCCGCGATGTAACCCGCGGTTGTTTAATATCTTTACAAAAATAACCGCGGGTTCTGATCCGTGTAATCATTACACGGTTGGCTTAGTGGTTTAAGCGGTATGTTGTTATAAGTCTGGGTGTTCTTTGCGTCCGTTTCGTGTATGTTTTTAAAGTCCCTCCCGACACAGGATGAATAATTCCAAAGCTGGAATAGTCTTTTAAGAAAAGAAAAATACCCCCGCGGTGCGAAGCTAGTTTAAAAATTACCCTAAGTTACTTCTTACGTAATTAACTGTTTTGTATTATAAGGCCTGTCAAAATCAGTCTATCCGTTTCAAAAATTAGCCGAAACAAACAGATAGACCGAAAAAAAAAATTAAGAATTGTTTTTTTGGTTTATATTCCGTATTACACTTTCATATACATTTAGTGAAAATCTGTTGATTTGAAATTACATACAGCGTACTACTATTTTACTGCTTCAATTTTATTTATTTCAATAGATATACTTGTAGATGTATAGATGACAATTTAATCACTTTCACAGTAATTCGTTGTGTTTAACAGAGTTATGTATTATCTGATAATAGGTGCGTGAAGATTCTGTATAATTAATGAAATTAACAGAATTATCCGCGTTGAATAGTACGTAATTCAGCGATATAGAGAAATGAAAGGCATTATATTTTTTAGTTACTTAGTTCCTATTTTAATTATACTTACAATTTAAACAGTAACATTTTTCACTTTTTACAAGCTTTTTTTTTAATATGTTTTTACCTGTCCCGATGTTTTTGTGTAATCAAATCTTGCAAGTTAAATTTGATCCACTTCCCAATTTCCGTTGTAGCTGAAATTTGAAATATAACTTTAGTTCTAATGACAATGCAATTAGTGGCGTACATGTTTCTGAAAAACCCACCCAATATGGGTATCAAATGAAAGGGGTTAAAGTTGTTTTTATTAACAAGTAATAAAAGCTTGTATTGAACAATCTTTTTAAATTAATCACTTGTTTGTATACTACAAAATGAGCCACAATCTCATTGATGCTTGACTTTTACTAAGCGAATTTGATGTTTTGTAGCCTTCCTCGATAAATGGGCTATCTAACACCTTAAATAATCCCATGACCAAGGGATATAGGAATTTATAATTTATTATAGGAATATATAAAATGTACAAGGTTTGTAAATAAAAAAATAAAAGAAAACCTGAGTCTTAGTCCGCTTAGTTGTACATACTGCGGCCCTGCGAGAAGTCAATACGGGCTTATTAAAATAAGTTTTTCGGTAAAATTTGAAATACTTTGATTCGGGAGGAAGGAAATAGGCTACGCTTTAGAGTGGTAGAATCAAAGTATATGCATGAAAATTTTCATTGAAATTGGTGCAGCAGTTTAGCCGTTAAAGTTTAACAGACAGAGTTACTTTCGAATTGATATTATTAGGATATAAATGAATTAACTCTTAGAAAGTCAAAATTGTCAAAGCTCGTATTTTATAAATAACACCAGTGGTGCAGTTTCCCAGAGTCAGGATATTTAGTCGCCCACTAAAGCATAATGTCTAGCAAGTCTAATATTAATTTATAACTGAAAATACGACTTCAGGCAACCTAACTGTTTAGTTTCCAAATTAAAATTGAGCTCTGGGCTTTGATATTTTATATTCAGAAGGTCAAAGCAGGGAAGCAGCTTTATACTTTTATTTTCTCTTAGAGTCGTATTATAAATTATTTTAATGTAAGCATTTCATTTCATTTTAATTAAATATGAAAATCAAATTTTTAACAAGATATTCTAGACTCAAATTTTGTTTAGCGTACTTGTAGTAAATAAAAGTCACCCAGCTTACATAAAAAAATTGCCCGCAAGCAAAAGTCACGCTTGTAACAAATATCTGCTTTGTCTCGTGACAAAAAACGATTTTCAAAAGGACAATACAAAAATAAAAATTCGCTGACAACCTGTGGTGGATACACAATACAATGTGTTGAGTAATGGTCCCGGAGTGAGCGTTTGCTGGACCATGTCGAGCTCTGGCGACATAGGCCGGACGGAATTGATTACGTTGACGTTACACCTGGAGCTTTTTATTATATACTTAAAATATATTTCATTCAAAGTAGACATTATAACATTAACAGGACCCAAGATATTTAGTCGAAATAGTAATAATCCTAAGAGACAACCGCTATCGTAATGTTCGATTGTATTGTAATTGTAAGTAACACCGCCTACGTTAAGTGTCTCCGTTAGTATCAAGGGAACCTCATATTTCGTTTCTATCGAACGAGTATACTGAAGTGATCGAGAACTTACGTGATTGTTACAAAACTGTTACACTTTTCAGTTGTATTGGTGTGTTACCCTTATTTTCCCGCATAAAGCAGTTACATTCTCCAATTTACTGTTAATCTATTTACTACGAGTTTGATGTTATAATAAATAGTTTCATACTTTTAGATTTATTTATTGTATATAATAATTTTAGAGTGTAAGGATTGTGGTAGATCCTAACCGTGGGAGAGCTACGCACCAGTGCCTGCGTGTCACCAAGTGAGTGAGGATACCGAAGGCCCATACACCAACCCCTCCGCCCATCCCCCAAAGGCCTGCAACGCACTTGTGATGCCCCCTGTGTTGCGGGTGTCTTTGGGCGGCGGTAATCGGTTACTAACAGGTAATACACCTGCTCGTTTGCTTCCTATTCCATAAAATATATATTGTATATAATAATTTTAGACTGTAACTATGATGGTAGAATTTCCATTAGGTAATAAGATTCGATAATTTTAAACATACTAACAAATATTTACTTAGTCTTCGGGTATTTTCATTAAAATTTTTAGTTTAATAACTATCTTCAAGTTGATCAAATCATATCAGTAAATCAAAAATCGGTGATTTTGAGCATTTACAGGGTCTTTCATGGTAATGCTACTAACTATTGAGGTCTTTTTATTGAATTCAAAAATTTTAAGAAACTAACTTCTGTTTAAAGAGAACAAAAAACTTGGGCTTATTATTTTACTCTATTATGGTCCCTATCTCGTTGTGGAGTTCTCATTACACGCATCACATTACACAAGATTTTGTGTTTTTAATGTTTTAGAGTGCCTAAGGTCATAGACGTAGGTCCCCTTTCCAATCGATGACGATCTCTCTGAAGAGTTTGTACAATTTTATACAATTAGTCTAGAGAATTATGCTTTGTGTAAAACGATTCGATGTTTTCTGAAACTCATATAATTTAAGTTTATTAAAGACCTAAACAGCGATTTTCATTCATCAGATAATTTTTGTGTCATAGTGCTATACGAATTAAAATTCAAAGTGACAAGAATACCCCAGACTAGTTAATAACTACTAGTAATATACACATATACTTAGAGGTACATACAAACATTAGTAATTTAGTACGGTACTATGTATTACAACTCCGCAAAACCCAGACTTTATAATAAGGACACGTAATCATACAAGATTATATATCCAAGGCAAGAAAATGTTCCCTACGAAGTTCTACACAAAACCACAATGTTACATATTTGAGTCATGATGTAGGTTAATTCCTTGTAATTGAATATAAAACTTCTTACGAGGCTTCATGGAGCGCCGGAGTGGCTTAAATTAAAAAGAAAAATGAAATCTAATGTAATACTTGTGTAGTAGGTATAATGTTTTATTATAAAGATGGGTTTAAATGAGACTACCTATACATCTATATTTAACCTAAAACGAGGAAAAAATATGACCTAACTGGGCAATCAAATAGTAGAGTAACGCTGAAAAATGTTATTCAAAGAATTAAAAATATGTATAGATGATATTTGTATGTACATCATATCCAAATACTAAGTGAGATAATAGGTTAATTAACATGTTTAACATGATTGAAATTCAACATGTCGTCATTAGGAGATGCTTTCTATGTTCGTAATTCATGACTGCACTAGTTATCGTTTGTACAATTACAATTTTATATCGCGAAATACAAGAACTTGAAAGTTTCCAATAATTTTAACTTTCAAAGGCGAAAATATTGTAAGAAAAATCTTCCATAAATTTCGTGAAGATACTCTCAAATTTAGAAATACAAAAATCAAATTATGTAAAGTTTGGTCAAAGTTCATAATTGAAAGTTTGAAAATTGAGTAACAAAAAACTTTTCTACAGGGTTTCGTAGACCAACGAGTCGAAAACGAACCCTTAAAATTTAATTATCCGTTTTTACCCCGAGATTATTGGTAAAATTTATGGATCCTATACACACAGAGGGTCAAAAATAAAATCCGTGTAGCGTATCATTGGATACATCGATAAAATAAACATGTCATAATGTATATTTTTTTTGATTTAGGAGTTGGTTATATGGGTGCCTAAAGCTTACAGCTATGTATTATGTTAAATATGAAGATTTAGAACATTTGTAAAAAAACGAAACGTACTTTTCCTGACTGTTTTTTTTCTTCTTCTGAAAACATATTTTATTGTCTGTAATCTGATTAAAAATATTCTGTAATGCTGCAAGGATTCTCGAAAATAACAAGTGAAAAATTAAGTGGATATAAGATAGTTATTAGTTTCTTCTATTAAATCCACTCCATCTCTTTTTTTGTATGAAAAATTATATTTTTGATGTTACGAGCAAACATTATTATAAATCAAATTAAAACTTTTTCTATTGAACTGGAATCTAAATTACAAATTAAGAAATCAAAAGTAATTTACTCTTGTACTCAAAATAGACTATTTACATTCATTCTCGATCGGTAAATTAACTATCTAGTACATTAATTATTTGGGATCATTTTAGGCGAAAGAACAAAGCGGTAACCTCAATTTAAATACTTGAAAACGGGCATAAATCTTGGAGAATCAATCTCATATTCAGGTCATAAATTGTTTGGGTTATGCCACTCTGACTCAGTCACACTGTCTGTCTATGTTTATTAATTTTGGAATACAGTTTTGGACGCCATGAAAAAAGTTTATTTTTCAATTAATGTTGGCAGCAGTATCGCTCGCGTGAGTACTTTTTATACCGTGTTTATTACTTAGAAAATGACGACTCGCTTATTCTACTCCCGGGTAAACTTTCCAAAAATATATTTAAGTACGACATATAAACTACCAGCTTTTTTATTTGATCCTGCCAAAATGACTCTGCCTGATAGAAAGCATAAGCAGAATCCAAGATTGGTTGGTGTCCATACTCATTGTGAATGCAGACAATGCAACAATGGAGCATGGTCTTCCACACCATGGCGGTATAGTGATGCTTCTGCGTCATTGTGCCTCCAGCCTCGCACTCACAAGCGCAACACGACAGCATGAACGTTCTCATTTTTGGGTGGTTAAAAAAATAAGTTTAAAACCTAGCTGTGTAGTCGTCGTTGATGAATCGTAAGCTTATGATTTGTAATATACACTATATAAATACATTTAATAAAATTGTAACTAGTTGCTGTTTGTACATGGAGGATATATAAGAAAAACTTTTATAGAGGACTTTATGATCGCAAAGAACACAAAACAATAATTTTAGAACTATAGGTCTGTTTGTCTGTTGGTCTTTACATTGGTGCACGCTCAGAAACGGCTTAACTCTTTTGAATGCGGTTTTTGCTAATAAGTTTCGGTTTGCCCCACGCCTCTACTTGACATTTAGTGTTTGCTTCATTTCAGTCGGTTCATAAATAAAACAGTTCTATCGGTTTGATGATTCAACACGATAACCGGGTCGGAAGGAGCCGCTGATAAAAGTTAGTGTAATATTATAGCATTTCAAATATTCTTATTTAATTATTTAAGTTACTACATATTCAGAATAACGGCGCCCTGCGGTACGATGGATCGACGACCTGAGGAAAGGGACTGGCGGTGGATGGATGCGGGCTGCCCAAGACCGGGATGGTTGGCGCTCTTTGGGGAGGCCTTCGTTTAGCAGTTAACGGTAATAGGCTGTATGTATATTAATGTGTATATTAAGAAGACCTACTCTGTTATACTTATCTAAAGGTTTGTTCAGTCCACACAAATTATATTATTAATTGGTATACTATTGAATTTATTTAGCACACACAAATTTAAATGACTACTATTGATTTATTACACAAACAACTGAGCAGGAAATACTTAAGACGCTTGACGACTGAAATATATATTCAACGTTAATAATTACTATTTCTAAGAAGTTTTAAGAAAGAAAATGTAGGAGCTTTTCACAGTTGCAGAGTAGAATTGAATGCCAAATAAATAAATCAATTGAAAACTTGGAACGAAGTCAAAGGTTGCATTTGTTTTTATTGTTGGTCCATTATTCGTTTCAGATTCCTTACTAGTAGGAATTATCTAATATATAAAATTCTCGTGCCGCTGTGTTTGTTATCAAACGGTCTTTGTACGCATATTCAGTAGATCTGAGAAGCGGCAAACACTACTAGATGAAAGTTAGTAATTAATATAAGTACATTTATATAATAGGTCTTATTTCTTGTGCAACTGATATTGTAATGATAAATTGAACTTTGTTCACCAGGGGCTTTGTTAGCAAGTGGAAAAATTAGCCCTTAGTATTGCAAATATGCTGGAGTTCCTCTTTAATCAAAAGTCTTAAACAAGTCTAGAAATTCAGTTATGAATAGTAATTTGATTTAGTTAAACGAAGTTACTTTTTCTTTGAGATATGCACTTAATTTTTTGAGATATTCACTTGTTCATTATTTCAGAAATTCAAAAAATAAGTAGTAGCTAATTACTGACTTCTAGACCCAGGCTCCCATCGTTGACCCTAATAAGCTACGATTAATAGTGACACAAATGGAGAAATTAACTCATTTAAAAAAAACCTTATTGGCAGTCCTCTATCGCCTTTACTATAGAGAATATTCTGAGAATTCTTTTTACAGCCCCCCACTTCTTTCCACTACAGAACAACACGTGCCGGCCTTGGAAGTCATCGCTTCAGAGTGTTAGACATACACTCTCGTACTCATCGCTTCCGTTCTTCCTTCCTGTGCCAAGCGGTCAAAACCTTGAATTACCAGAACACTTGTTTCCTTCGAACTATGATTCCGGGTCCTTTAAGCGGGGCGTGAAAAAGCATCTCACCAGGCTGCCATAGTGTGGGTCACCCTGCTGTATTGTCCTTATTGGCATCGAGGATGGTGACGACTACTCCTGGATTCTGCTCATGCTTTCCATGAAGTAGGGCAGAGTCATTTTGGTAACTAATACATAAAAAATATTCGTGAAAAAAAAGTTATGATGATTATAAGATTTTCCAGAGAGACTAAGTATTAGTGTTACGACTTCTACCGTTTTTTACTAAATTGGACATTTACAATTTACACTACAGGTAAAACTGACCAACCATTGTCACTTTCATTTTGTTTATATGATCTGTGACTTCCATACTATATAAAAAGGTACTTGATTTTCACAATAAAACGAAATCATTCTATTTCTGGCTCTAAACATTTTCAAACGGAATTATTGTTCGACTTTTCTATAAAAATTGCTGTTTTCGTTTTCCAAAACCTGCTTCTGGGCAAATTAAAGCGAATACTGTAGGTTGACTGCAACAACTACATTCTAGCTGCACAATGCAATGACACTATTTGCTTGGCTTATTGCCTTTGAAGTGTAATTTGCTGTCAGATATAGCCGTTTTGAGCTTGTTGTGTTATGAAGCGTTTAAATATACTGTGATGAGCTTATTCCTCCACCTTCAAATATCATTACAGCGGTTTGCAGTTTGTATATTTTATTCCTTGACTATTAATTAATATAGATTTTTTATGGTATAGCGCCTTATACGCCTGATGGTAAGCGATTACCGTCGTCCGTGGACACCCGCAAAACTAGAGGTGTCACAAGTGCGTCGCCGGCCATTGATGGGGAGTGGATGGGAAAAGGCTTGGTGTGTGGGCTCCCGTTATCTCCATTCGATCAGTGAAACACAGCGAAAGCGCTGTTTCACACCGGTTTTCTGTGAGGCCGTGGTATCAGCCGCCGAGGTGTGGCTCTCCCACAGCAATTACACAGTATTAATATATATTAGGCTTTTTAATTTCTGAGTATTTTTTTTGTTTCTCAAAGTAAAAGTTATACCGTAGTTTAATATTTAAATTTGAAAACTCAATTGCGTGATTTTAACTTAAACCAGGTAATTTCAAAGAGCAATGTTCGTTTTGTTTCAGGCAAGCGGTTGAAATTACGAGTGCGTTTTGCGATACGTTTTGTTGAAAAGCAAAACCACTTTTGTAGCCTTACGAAAAACCATCTGTACTTAAATGTTTGTAGGATGATTTTATAGTACGTTAAATGTTTGTTTAACCTAAACCAAGTCAATAACTAAATTAGAAACACTAAAATAATATTTAAATGACTGCGTGTGGCAGCTCATTATTGTACTAAAGATTACAATGAAGGCAGTCTCTCATCTGAAATGTCAATCTCGGGGCTTTGATCACACGATCAAATAAAATAATTCAGGCGGCACAATGAAAGATAAGGCTTAATATTTAATCGCAATTTCACTTTGTGTTGTGATTCAGATACAGTTAGTAGCTATGTAATAGAATTGGTGGTTTGAGTATTAAAGTAAAATATAGATTATAAAGGTGTCAGACTACAGAACGGTTTATTCTACTATTTAAGTATCGATTACTTGTTCATTCTACAGTTAATTGCTGTAATTATCTAGAAGAAGCGCTTTAGGGTTTCGCTTTATTATATCAATGGCGTAGATTAAAAAGTCACCAACCGAGCTTGTTCCACGAAATACATGTATACTCTTTTATAATATACTGCTGCACCGATATTAACCAAATATAGCTAAGAACCTAATACGATGCCTCAGACCGAAACATACACACAGACAGATAGACATCAATGTCAAACTTATAACACCTCTCTTTTGGAGTCCGGAATTAACAAATCATAACATCAACAATGACATCGATGAATTTTATAACATTTTTTTTATCCTTTTCAATTTCAAATTGTTACACTGCTAATGCATCTATTTGTCTAAACACATACAAATGAATTTTACCGTGTGAATTCACTCAGTTTTAACGATTTGATTACTAGCTGGCCTCAGGGGCAGGAATTCCGTCGACTTAAAACCGCACGAAACGGGTGGCGAAGCAATTTGACTTTAACAACCACTTTACAGTAGGTGTATTAAAGTTAAATAATAATTATGTTGTTACCTCCAGAGTAGTGACAATAGTTAGGATTCTGGTACCAGTTAATAGTATAATTGATATAAGAACGTATTGATCAAGAACATGTTCTAAAGTACAGAGTATGAAACATGTTTGAAATATACGTCTATATAGAAATAAATACGTAATTTTTAATTTTATTTAGAGAGTATATTCAATACTTTAGATATCGGTATTCATAAAAGTATTATAAATACATAACCTATTATTTGAAAACACTCAAAATTTCGGGTCTTTAAATCATACTGTGAGAGAATAGCTATATTGCTGGCAGAATTTTTCTTAATTGTTTATAGCATAATGTTGTATCCAAACTCTTTCTTTACTAATCATACAAAGAAGAAAATAATTTTATAATTATGTTACGTTATCTCTAAGTTATAGTTACAAAAAACAACTGTCTAAACATGACGACACCAGAAAATGCGCATGTTATTTTCATTGTGTTTTATGGTTTTTATAAAATTTATATTTATATATACATATATAAAAAAAAAAAAAAAAAAAAACAACAACCCATAATGTCCCACTGCTGGGCTCGGGTCTCCTCTCAGGAGAGGGTTAAGGCCATACGTCCCCACGCTGGCCAAGTGCGGGTTGGGGACTGTCAAGAATACGTGGTGGCTACGTAAATCTTGCCGTTGGATGTTTTTAAGCCGCCCGAAGGCCTCCAACTAAGCTTCACGACTGTTATCGTATGATAACAACCGGGACCGACTGCTTAACGTGACCTCCGAATCACGGAGACGCTCATGGTAACATGCCACCAGTGGTCACCCATCCAGGTACTGACCGCGCCATCGTTGCTTACCCTCGATGATTGTTTCTAATCACCGAGTGCAACTGGGCTATGAGCGCCTCACTGGGCTATAAGCGCCTATATATATATATATTAATATGAAACATTTATATTTCATTTTATATTTATATATAAAATGAAATATAAATATTTTATGTTAATAAAATCGGTATTAAATTTAAATTGTGTACGTTTGTTGATTCGTTATGTATTTCTTCATTTCACAAGTTAGCGAAACTTGTAAAACAATATCTTTTGTGATATATACTACTAAGACTATATTATCCGTTTGAGGTTCAGACCTGGCGATATGGTAACATAGAAAATGAAAACTCGCGTACTTATGTGTGTTTGTTAGGCTTCTACTTCCTTCTTAAACAGTTTTAAACAGTCCATCAGCTGAACATGGACCCTCCCTTGATGAGATATTTATACTTTCTTCAAAATACACTTAATATGATTTTAATCTTAACACTAACTGATAGTAAGAATACACTAGAACCTCCTAGCTTATAAAATTTACTTATTGTACGTTTTATCGTCAGTTAAATTTTATTTCATTTATCACTCACTTGTGCACCTTTGAATTCGGGGAAAACGAACAGATGTATCGCCTATGTAAGCGATTACCGCCGCCCATGGGCACATGGACACCCGTAACACCAGAGGCGTTACAAGCTTGGGGGGATGGGAGGAGGGGTTGTGGTACTCCGGGATTCTCACTCACTCGGTGAAACACGGCGCAAACACTGATTCACCCCGGTTTTTGTAAGACTGTGGTATCACTTCAGTCGAGCCGGCCCAATCATGCCAAAGCGTAGCTCTCACACGCTAGCTACACACACTGCTAGATTTAAATTAAATTCAAAATACATTATTAATACATTAAAAAATATACATTATTAAACACAAGTTAAATCTTATCCTGGGTGCCAGAGTTCATCATAATTACTTTTGATATGTGCCATGTGCTTTTGATTTTGTGTATTTCTGTCTTTGTTTTTGAGAAATAAACCATATTATTATTATTATTATTATTATTATTAATATCCTGCGCATCAACTGCCTCGGCGGTGCAGTTGTGGCGTTTATGACAGCTGCTGACAGATGCTGACTATACAATATTAAAGATCTGTCTAGTATTTTTGATAGATATGAGTTTTCTTATTTATGTCTAAAAATAAATGGATTTTGTTTATATCTTCCACATACATGACTACAACATATCCCATTTATCGAAATCAGCACGGCTTGCCGTACATTCGTTAACGTAAGAGTACTTTCATCGCAACTCCGCCTGATTTTATAAAAGAAATTGGTCTATTTCAGTAAAAACCTAAAATACATTTCACCCACTTTGTTAGAAATATGCCAGTACTAATAAAGATTAAAAAATGTGTTAAGTATAACATAAGTTGGGAACTCGACACGATACAAACCTCAAGGAGCATAGATTGGATGTTCGGTATTTAGTTACCAGTTTCTTAGAATGTAACATTGATATCATGCTCAAAATACAACATGTCAATACTAACATAATTCGATACTCAGAGAAATTAATTATGTTAATGAATCTCTTGCTTCAGCCAGCACTTCACGGTACATAATTCAGATCTCTTGGGAATTTGTAAGGACGGCATTGCGGTAAACATAATATAATATGCAAGAGTATAATATGCAGGCGTATTTGCATAGACATAACAATGTCAGGAGCGTTATATTATATAACTTAGTATATAAGATAAAACGTATTATTGCTCAGCTTACAGCGTGGCAGTATTGTTTGACGTAAATCGCGCGTTTCATATTCAGTTCTTGTTGGTTGGGAATTTAACGTAGTTCTATTATTCAAAATGATCGTGCCCCTTACACGGCAAAGAAGCCAAGTATATAAGTAACTTAATTTTGTAAACGTTTGCATTTTGGAGACATTGTGTATTATTTGTAATATGTGAAGTGTATGTTTACCTATTCTGACTTCATAATGTTTCCCGCTTTGCTAAGGAAAGTGTAGATTTATCATAATGACTGATTTTTAAATGAAGTTGTTTTTAATCTAATAAAACACTCAAATATGCTCCATATACTCAACATTTTTAATAGAATCGTTAGATTGGTCATTATGATTTACTTTTTAACGATAACTTCATGTAAATGTTGTCCACAGCTCCGTTTCAAATGGTCCATTTGGAAAGTCATTTTACATCACTTTTTTACATTTTGCCAGTATTCCACGAATAACGCGTGTTACGTTATCCTGTAAGGCTTTAATTGTGTTCAGGTTTCCACATAGACTAACGATGTCACATAACCCCATAAGAAATAATCAAGAGACGATAAATCACATGACCTTAGCGGCCAACTCACAGGACCATTTTGAGAGATAAACTGCTCACCAAATTTCTTCTTCAACATGTCCATTGTTTCACGAGCGGCGTGGCATGTTGCACCGTCTTGATGAAGCCACAATACATTTCAATCAATCAGCAATCGTTGCTCTTTATTACTTTTTCCATGATGAAATGGCTGAGTATACTGAAAACTCTTCACTTTGTCAGTTTACAATTGGACGCCATTACCTAAAACTACTATTACTACAAGTCAGCCTCGACAGGGATACACCACACGCAGGATGCGTTCGCTTCAATCTGGTTACCCCTACGGCCCATCAGCTTCTAGGCACAGCACTCTGCATCTAACTTCCATGTAAGCAGAGCATCTCTCTCTTCCGTCTCGCAGCAGCCAGCTACTAAGTAGCAACCGTTCCTGAATCACTGGGGACTTCACCACAGCACCGCCCACCACATGCGTTCCCGACTCATTGGGATCAGCGGACTTCAGCCCCAACTCACTGGGACTAGCGGCACTCAGTTCACTGGAACTTGCGGTACCCAGTTCTGACTCACTGGAACTTTTCACCCCTGGCACTGGCAAGCGCCGCAACAGAGCATAGACTGCTCACTTGTCAATATATCAACCTCTGGTCTTGGAGGGGAGTAATGTGGCGACTTGCACTTACAGCGCAACACAAATATACTTCAGCGCCATCTACCGAAGGTACGTCACACTATGGAGTAACGAAGGAAACCAAGAAACTACCAATCTTGCATCGCGTAATAGAAGTTCTCGCGCCGATTAACATATATATAACTTTCCAACATCAACCGCTGGGCAGTGGCCCACCAGGCATGATCGATCACCTTGCCTGGCCGGAGGATCCTCCCTTTGTGTTCGTGGGACATGTGACCCGTACCCCCATAGTCCCATGTGACGTGTATCAGTTAGAAGGAGTTTTTAGTGACACATAAACGCGGTTGCGCATTCACTTGTATAGCACACATTATAATAATTTTGCAAGTATAATAGGCTAGCAACTTTTTAAGATTTAAAATAAAGAAATGACTCATCATCACAAATTGCTCTTATCTCAATACTTTTATAAATATACCAAAGAGATTCAGCTAGATAATAATGTTCCTAATCTTTCTTTTTTCAATCTGAAACAATTTTTTAATGATTGAAAGAAGAAGTAAGCAAATCTTATAGAATGAAGTCGTTAAGACAATAGTAGCTTGAAGAAACCACTTCACGTACCTGTATATCCGTTATGTGTTTGTGGGGTTCACAAGGATTGACGAATTTATAACTGGATGGTAAGAAGATACCGCCACACATGGTTACCTGCAACGAGAGTCACAGATGCGTTGTCACACTTTGTATTATTCCCCCAGAATCAGGGAGAGGTGGGGTTAGGCCTCCTCACTTAGTCGGTAATAAATGAAATAATTCTAAAGATTCGAGCTAAGCCTACTTTCTTGTGACAAAGAATAAATATTTCACGAAAATTAAAATAATCGTCTCTTAATGAGCGTGCTATGGAGAGGGCTATGCTCAGCGTTTCTCAAAGGGATCGCATCAGAAACGTGATCCGACAAAGAACCAGGGTCACGTAGTCCACAGGATTAACAAGCTGAAGTGGCAGCGGGCTGGCCACATTTGCCGAAGAACCGATAACTGTTGGGGTAAACGAGTTCTTGAGTAAAGTCCGCGTCTCGGCAAACGTAGTGTAGGACGTCCACAGGCCAGGTGGAGCGATGATTTGCGCAAGACGGCTGGCAGGAGCTGGATGCGAGAAGCCATAGATCGAACTAAGTGGCGTGAAATTGGAGAGGCCTATGTCCATCAGTGGACTGCTATAGGCTGATGATGATGATGATGATGATGATGATGATGAATGAGCTAATCAAATTTAGCAAATAGCATAAAAGTAGTTCCGAATATGTAAGTATGTGAGTCGTAATCAAAGTCATAAGGTCACACAGGCTCCATAAAAAGGTAGTATGTTCAAGTCCCTAAACGTTCAAATTAAGAACATTCATCCGACCATGCATGCTCCCGCTGTAAATTTTACACAACATTAAGCACTTTAAGTATAACAGCTTCTGTATTAGCCAGTTTCATAGTACATATAAACTACGTGTTATTAGTGAAATAATTTAATAATAAGTTTTCTGTAATGCAGGTGAAGGTAATGGATATTTTGCTACACAAGTTTTCCTGTAAACCCATGTTTTTATCTTGGGAGCAGTATGTTTAGCCAAATAAAGACCGGCTCATCTTTAAACAAACAATGACTATATCCAGCATAAAGAAAATAATGATTTGACCTATGTTACTGAAACGTGTATAATATTTTATTTCCTCAAAATCTAAATCAGATATCAGGAAATACCCGTACTCAGAGACTTATAATGCTTTCAAATAAATCAACGAAATCACTTTCCTTACCACGAATTCACAAAGCTCAAACATGAAGGTATCGTTCTCTTTATCTCGCGTCGTTAACCATACTCAATAGTCCGGCAGTTAAGATACTAGGGAGAAGGTCTATATATATATATGTATTTGTATATACACATTTAGACACTAATATGTCAAATTTATGACCTCAGATTTAGGTTAGGGTATACGTGATGAAGCAAAATGAAAGAAATTTCTTACATCGTCTAAATAGATTTATTGATACATTTTCTTGTTCACTCACTTGCAAAGTTTGTATCATGGAATGTATAGAAGATTTGTAAACCACACATGTAAGACTAAACAACATAGATCTATGTGAAACCATATTCATATTCAGCTTCTTACTAAAAAATAATTTGAAAATCTATTATAAGGCCCCGGTGCAAAATTAAATTAAACTTCACATAGTCTCTATAAATCAGTTTTACAGTAAAGAAAACTGCTGGTTAAATTACTGTTTCATGCGTAAAAATAGGTCCCTTAGGAAAAATTTCAAATGTTTTGAGAAAAAGTACATAGTTGTTAATTAAAATCAGTTAGTCGTCTAGTAAACAGAAAGAAATAATTAAAAATAAAAATCTTGTTGAAGTACAAGCTTTTATTGAAATGCTTTAAAAGGAATAAAATAAAATATTCGAAAACTTTTATCATCAAATCATAATGTCTTTACACAATTTCTACAATATAAAAGCTTGTGGCGAGATTTCAGTGCCGTGTTTACTTGGTTCAAAAATTTCAATATTGATAGCAGGCAAATCAAGTCAAAAAATCTTGGATACTATCAAAAGGTACTCAAGACGTCAAGACGAATCAAACGATCCCAAACTCGATGGTGTTGTATCGTTCCATTACGGAGTTCTATGACCACCGTCCGTCTCCATCATCAGACCCTGGAAATTATCAAACATAAAGTACTTGTTGAGACGAATCAAATGGTTGTATCGTCTCATTACAGAGTGGATATGACCACCTCCCTGGTCCATCATCAGACCCTGGATAGTATCCAGATAGGATACTATTAAAACAAAGTGTTCGTCATGCGTCGTTTTATTACCGAGTTTCTATGACCACATTCGAGTTCCTTCTTCAGATCAGCTCCTTGTCTCTATCATAATATCGCAGTATCACCCTACATACATATGCCTGCAAAATTTCAGCACAATTGGTTGCTTCAAAATTGATTGCAATATTCCACCTGAACAAACAAACATACATGCAAAATGAATAAAGGTTTGTTAAATAGCTCTTTTTGTTTGTTCTGATGTTTTCGAAGTCCAAATCTAGATTGGTATTGATATTGCTAACGTACCTAAAGCTTAAGTCTCTCTCTCTATTCACTTAAAAATGGCTTTCTGATTGTATAATGTATTAAAAATTACTTTATTTCCACCCGGTTTTAACTATCTCTATATTTTATCCTAGCTGCGCCCCGCGGTGTTACCAGCGGTTATTGTTGCAAAGGTACAACAGTAATTTCGGGTAACAGCGTGGTGCTCGGGTCACTCCTTATATCATTAGCTATCGGTCCAGCCGTTCCAGAAATTAGGAATCAAACAGACAAACCAAAATTTAACTAATAGGTTTTTTGTTGTAACATGTATTTATTATGAATACGAAAGCATATACGGTACATATACTTTTGTATGCATTTATTGAAAACCTGTTAATTTCAAATAATTACAGACACTCTTCAATTTGATTCATTTGTATGTATAGTACAAAAATAGATTTAATGTGTATGAAAACTCAGAGATCTGGATGAAAAATAAACATTCATTGTATCAGTTACACTTTAAGTTAAATTATTCAGTTACAAAACAAGATTCCGAAATAAGAATCACTGATATTACTCGACCCCAAATGATATACTGAATATAAGGCGAAGACGTAGAAGTAAGCGTCACTGTTTTTCATTTATTATTAATGTCCATAAATATTGCAATCGTTTATTACTAAGTAATTAGTAAAATTATAACGGATGTCGGTACAGTATGATTTTATTGTTCGTAAAGTAATCACAAAGTGATATTTGTTACGTGAGTACTCAAAAATTACAAGTCTACTACACAGAATCGTGACAAGCCAACTGAGTATCAAGATATGTGAGGTTGATTTGCCGAAGGAGCGTATGTAATAACATACACTCCTCAATCCATCCATATTAGCAGTATCTCATTTCTTTCATTAGATTTCTGTTTTACCTCTTTTCCCTTACCTCTAAATCAACAATTTTCCTATTTGATTTCCAAATATCGCGGTAAACGCTAGTAGTATTACTCTCTATAGTAAATTGTTGCGCCAGAGAGTTAGATGGGTCTCGTATAATCTAGATGATTCGAGGATTCGGAGGACAGCGACATCTAGTATCAAATATCGAACGACGGTTGATATTATGATTAATAATTCCGATATTTTAACGCTTTAAAAATTTTTAGCGCTATTTACGCTAGATTACTGATCCTAGGAGATTCTATGTGGTCCAGAAGCTTTATCGAATACTAGGGATCATTCCAGATATTTCGATAGCCCTATAAAAGCAGAGCGTGTTAGCCGTTCAGGCCAGTATTATTTCACGATACAGCGGATTAACATCGAAGCGATTTTCTAGTGCGATTGACGAGTGATTAACTGAATTATTGTAATAAAAGTGTTGTCATTAATAAAAATTGTATTATTTTTTTGTTAATCAACCGACCACTTTTATTTAATTGATATCCAGCTCATAACAATGTGTATAAATAACTTAAAAGACAACTCCCGCACTAGAAATAAATCCTGTTTCGCGGGTGACTTTAAAATTATACATGTAATGGACACAACCCAGACTCAACAACAATTTGTGGATCACACAAGGTGTTGTTCCATGTAGGATTTGAACCCACAACACTTGGCGCAGTAGAATGCAACGCTTAGTATACCCCACGTATGCGTTAGCTTGTGTATCTACGTTTATCAATGATATCTTTAACACGCTTTTTAATATATTATAATGGAGGTACTATTTAATAATTATAACAATATGCTTGAATATTGAATATTAAAGTTTAAAATTATTTTAAAGTAAAGTTGGTTCTTTCTTTCACAATTAAATTGGATTAAGTTACGGAAAAGTTCTTAATATCTATCACATAAATTAGATATTCTAGCCTAGTAAAACATTGAGACTACTAACTAAGTAATTAGTTTTAGATAAGTTTCACGAAGTAAACAAACAGGCATTTATGAAAATATATTAATCACCATTATACTGCCAAATTACTTGAACATAATACAAACAAGTAACGATCGACATTGTTTTTTTTTTCAATAATAATAATAACAAATCTTTATTTTCACTTTCACACAGAATATTTACAATTTCTTTCTAAACTATATATTGATATTAATTCTGAAGTTGTCCTCAAATAAACTTAAATTCACTAAAATTGGTTGTTGGATTTTATACTTTAATTTCATCTGCTTACAGTCCATTTTTTTGATATCTCACATCTTAGCTATCACTGTGTAGTTCAGTATGAAATAAACATTAATCAGTGACATACACTAGTTTATTAAATATATTTTTTTTTACATGATCAGAATTAGTTAAATTACTCAATTTAGGCCTTAATTTTTCTTTTGCTATTCTTGTGTTGAACATTTAAAATGTGTAACATGTAACGTGAAACTTGACAAGTCACTCTCAATTTAAACATCGTCTTAATACATGCCGACTAAATTAATTAATTGCGTAATTATTTCTTATTATTTTCAATTTAGAGTTTAGTTTAGTTTTTATACTAATAAACAAATGTGCATTTCTGATCAATTTTTAATTGGTACTGAACTAAATATAGTGGAAGCTGAGATATGTAAGCATTAGTACGGATGATAACATACATCCACGCTGTATTTCGTGTTCACAAAAGCCAAAGCATTATAATTGCTTAGGCAAGACAACCAACGAAGAAAAATAAATACTATTTCAACATTTTCCTAAAGATATGGTTATGGAATGAAAAAAGTACATTCGTGAATTTGTGGTGTTGTGAGTTTAAGATTAAATGAGAACGTAAACGTAATACTTACGCGTGATCGTTTCAGACCGTACACGTTCAGAATCATTTTGAATAATTTGCAGACTGCTCCGCAATTCCACAAAACAGGATACTCATATTTTGGCAAAAAAAAATTCCAGCTAACCGACCTCTAATATGACTTAAATATATGGATAATTAATTCTTCAGAGAATGTGACCGACATAGCTCTGAAAGTTGGTCACAGAACTGACAACCGCTGGAATAAGCGTGTTCTAAAGTGGAGACCGCGTCTTGGCAAACTTAGTGTAGTACACCCTCTGACCAGATGGTGGGACGACTTACACAACGACTGGATGCTGAAAGCAACAGACTGGGCTCTGTGATTTTCCCTGGGAGAGGCTTATATCCAGTAATGGACTGCAACGGGCTGATAAGGATAAATGATTTTGGGTAGTTATTGTTTTTTTTTTATCCTTATTACTTGTATTATAACAATTAAAGTTCTACCTTTCTTCAGCATTGTGATAAATAAACGTTTGAGTATATACTCTTATGTTCATCTGTGTAGTAGCATATGTTTTGCGTGGTTAGCTTTTGTATACACATATGAAGCGTGTTTATCGGTTATCGCGGTAAAGACTAGTCCTTCCTCAAGAATTAGAGTATCTACTTGGCGAATTTCATTTGCATTGGTGCAGCAGTTTACCCGTGAAAGTATAACATGCAGACAGAGCTACTTTCAAAAGTATAGTAGTAGTATCATCCGATCATCCACACTGTTTTGTGTCCGTAAAAGCAAAAATATTATAATGGTTTAAGCAAGACAACCATTTTTTGTGTCCAAATTATTTAAATATTGTCAAAATTTATTTCGCTTTTAGAAAAAGTACCGAATGTAATAATAAATAAATAGATTACATATTTTAGGTGAGAATAAACCATTTTGTAATTAAAATTTATATCTATGAAAATTATCTGTTAATATTTGTTTGACTTAATCTTAGTGATGTGCACTTATTAGTAGATATTTCAAATTAATAAACAAAACACTGAAACTATTTTCATTTTACAGTTGAATAAGCAAATTAAATAAATTTCGACATTCTCTCTTCAACTAACCACTATGACTATCTAATCTAAAGATCAAAATTTTACTTAATATTTGGTCATAGATTTATAGTTTTGGTGCGTTTTTTTGATACAATATGCATAATTGTTTCAATTAATAATACTGAATTTTTCAAAAATGGAGTAAAACCTGTATTTCTCGTAGACAATAATTATTTTTATATCATTGCTCATTGACGGACCTACCTATGACGGAAAAGTTGTATTCATTTTTTTAAGAGCGAGCAGAACTGATGTAACGAACGAATGAATATTCAACTGCCTCGGTAGCGTAGTGATAGCCTATGCGACTGCTGGGCTTGAGGTCTCGGTTTCGATTCCCGGCTAGACCAAATGTGTGTATGATCTGCGAATATTTGTATCAGAGGGATATTGGATATTATCTATGTATATTATGAATGTATTCAGAAAAAAAATGTATTTATCTCAGTTATCCAGTACCTATAACACAGGCTCTGCTTAGCTTGGGACAAACCCGAGACGGTGGTATTCCGCTGCTACTAAAGTCTATAAAAGCATACTCCGTTTGCCAGCTATAATTCAATACTCAACCATTCATTCCAAAGTGGTTATAAAAATAAGTGACATAAAGAATGAGGTCGTCGTCGTTCGTGCTGATTCAAAAAATCAAAACTAAACGTACGAATTGGTAAATTTTTGAGATTTACTCTGGTTCTTAAAATTATTCGATTGATTTTGAAAAGTTGTACAAGTAAGTAAGGTGCACAAGGTTGTGTCAGTCATTAAAAACTAAATTAAACCATCTTCTCAGAAAACTGCATTTTCTTGTGAAATATAAAAGCAATTTAAATTTTAACGATATTGAAGACTCTTAAAAGATTTGGTGCTATAGAAATTGTAATATCACAAGTATTGGGAAACTTTGGAAGACACTAATTGCATCTGCTTTACTCGTTTGACTTTTGGCTCTCAGCGAATATTGCCTTACAAACAGTTTCGAAACTTAATAATGAGAAAAACATTCGTATTTCGAAATATTTCAGCAAAAGAGAGCCCAAAAAAAGCCAACCTAGTAAATTATATCCTTTGTTTTTTTCTTTTATCTTGTCGTTGCCTGAGGCATTGTTTTTTTTTTCAAAGGCTTGTGAACAAATGGGTTGGTTTTTGTATTTTAATTAGCGGTACATTTCGCGAATTACAAAAGATAAATATGCGGGATCGTCATAATCGAGAATGTTTCCTTTTAAAGGGTTAAACCTCGGATTGTGTCCTCTAAACGATGTTATGGTAATTCACGAGCGTGACAAAAATTCAAGCAACCTGTACATTTAAAGCCGTATTTCATTGTATATGTCTCTTTTTATACGGAAGTGAGAACATTAGTATGGTAGAAAAAATTACACTCGTATTTGCTTAACTTGCGTTTTACGCGGCCTATTTATATTTTTGTACCATTAAAACGTGTTCGCAATATGAATAACAAGCTCATAAGATGAAAATGTTTTGAAAATGTTTGTGGTATAAAACCATCACGTCGTTTTTCATTGAACGGGTCTCGAGGTTAATCCTTACATTGGTTGTCCTGTACACGGTTTACAGCTTATGTCCTTACGTTTCGTGGTAAGCAAACTTTGGAATACATACTATTCCATTATTGTTCTAACACTACTACCAAAAAAAGATGGTTCTAGCTTTGTTTAGCAAAGAAAGTGTAATATTACTAATATAATGAGCCACTGAGAAATCCAAATTAAAAAAGAAATATCGCTTAAATATTCAGAGGCTTTAGTGACTGAAATTGTTTAAAGAGTTGGTACTTGTGATTTCTTTATAGGTGGTATGGAAGCTGATCCTAATTGATTGATGGGTTAAAGGTTTTAGTTTACCTGAACTAGGACTGATAATAATATAGCTTTATGTACACTAAAGTTCTTTTTAATTACTTGCAATTGTGTGAAGCACACACACCTGTGCTTCACTCAAAATTTTGAAGAAACATGTACTTTATTTTATTAACTACAAGTAGTCTACTAAACGTATTTATTTCTTTAAATTATAATGGTAGTCGATAAACAAAAACTTGGGATTCTTTGAAATACCCTCCATAATCATCTAAAGCTCTTACTCGAAAACAAGCAGTAATTATACCTACTTCAGAAATTCTACAATTTAAACATTTGACACAATTTGAATAACAGTTATTATAATTTACGTCTATTTCATTTTCCTTCACGACGTTCACTTGTTTATCTATTTCATTAGGATAGCGATGGTATTCAAATATTACAGTCGAGTTATTGGAATTAAAGTGTGCCTTATGAGAGCAATGTTTGTATCACTGTTTATAGTTCAGCGACCTTCTAACGTTTACTGACTGACGATATGCTTTCATGTGCAGAAAATATGGGCAGTTAGTGCGCAGCAAACACTTGACAATAGCCGTTGCGTATATTTGTAATTCTAGTTTGAAATTGTTTTAATCTGTGCATGACTTAACGCAAAACAACAAAAACACAAAGTTTTTTTGATAATTAAATAATAATAAATTAAGTTAGTGAAGAACACCTCTTGACATTTTTATATACAAACTCATAACATAAATAACTTGAGTACCAAATACTAAACAGGCTCATATAAAATCGCCACTCCTAATGAGCAATTGAATAACGGAAACTCATTTATATTACAACCACTGGATTAATTATATTATTCTGTTAGCAAGTCACGTTAAATGAATTTTCTTTTGCACACACATTCTAACTATGTATTTAGTAAGGAATACATACCTTTGATGAGCCTAAAGTTTCAACCGGTTAGTATCAGGGGTAGTCGGAAGGCCGAGGGAGGCAAACTCATTGGCGCAATTTCTCCACCATCGAATCGCTGGGAAATATTCTAATATTCTTCATCCACCCGCATATTTTTGATTGCGAATTTATCGAGAATTTGTAAGTCATAATGCCATAAATATTTTTTTTTTAATTTTTCTTCTAAGAAAGACCAGTGTATTTCCTTTTCAAAGAGTATGTTACTATGTCTATGACTCTAGAAAGAGGTAAAATTTGAAGTTGTGGCAAATACCTTTGACGCTTTATACAATACTTTCATTGAACCTATAGTATATATTGGGAATGTTAATTTTCTCAATTCGAAATAACAATACACTATAAAGAAAGCGTATTACATGTATATGTCTAATACACGAATACTTCAGTACAGTCATTATGAAATTTTGTCTTTTGTATTTTTTTAATTAGTCTGAATTACCTCATTAAGTATGTTAACATCGACTTGAACACGTAGGTCAATTTGGTGTTCATATAGATATAGATAATATTTTCACACTAACTATTATGAACCATTTCTTGTAACAATATAAAAATGATTGCTACGCTTGATTATGGCTATTTATATTGCGCTTACTTCAACCTCACCCGTTACAAGACGTAAGCGGAAAGGATTCATCATCCCTACTGACGTTCACGATTACCAGCCACCAACTAAATGAATCGTGAAGCGGGGTTATGATAAAAATCCTTTCTGTAAAATAAGCTTAGTTTGGGCAAAGAAAACCTTCATAACGGTACAATGAAGCTACACAGTAGATTGTATAGCATTTGTTGGCACAGATAAAATAATTGCGACGAGATGAATTAAATTGAAGATTGATATTTTTCCTTTTTGTAATACATATGATATTAGGAAATGTTTTTTTTTGTTTTAGCACTTTTGTGTTAATATATTATATAATACAACTTTTAATCTTATTGTAAAAGGTTTACATAAAGAAATCAAGCAACGACATTTTAATGATGACACAGCTCTGATGCGTATTGTAGTTATGACATTGTATACACTCAAGTTTGTATTTGTATGTTTGTACATTTAAATTTGTATTATAACCTTAGGTATGTTTTATTTAGATTATTAATGTAAAATTTAGAGGTGGTAGTAACAATCAACAAAAGAGAAACGACGGATTTTGGGAACAAATATAAAAATAATAAACACGACTTTTTAAAACTAATAATTGAAGGGAAGTGCAGTAGAGGTGGAAGGCAACTATCTAAGATAATACAGTGGTAGCGTACGCGACTGCTGTCCATGAGGTCTCGGGTTCGAATCCTGGGTCGGACCAAATGTTTGTATGATCTGCAAATATTTGTTTCAGAGTTTGGGTGTTTTCTATGTATAATATGTACGTATTTACAAAAAAAAGTATTCATGTATTAATATCAGTTATCTAGTACCCATAATACAAGCTCTGCTTAGTTTGGGACTAGATGACGTTGTGTGTTAGATGTCCGAAATATTTATTAATATTTATTTTATTATTATTATATTATGGACAAAAAACATAAAAGACAGGTTGGATGTTAAATACATAGGTGCACCGATTCGCATGACTGAAGAGAAGGAGGCATACAGACACGTGGTCGCCTATCTCCGTAATAGAGATGGTACTTGAAAAAGCAGTATTTTTTATTTATTATGATGAAAGAACAGAAAGAAGTTTAAGAGAACTTACTATTCACATTAAGTTAACGCATTCCTCTTTTTATATTTTGAGCTAATATTCGCAGACATGTGACTAGAATATTAAGTATAACGTGAAGCGGCCGTTTTTGACATCAACACAAATATGTGTCAGTATTGTCTTAATAATTCATCGACACAGGACGAGAATGAATGATATAAATAAAGGAATCAATGAAACCTAACAACATTGAATTAGTTCTAAATTTAAAATAGTTATGCAGGAAAAAAAAATTGATTAAATCACCTTCAGTTCTAAAAAAAAGTTTAGTATCCAATTTCATACCGTACTTTTACAAATATTGTTGGTTTTTTAGCCTTTCTTTGTCAAAAGAGATAACGGCGGCGATGAAAGCTGAAAGGAGGTCACAATCACAAAGGCTCACAAAATAATGACGTAAATTTGTGAAATCATTTTAATTAAATGCTTATTTGCGACATTCGCAACCCATCAAATTTCTAACTTATTTAGCTTTTAAGTTGAACATACGTCAATCCGTACTTGTTTTAAATTACAAGCAGTAATTTTAATATTATAATCACCAGCCTACCGCAGTATGAGGCATAGACATAAGCCTTTAATATGTGTGGAGATCATGTAAATCCAGAAAAACGTAAGTGAAGGAATAAAAATGTATTGTACTCTACTAATTCATCCTTAAAATTTATACATCACACAGCATTTTTTTTTGCTGGCAGAGATATGAATTTATCAAATTAAAATGTAGAGTTTAATAGTAATAAACATTGAATATCTAGCGCTTTTAAAGTTTTATAATATTATTGCATTTAAGAAACTAAAGCCTAAAAACGAAACAATAAATACTATTCTGGGTTCGACAACTTTTATACTGTATGTGCATTATACCTTACGTATATGTAACCAACCATTAATGTAAAATATTTACTAGCTTTTACCCGCGGCTTCGCTCGCATTTAATAAAAAGTATCCTTTGCTTATTAAAAAGTATCATTATTATTATTATCCTTTGCTACTTCTAATACCTCTAAGAATAAGTATACAAAGTTTCATGATGGTTGGTTAAGTGGTTTTCATGTGAATACGTAACAAACAAACAAACTTATATTCACATTTATAGTATAATATACACTAATATAATGACAGTTTTTTTAAAAAGACTTTAATGAACAAAAGAAGGAAACACAATATTAATATAAATATGTTTTCAACAGTTACAATCCTTAATAAATAGGTATAGATAACCTCACCAACTTGGGTGGTTGATTTAAATTGTTTTCACTTACTTAACTATAAGTAGGTAACTATTAAAGTTTAGTATCATAACAAATACCTTACTCAATAAGTATAAAAATCAAAACATAACGACTTACCCTTGGCACATAACAGTACTACCAAAATGTACATATTTTTTTCCTTTTTTCCGCTGAATATTTCCTCGTCCTTTTTTTAATTTTTCGCAGGCAAATCATGTATCTTTTCACTTGCGACTTTTACAACGGGCTTACAACTTTCCGGTTTGTGAATGTCGCAAATTAGCCTTTAATTAAAATAATGACACAAATTTACATAATTATTTCGTTGTCTTTGTTAATGTCGCTTTTTTTAACTAACATCGCCTGTACTTTTGTAGCAAAAAACAATATTGATACATTTTTTATAATATAGGAGGCAAACAAGCAATCTGAGAGAAAGTGACCACCTTCCCTCATGGAAATCTGCAACACAGCTATCTCAAGTCCGTTATCTGCCTTCTATAGACCGAGAAATCATAACAATCTCAAATTACATAGAACTATCATAAGTGTACTATATAAACATTGGTCTAAATAAATAAAATCAATATAAGCACATGTTAAAAACTCACTTTTCAATTTTCAAATAATAATACCAATAAACTTGGGGAGATCCACGCTTCGGCACGAATGGGCCGGCTCGGCCGGAGTGAAACCACCACTCATCCCTCTCTCCGTTCCCAAAGGCCAGCAACGCACGTGTGACGGCTCTGGTGTTTGGGTGTCCATGGGCGGCGGTAATCGCTTATCATCAGGCAATAAGTCTGCTCGTTTGCCTCCGATTCCATAAAAAATAATAATATAAAACTATGTTAAATTTGTGGCCTTTGTTAGATATTATATAACTAAAACTTAAGTAAAGTCAAATATTGGTCTTTGATTTAATAACGGAAATGTCATTAATTAGGTTATTTTTATGAAGCAAATGGGTTTGTTCTTTACACAGGGCAAATGGGTGTGTCCCTTTTTGGGAGGCTTCTTTTCGCTTTGTTCCTATTTTGCGGATCATTAATTCTCGCTTTCATCATAGTTTTTGCATGAGTAAGATCAGAAGATAATTATCAAAATGGGAGTACAATAATCGAATCATGAACGTATTTATATGTGTCCTCAACTTACCTATTGTGGAAAATGTATTTAACGCTTTCACGTGGAATTTTTCTTTCATTCTTTACCTACGAAAATTACCGCCGAATTAAGCTTCCCCTTGGGAACGTTAAACGGAATTTTCTCGCGTTCCTCTGAGGATGAATGGAAAGCCAGGTTTAGGTATTTGTTTTATACGTATTTAATCTCTTAATCGACAAAAGGGTCATGTAGAGAACAACTTGATATATCGAGAAAAACACTTAAGCAGATTTCGGTTAGTTTAGGCAAAAGATGGCATTAAAATTTCAAAGTAAATCAGACTTGACCCAAGTTCTGCACTGTTATTGACAGGCACTTACTGTGGAAAGGAAAGGCTTTGTGTTCTCATTGCTTAAGTATGTACTTAGAATTTACATATAACGACGGTAAAGAAGCAGTAACGACGTACTTCGAACCCGTATTCCACTAATGTTTAATTATTTTCTACCATGAAACTTTATGTACACGTTCGACAAGGTTGTAACGCGTGTTTAGTAGTGAGGTTTAGTGCGGTCACGATTTATTAAAATCCAACGTGGCACACGCACTAACGCCTTCAGTTTTACAGTTTTAGGAAATAAAAGCTACCACTACTTACTATTCCAGATTAACTCACTTCTTTATGACACGAATTTATTACGATTCTTAGTTAACATGCAAGTGGTGTGACAATATGATTATAACACTCTCTACTCAGAAAATCTAACTGTTTTAGTATAGGTACTATGTTATGTGGAAACTTTCACGATCGATTGAAGCTCAAGAGAAGTAGTTGGTATGTGAGGATTGGATCAAATGAAACTGTCCACGTAGTTTCTATTTGTGTTTGTGTCGGAGTTTGTTCAGCCATAATATAAGTGAGTAAGCTGCAGGAGATACGGATTTACCTTAGGAATTAACTAATCTTAGAAAGTGGACGCTTTTATGTTAAGAAAACTCACCGCGGAAGTGTCACAATGTTTGCCATTTTTCAAAAGCATTGCTTTAGTCATATATCGAAACGGGCCATCCAATGGGGGCGAATAGTCACAGAGTCTTTTATCGATACAAAGTTACCTGTAATTTTTGACAAGACAATTAAAACGAAACATTCAGAATTTCACACACACATAAATAATCTCTCCTATTCTAGGCAATACCCCGCCGCAAACCCCAGTATAGTGATGGTACGCGGGGGTTTACACACGTACGTAAAAAAAGGGGGAAAGCCTACGTATACTCCTTACCATTTTGCGCAATGGCTTTAGTGAACCATGAGTTAGTAGTTGTTCTTACCATTGTATCATTGCAAAATAATCTTTGTGCTTTACAGAAAATGTTGTAATGTTGTCAACCTCAACTATTACCTCAAATGTTGCACTATTGATGCTCACCTTAGTGGACAGAATCAATGAGCAGGTGGATGATAGGACCACTTCCCACACTTTGGTAATAAATCTATTTTTAAAGATAGTGTAGCGACTATTAACAAATACTTCTATGTTCAATGTTCATTTATGAAGAAAAGCTGATCTTTGTTTGGCCGTTGCCCGCCAGTAATGATTCCGAATACCTCCTACCTACCATCCTTATCAGAAGATCCCCTCTCTCTGTTGTAGGTGCCTACAAACAATTCTCGAATATCTTTGTATTCAAAGTACCTCTGGAACCAATATACTATCGACATAGTATGTTGGTCCCAGAGAAAGCTTACATTCATTCATGGGCTTACAACTCTCCTGAGTTTACCACTTCTTCGAAATTAACTTGGTCACACGCAATCATAACTATTTTATAAAACCATAACTTTAAGCTATTCTAATTTTTTCTTCCTCTACCAACTAAATAACAGTAAATTGCTAATATAGTAAGGGAAAAATATTGTTTTCATTCTATTATTCACCTGTCATTTCAGTTGTTATCAAATTGTTTTAGTAAACAATTTTGTGCCACCTTTTCGTTGCAGTGTTAATCAATCGGATCATTACAAAACATGTGTTAACAATATTGAGATATGGTGGCTTATTATAAAAAAAAAAATATTAAATATATCTCAGTATGAATTTGTAACTTTAATATTCAAAAACACCTAACCACACAACACACGGATGTCAAAATTTTAATAATACTCCATGTTTATTTATCTTTAAAAGGTTTTCTGCCTCTTTTATGTAAAATCGCTGAATACGAAGTGTATATTTTGAAAAAGAAACCGCAGAAAGCCTTAGAAGTTACTTTATACTATTGCACTCACGAAGACATCGGTTAATTACGTAATATGAAAAAGCTGCCTTGTTCTAACAAAATGAGAACTTAATTTTTGTTTTGAAAGTACTTACAAAGTAATTTGTATAAATAAAATATGAAGGAAATAAAATGTTGAAAAAGGATCATTTTTAGGCAGAGTAGAGTCATTTTCTCAGCTCTTATGTATAAAACAAATGAGTTTTATACATAAGAGCTGAGAAAATGACTCTACTCTGCCTGATGGAAAGCATAAGCAGAATCCAAAAGTGGTGGTCACCTCCTTATTGGGAATGTGATGAAGATGCAGCATTTGGTCGAGATTACGGTCACTCGAAGAAGAATAAACAAAAAGTAACACGTAAATCGTATTTATTTGCAAACGGTATTTACAATTGTCTACTATATTTTTTTCAGACTTATGACACTAAATCTTACTATTAATTTAATGTCATATATTTTTAGTTAAATCATTAGTTTGGTACATTACAGCTTAAAGGAAAACAACAACAAGTCTATTACATTTCCTTTATTTATGAAGAAAATATTACAAATGATGATATTATTTACAACATGGAATTTGTCGAGTTTGTAAGTATTAGAGTATTATGTTAAGGATTTTAATAATTTTCCTCTTCATGTTTTTGTATTAGTCGTTAGTATGTTACAATTTTCTTGCTTTATAATAATCAACTACCACAATTCATTGATTTGTTAATGTATTTTTACATGTGTAATATTAGAAAACTTAAATTCCACAATTACGTATACTCCGAAATCATAAATAAGTAATATAAAATTGTCTTAGTGAATATGACAAAAATATATATATATATATACATATTTTATATGTATATATATATATACATATGACATTATCACAATTGATACGACAAAAAAAATATGAGTGTTTGT
Source organism: Hyphantria cunea (assembly GCA_003709505.1). Taxonomy (NCBI): domain Eukaryota; kingdom Metazoa; phylum Arthropoda; class Insecta; order Lepidoptera; family Erebidae; genus Hyphantria; species Hyphantria cunea. Next base: position 1,504,153 of record PKRV01000116.1, read on the forward strand.
GATCTAACTACATGAAAACTTATTTATTGTAGTATTTATATTACAACGATGATTTTATTCTATTAAAGTTAAAAATATGTCAAATTAAAACTGACGAAGACCTAAATATTGTCTTATGTCTTAGTATAATACGAAATGACTTCATACGACATTCATAAACCAAAATTATTCCATTTTATTTTACATTCCAAGTACTATTGAAAATTAAACTATTTGTTGCAGTGCGAGAGACTTATTACAATAATTCGTTTATTTATAGATCAGTTATATTTAACCTAGTTTTAAAAATTTAGTGAATGTTAATTCTATGCATGTAAGCAAAAATATTAACATGATTCGACTGGTCATCTCGTGACAAACCTTCTAATATAGTAATTGTCCCACACAGGCTTGATTTTTGTCACAAAATCTAAAAATAGCGTATCCTGCAATAATATAAGAATTTGTAATATTTTATTGAAGAAAAATCTTTTGAAGCATGATCTAAACGATAGAAGGATCAATAGCGGCAGAGGTGCTATCTTGTGACTGTTGCTCTGCATGGCGGCTGGACGCTCTCCGTTCACAACATGGACCACCACTGAAGCCGAATCTATCGCAAAAAAAAAGAATCGATTTTACATAACTTTAACAGGGGAAATGAAAATGCAAGAAAAATGTCCCAAAACGGAAATTAAATCATACGACAAGGATTTATTTGTATGAAAAACGTAAAAAGAAGCCATAACAGACTGCTCTCTGATTTGCAAGCTACACGCGTAACTGAATAAGATTCCCTTTTTATTTTAAAGAATTATGTACAATATATAAATGGAGTGTAAGGAATATAAATGGGCGATAAGAAAGCTGAGTACAGAGTGAATTTGAACACGTTGATTCAGTACTTGAGAGGAAAAGGCGTGGAAAAAAGACAAATGGTTTAAAAACGGCTATAGACAGAGATAAGTAGAGTGTGTGCAGTGAAAAATGTGGGTATACCGTAATTGACTAGATGAAGGTCTACAGTAGGATGAACGCTTTTTATATAACTCATACGTCCCTCTTGGGAAAAATAATAGGACCTTGTACGGTTTGCTTTTTGTGAGCTTCAGAAAAAGGGTTATAATAAGGAACAAAGGCGTAGGTTACCCGTTTTACTTACACAATAATTGTACTCAGAATTTTCTTATGCGTTTTCTAAGTAAACAACGCTTGAATTTCAGCTTTGTGCTGTAGTTAATAGTGTGTAGATGTTTATGACCAAAAATAATACTTTTTTATATATACATGTAACATTCAAGTTACTACTATGTTTGTGTTTGTGTTCATAAAATGAAAATGTTAGTGGGGTGATGTTCTTTGAATCATTGAACACGTACGCGTAGAATTAATTGCTAACAGCGACTGGACTAAATGCAATGCGTTGCGTTTAAAAAAAAACTTGGAACACTTCAAAAAATGAATGATGAATTTTTTGAAAATAAAACAAAAAACGTAGAGAGTTGAGTTAAAACCTTAAATGAATCTCAAAAACAAAATCTTATGTTAGATTTTAAAACCTATAATATCAATAAAGTCGCTTTTAAGACACAGAATGAATAAAAAGTTATGGGTAAGAAACACAATTGGAAAAAACAAGTACTAAATTAAACCGATTAAAATTGATAACTACATTAAAGCCTTTCATGTACCTAAACCTTACAATATTGTTGAAAGTAGTGGTAGGTACGTTTTAAAACAGTCTTCACAAATCCCTGAGAAACGTAATTTATTTATATAAATACTCCTTAATGTAGACAATGCAGACACTTAAGAAATAATTTGTCTCAACAGGATATTTACCTGAGCTACTCGGCGCACAAGTATAGTTGCCAGAATCTCGAGTTGAGGCGCGTGCTATGAGCAACCGACTGGTGCGAGTGCGTTGTTCCGTCTCAACGCTTATACCGCCCCTTTGGGCGTAGTTCACGACGTTGGATCCTCGGTACCAGTAAATGAAACTACAAAACATGTAGAAAATGTCATCATAAAACTTACAGTCTGATAAGTTCAAGGTAATATACTTTACGACACACGTTTTTTATGTTAGTATTTTGCACAAAAACTATATAAAAATGAAATAAATATTCGCTTTATTGTAGTGTTTTATGACTTAGATGAAATTATGTGTTTTCTATGTTTACCATCTCAAGAAAGGTCTGATTCTACGCAACATTTGGCATATAAACTTAGGAACGTAAGATACAACTTGATATCTTTCGAAAGTGATATGTACATTAAATAATTAATGTTAAATATTTTAAAATGGTAGTGAAATTAATTAAATTAATTAAACTGTCAAAAGACACAAACAAGTAGTCGAGTGTCACACACGTGTATGCAACAGTTACGACGGACTATAAAAGAGCGAAGGAGCGAATTCACTGAAGATAAAGCTAATTTTGGTCTTACATGAAGATGGTAAATTTTATTTCTTTGTGTTGTATTAAGGTATCGTTCTCAATAAAATGTTGAACTATTTACTACTACTAATACCTGGGTGGATCCGGTGCGTGTCTGGCAATGCAAGTGAGGTTGATATCAGAGCCCGCTCTCACGAACAATTCCGGCCCCGAGAGAATTTCTGCTTTTGATACTAAAAACAAACGATAGAACGAAAATACCAAATTACTTAAACACTATCCAAACACTTAGCAATAAAATAGTAATAGTAGTCTACGTGAGAATTTCCTTAGACGGTATAAGGTGACGAAAACGGTGTTGCACGCTACATGGCAATCTAACTTTGTAAAAGCAATTTAGTTCTAACGCCCAGGTCAGTTTCACACAACACTATCTGAAATTATTGCTGCGCAAGTTTGGACTATCCTCTGTTTCAAGTCATATATTTACTTGGTCTATTTAAAGAAACAATATATTTAAGTTTATTTACATAAATAGTTTCAGACTCGTGAACCTTCTGAGGAATTTATTTGTAATGTATGTGGATAAACTGATTTAGTGTTTATTTAGGTATTTACACACAAATCGTTTGAGAGAAATTACAATAACATTTATTATTGTTAACATTATGAATAGTTTTATAGAAACTGATGCTCGATTAAATAGTAATTTATGTTTTAATAATATTAGCCAAATCGTTTACTGAGTCAAAGCGAAGTCAGCGATCAAAGAAAATACTTGTCCATTACTAAATATAATATTATAAAGAAGTAAAGTTTCGATCAGCTCCTGCAAGTTCTTTCCCTAACACAATGCGACACCATTAAGGAGTAACATAGGCCATATTTTATTATGATTAAACAAAAAATTCAATCAAAATAATAGTATTTACAAATTAAGTCGAAGAAAAGTGGGCGGTTAAAATAAAAGTATTTTTATAAATACTATGTAGATCTAGGTGGTACGTAAGTATGCTCGAGGCAAGAATAAAAATAGTCTCAATTTTGTATAATGCTTTACCTTCGAATATATTTGTACATAACTTGTTATTATGTATCGGTACACAAACCTTTTCTATTACTTTTGTTTTTGATGAGAGTATTAAAAGAATCTAATGTAACATATTATTTATCATTTAAATGTTAAGCACCTCATTGTAAGGATATTTCTATAACAAATAGTAATACGTGTTGCTTTTCACATTACACACATAGTCTAAATTAAAACGAGACTGTTTAGTAAATACACCCGACACTGATTAAAGCTTATCACATGTTTGTATTTCAAGTTGATTTAGGTTATATCATAATGCAACAGTTTCGAGAAATTAATATCTACGTATCAAAAATGAAAGCTGCTGATAGATTCTACGTTATTTTACCCATGAATCATATTTATTGACAGTGCAATTTTAAAGCATATGAATGTTTGTGTAGCAATTTTAAATATACAACAACATTTGTGGTTTTATCACCGGCAGATATTAATTATTATAATTACAATAGTATACAAATTGAAAGGTAGGAAAGCTTATAAAAGCTATTCCATAGTTTAAAAGTGGTATGAAAATTATTTTTTATCAGACATTATTCGTTAAAAATATCGTTTTTCTACTAATTAAATAAACGAATGATGATGGAAATAAAGCAAAATGATCCTATACTCAGTTTATATTAGATATTTAACTCCGCAATAACGTTTAGTATTTGTATGTGGAACGTTGTGTTTTTAAAATACTGTTCTCATGAAGTTTTATTCTTACCTACAACGGTGAGCCTGAAAGACAAACTAATTTTAGGTTCAGTAGACACTTGGCACTCGTAGGAGCCTGAATCGCGTGGTTGCGCCGGCGCTACACGCAACGTCCATTCATCCGAACCATCAGTATGTAACGCTGCAAAGCGAGCATCACTGCTGTATGTGTGCACGCCAACTGTTAGGATGTGAAGGTCTCGTTTTCGGATCCATGAAACCTGAGGGCAAATAAAATATGCTTTCATTAACACATTCACGCAACTTGTGATAGTTACCAACAAAACTATCTTTTCATGACTTAAAGTTGAGAGACGGACTCAAAAGGCAGTAATTGTAGGTGGTGTGAGTCAAATAGATAGAATTACAGCTGCAGACCCTCATATCATCATTGAGGGAAAATTAATAGACAGAGTTTTCGAGGTTCGCAAACTTGGAATAATCATGGATCCAAAGCTGCAATTTGAATGTCACGTTAACAATATATTGAGTAATTGCTTTTACCGTTTAAAAATTTTAAACAGAATACGGCAGTTTCTCAGCACTGACCTGCGAAAGAATCTGGTGGATGCACTAGTGCTATCGAAGCTCAATTATGGCGACGTAGTGTATGGACCGTGCCTACTAAAGCGTTCGGAGAGGCTGCTGCAACGGATTCAAATGCGTGTGCGCGTTTTTGTTTTGACATACCGCGTTGGATCCATGTTACGCCATTTATAAAAAATAACAAACTTTCAATATGGCTTCTAGAAGAAAATTGCACTTCGCCACCTTACTATTTGGAATATGGAGCCAGAAGTCTAAATATCTGTTTGACAAATTGCTTTGGACGCAGGTTAGTTACTGTTATCCTGTTAGGTCATCAGTTCACATCTTGAAAGTGCCTACTCATCGCACAACAGAGTTTAGAGGTGCTTTAAGTACGCGGCCACAAAATGTTGGAATGACTTGCCTCCATCAATGCGGAAATTTGAAACAGCTTTAACATTTAAGACTAATTTAAAAGCGATTTTATTAAACCAACAGATTGAATCCTAATTTAAAATAGCCAAGTATTTAAATCGTAATAGATGCACATTGCAGGCGATGTCGGTTCATTGTTAACGATACTCTCAAAATCACTTCAAATAAATTATCAAAAAAAAGTTGCGAAATATAGTTAATTGGTTCTGAAACACAAATCTTGATTTTGGTTTGGCTGGTCTTGATAAGCTTATAACCAATACGGTGTTGCTGAAAATCCGCGCTGCACCGTAAACGATGCAGCACTATGCTGCCGAACATCTGTTTTTAATGTAAACTGCGACGCGACTCTGCAGCAAGTGTTTTTGTTAAAATATTAACTATATAACAACACGTATTACCTATCATTTTATTTACTACTTAACTGTTAACTATTTAACTGCTTTAGTTAATGTTTCAATGCTGTATTATGTATCAATGCCTATTAATTTCTTTTGTGTTGCAATGTCGTTGAAATAAATTATTTTCTTTCTTTCTTTGTAGTATACTTGCAGTTTTTGAGAACCAGGGGTCCATGTTACAGCAGTAAACAACCATCAGGTAGCTCGATTGATAGCTTGCTATTCTGTACCATAAATAAAGTATGGCGTAGTGGCCTACTGCGTTGAGTATTGTGGATTCAAATCTCACATTGGCAACACTTTGTGTGATCCACAAATTGTTGTTCTGAGCCCGGGTGTTCTATGTTCGTTTCATGTAAAATGTGAAACGAACATAGAACACCCGAAATGAAAATAGAACGAACATATGATTGTAAAGTTTAATTTAATTTAAAAGTTTTTATTGTAAAATATGTTTTAAAGACGGAGGTCTTAAAAACATATTTTACATAAAAACATGCATAACGGGATACATTTCTACTATGGGAGCTGTTTTTATGAATTTAATTTTTTTTAAGGAATTAGAAAGAAGGGATGAAAAATATCATCAGTATAATAACAAGTGAAAGCTCAAATAGTTAAAGAAAGGACTTAATTTGTGATACAACACACACAAATACCATACACTGTAATTTAATTGCCTCAGAGCAGTTTTACAGTCGTCTGCACACAATCAAAATTAAAAAATAACCAGTGTAATACTACTTATTAAGTGGTCTTCTAGTTAAAAAGGTGTAAAGACAAGTATTTTCGTAGAAAACAAAAATGACTTTGCAATTTTCTTAATAGAGACATAACATTCTTTAAAGTAACACCAACCTTCCCGACATTTTTGTAATTTCTGTTTTCAATTACTTGCAAGTATTATGCTGCTATGACAGTGGACTTAATACGACTGGAGATAATTAAAAAGTAAATTGATTTTTTTAATAAAAGAAGTAGCTGCTTGCACTCCGTTCAGTACTTTCGTAGAAGTTGACATAATCTTGTATTATAGGTAACTAGCTGAGCCCCGCGGTGCTACACGTGGTACAAAGATATTGTGTGAATTCTATCTTAATAAATTGTAGCCTATGTGTTATTTTGATGTATAAGCTATATTATTGTAAAGTTTTATTAAAATCCATTCAACAGTTTTTACGTGCAAGAGTAACCAATATCCACCCATACTTACAAGCTTTTGCTAGCTTTATAATAAAGTAGTAGGATAGACCGTTCTCAGATTTTACTGTTATAAAAAGCAATTTTTAGTGTAGCAAGATTTTAATGTTCCAATTAAAAAAGAGCTTTGAGTCTTGTTTGATTAAAAAATTAAATTCAGTAAACAAATATGTAACTTGTTCTACTGAAACTCCAAAACAAGTTTTTATATAAATAGTAATGAGTAAAGTTTACACAAATATAAACTTCTTTAAAAGAAAAAATGTTAAAGTTATTAACTATTTTTATTAATTCAGCTCCTAATAAATTTGAAGGTTACTCTGTCTGTCTATCTGTTACGCTTTTATGGCTAAACCGTTGCACCGATTTCAAAGAAGTTTGGTACTGACATATTTTCATTCTTCATTAGGAGGACATAGGCTGCTCTTCACCACCATAAACGATAAACACGCGCCCCCGCTCCCCAGCCACAAGCTATAAAACTTATTAATAAAATATATTTTAAATAGAGTAAAACAAACAGTGTAAACTAAAAGCATGTCAATAGAGTAAACCAAAGACTGTAGCTCAAAGTATCCCTAAAGCCCTGTTCTACGCAACGACACTAAATCAAAATATGCTGGTACGGTAACAAAGCTGCTTAGTAGTGAGGCGGTCGTTTTAAACAATGTTGGTCCACATGAGCCTTCAATTAAATGCAACGCTTACCAAGAAGAGGCGTCGACCGTGGTACTGCACCACTGTAATTTGTTGTTCTGCAAACTTTGCGATGTTGGCAAGATAACAAGAAGCGAGACAGAACAAACAAACGTGTATAAAGATTTAACAGAATTCCGGACTCAAAGTAAAGTAAATTCCTAAGTAAGGACACACTCATTTTATAATAAAAGCATTGAGCTGAAATATTCTTTTGTTAAAATATGTTTGAAAATGTACTTACTAGGTAACTAAATCATCTTTATATGCATTATCATTGTAATAATTAAAATAACTACTAATGAAACAGTTTAATTTATTTGAAATATCTATTACATTTTCAAAACAATTATTTAAATAAAATGACTGTAAATTAGTGCGAAGTTGTAAGCATAATTACTGCTGCAGTCGTGAATAATGGAGCATTGTACGTTCATTGTCAGACAATCTGTTTTAGTATGTAATTACTAAATGGTGTGGTCACAATATAAGAAAATAATTTTAAAAATTCATGTTTCAATGTCTGGTTTAAAGGAATTTAATTGAATTTTCCGCTAATAGTTTAGTTTATTTGGGAAAGACCATGATTTTGACGTTTTAAAAATATAACACCAAAATATATTTTGAAAATATGAAATAACACATTATAGAGTATACACCGCAACACGAGAATTATATATATTAGATAAGCCCGTGGTTATATTTGAGTGATTATTTTATATTTCTAACTGAAGTTATGGATGAATCCAAATAAAAATTATTTAAATCATATTTCATCTTCATTTGCTCCAAAAATGTGGTCAGTATTTAATAGAAACTAAAGATAAGCAAATCCTCATTCACATAGATAAGTTTGACTACCTACTACTTTTAATACAGGAAAACCGAATTTTTAACGTACTTTTTTCCCTTGGCTCGTTGATTGGATCCACGATCTGTACCGCTGATGCATATCACGCTACTCTAGATGAAGCAATCAATATGCAGTAATAAAACATGCACTCGGGTCTGATCCATTTTTAACAGACTTAAAAAAATAGGAGGCGGAATTTCTCAATCCGACAATTTTTTTATGTTTGTTACCTCAAAACTTTCGACTGGCGAGCCGATTTGATCATTTTATTTTTTTTATTTGAAAGCTGGTGCTTGCCATTTTAATTTAGTTCAGTTTTGACAATGTCATCCGTGAGAAAACTATATAAGACGTAAATTTGCAATATGTATATGCGTGACAAATAGAGGAATAACTCAATATCACGCCAACCGATTTCAATGGTTCTTTTTTTATTTGAAAGCTGGTGCTTTCCGTGTGGACATTTCAATTTTGTCCAATTATTGAAGTAGTTTTTTTTGTTAATTTATTTATTATTAAAAATGTTCTAGTCTGATCGTCACAGGGTTTGGTTTATGGTTTTAGCTGCTAATAATCGCTTACTTACTTTTTTTGTATTCTTAAAACTAATTCAATGAAGTCATATAAGAAAAAGTATTATATGGGGCTTTATGAACGCAATAAAACCCAAAACAATGATCAGAATTCTTTACTGTTTGTCGATATGTCCGTTTGTCTGTACGTTGCTACACGCTTATATAGAAAATGACTTAACCAATTTGAATGCGGTATTCACTTATGAGTTGCTATTTTCTCCACTTAACAATTAGTGTTTGTTTCATTTCAATCGGTTCAAAATAAGAAAAGTTATGAGAACCATCGCGATAACCGAAATTTAAGCGCGCGGATCCACAGACAAAAGGTAGTCTAGGTAATTAAATAAAATGAAAACCAGAAATAAAGCACGTCGAATCTATTTATCTAGTTGAAGAATTATAAAACTCACACAGAAACAAAAAAATATCTTTGACCAAGAGAAAAGCTGCCTCTGTTAAACTCCCAAAACAGATTTTGTACAGCTATTATTTCGATACGTGTGGAATATCTATATTAATTATATTAAATCGAAGGTAACTCAGTCTGATTTTCTTATACGCTTTCACCGCTAAAGCTACAGCATCGATTTCAATGACATTTGGCAAATAGTTATGTACTTAAGTTTTTGAATAAAGACATAAGGCTTACCGCGATAATCGGCATACACGCAAGCAGAGCCACAGACAAATGATATTGTTTGCATAAATAATAGAGAACATATTCACATCAAATGAAAAACAAAAAAATTGTATTCGAATTAAAAATACACACATTAAGCCACAGTAAAACCTTTAAAAGTTAGATGTGTTGTGGAATCAAAGGCAGAAAAAGGTTTTTATAGGACACGTGACATAATAAAAGGCAATCGTGTTACGATATTGAGAAAACGGACGCGTCTACAACCTGATTTAGACCCCAAAATGACAGGATAAAGGAATCAGTAACATGGATACAGTAATCACATTGCGAAATAGTGGGATTCAGGTTAAATTATAGATTTAGGCAAGTAATATTGTGGGTGGTAATAAGAATTCTTAAAGGGGAAATTAAAATATTACCGTTCTTTGTAAATTTTGTTCAGCTCAAGTAGAGATGCCACCCGAATACTTTTCTTTGATTCTTATATCAAAATTTAATTAAGATGTTAAAATGACTTATCCCTAATCGTCCTCAGACCGCTTCATCCTTTACGATTTCGGAATAAAAATAATTTTTAAATATTAATTAAACTCCTAAGAGGCTTTTAAATTATGAAATACTTAGAAAATCAAAATGGTTTTGAATTATTTAATGAATTCATTATTTTATTTGCTCGTGTTTTGGTCGTAATTATGACTTATTGATAGCAAAATGGAATCAGATACGAAGTATTAATTTTAACAACTTAGATATTTTGAAAACTGTTTAATTTCAATATAAGTAAATAAATGTATGTCATTCAAGTATATTTTGTTTCAAATAAAAAAAAAAAAGATAATCACTTACCATCAGGCGATACATCTGCTCGTTTACCCCCTATTCAATAAAAAAAAATCTATTTTGTACCGTGGGAGACCCATGCTTCGGCACGAATGGGCCGGCTGAACTGGAGTGATGCATGGTCACAGAAAACCTTTGTGAAACAGAGCTGGCGCTGTGTTTCAAAGAGTAAATGAGGATACCTAGCCCCCAAAGGCCGGCATCGCACTTGTGATGCCTCTGGTGTTGCGGGTGTTCATGGGCGGCAGTAATCGCTTACCATTAGGCGATACCTTTGCTCACTTGCCACGTATTCCATAGAAAAGAAGTAGATCTATAATTTTTTGTCTGATACACAATAATTTTAAATTGTTATGGAACATGGATATGGATCTAGACCACTGGATATAAACTAGTTTAAGGTTAAATATTACTTTAAAATTCTCCTCCAGTTACATACAACAGGTGAAAAGTTATGTGATTTTTAGCTTTTGTTTCTAAAATAAAACACACATACATCTATCTACAGTTACGCGTCAGGTTTCTTTAACATTAAACCCGAGTATATTGCAATAAATCCCCGTTAAATCCTTGTTGAATTTTTCAGTGACAGCCTTACTGAAAATATAACAATGAAATTGTCTACATATTACGGAAAAATTGATTTCTGCCTGGATATTAAAATCTGAGTGTATATCTAAGCATTGCTACTTGCAGATGTTACAGAAATGTGACGTCAAACATCAAAACTATATTCTTTAGAAAAAGAAGACGAGTGATTTTTTTTATCTGGTAAAATCTACCAAACCTACGTTCGTTTCAATCTTTTTACTTAAAAAGAATGACAATGACGCTTGCTCAGAACATTGGTCGTATAAACCTGTCCTGATTATCTTTTTTTCGGATGTAATAATATATAATTAATTCAGTAAACCTAAAAGACTATCACTGGAATTAAACACAAACTTACACTGGAAATAAAACTAGGTAAATGCATTCTAGACCCATTAATTTCCTGCTCTTAAAAGTGAAACGTGTTCATTACATTTAAGTGGCACAAACTTTGAATACGGAGTACAGCAAACAAAAGAATATTAATTTTATTTTTGCCAATGATTCATGGTAAAAACAAAGCATTATACATACAATTAAATTGAGAACTTCCTCATAAAATCTCTTAGAACGTAAAATATATTCACTATTACTAATATATACATTATTATTCTATTTGAGGTTGATAAATAGTTGATTTTTTTATTCGCTACAGCGATGCTAGTTTCAGATCCTCTATACAAACCTATAAAACAATGTTATTGGCAATCCAACAAAGAAAAGTCTTTGTTTATGACTAAAAGTTATCAGCTTGTTTTAGTTGTGCTACAGGTACTATTACAGGTCTAGTTTTAGTTCTATATGATTTCCACGGCTTTACATATAGAAAATATCAAATTCTAGTTTCTAAACGTGTCAAAACCTTGGAAACCCTTTTACTGTCACGTTCACAAACCAAAGAATATTGGGTAATTCGTCTTCATCCACTTTCAAGGGATATATATCAGGCCTTTTTAACGGGCTCCATACATAAATTTAGTTTTATACCACATTTCGGAACAATCACGTACGGGTTTGTATAGTTCGCATTGAAAAACGTGACGGGTCTCCTCATATATGTATACGCTTCATACAACTTAGGTTTCCTGATTTCTGTCGGTTGTAATAAATTAAACGTTACGTTTTTAAAGTGAAAACTTTTTTAAGCGCGTCGAGCACTATTTAGGTAAAGAAAAATCCGTTTTTGGTAGGGGAAAATATTATGAGATCGCATTAATGCGTTACCGACATGCTGACGTCACAAAACTTATTTAACCGCATTGAGCACTTTTTGGCAGATGAAAATCTTATGAGTCCGCGTCACCGCGACACCGACACCGTCAAGTTGTAAGTTTTCTCTTCTATCGGCAGTCATTATGACTGCCAATTTTTTTTCGTGAAATTATGTCATAGAAATCTTCACTGGGTTTTATGTACTCTATGGGCCTCTGGTATTCTTACTCACTCTACACTACACTTACTGAGGATACCGGAGGCCCATAATCCAACCCTTCCCCTCATCCCCCTCCCCATCCCCCAAGGCCGGCAACGCACTTGTGATGCCTCAGGTGTTACAGGTGTCCATGGGCGGTGGTAATCGCTTACCATCAGGTGATACGCCTGCTCGTTTGACCCCTATTCCACAAAAAAAGAACTTCAATACTCCTTAGAACTGTTAATTCCAACCTAAAAGAGGAAGTATTTGAAAACAAATTTGCTGACTGTTTATTTATTTCGTAGCCGCGGTTTTGCCCTCTCACGATGTCTACATTTTGATGACAAACAGTCTTCGAGCTCCCTCTTAAGTAGATTGCTTATAGAGCACCGTATAAGTTTTTCAATGCTGTATATTTTATAATTTATCTTCAAATAAAAAGATTTGTATGTTTTTAAAAGTACTCGTTTCAAACCACGGCTTTGCTCGCTTTCAATTAATTTTATATCCTTCAGGAGCAGTAATAATTTCTAGATAAATTTTACCCTGAGTGTACAAGCATTCATGATAAAGATGCTTTAAAAATCCTATGAAACTAGATTAAATTTCTAGATAACCCTCTATGAAGAATGAACAGGTCCTGAATTTAATCATTAAATATTGTTTCAAAGTATACTTTGAATATTGTAACTGATAAAATGCAGAATTTAATCTTTACCGATATGCTTTTTGGACTAGTGGTAAAAAAATCCTGACTGCTAAAAGCCAGAGGTCCAGGTTCCATTCTCACCCAGAAAAAATCTTTGTGTGACAAACACGATCGTTTGTTTTGTGTCTGTGCGTAATGTAAAGTGTAAATAAATGTCGCAGGTATATTCTCAAAGCGTGTTATTGACAATCTACCGTTTTATTACAATATTACTAGTGATATTGTAATATCCCGGATTTGGCTATATACCTGCGATATATATAAATATGTTAATTAGCGTTCTGGTTACTGTATTACAGGTTAATTTTAGTTTGGGTACAGTCGGCCGTGTGAGGATATAATTTATTATTGTGTACAAAACACTAACTTGCATGAATACATAACATTTTGAGTACATTGTGAACTTCGAGAGCATTGGCTGGTTCTAAAAAATAATAATATGATATGCATAGAAACCACTCGTTATATGTAAGCATAAACAAGCAATGCTTGGTTTATTAATTAGTGTTATAATCAATATTAGAGAGTAAAAAGTACAGCAATTATTTAGTTTTTTAAGCTTAATCGAAAATACATTATTAATTCTTGTTTTTGGGAGTACAATTTAGGAACTCATTTAGATTGTTCCGAAATATATATTTAGGAATTATATTACCCTTAGGTAAAAGTTAGGAAATTTAAAACACATTTTATTACAATTCATCACGATTTAGATACACATGCAGAAATTTGTGATATGTTTTTAACATTTTTATAATAAGTATTTAAATATGACAGCCGCTAATTTTCTCTAACTTTTAAACCGGTAATAGGAACTCAAATAGGTATGAAGTTCAGTTAGTTCCGACGTCCATGAAAATAATTGTACATTTCTATATAGGTACTCAATAAAGAAATTGTCTCAAGAAAACGCTCCAGATGCACCTCTAGGCTACCTCATTACTTGTGTAAGTTAATTGAAACATAAACCGTACCTCTCTTGGTTGCTTATATAATATATTATAATTTTTAATTTCCATGTTTTATCGCCATCAGTATGTAAAGGTTTGTTACAAGTACGACTAGACTTCTAATATGATAACCTGTGTAATATTTTGTAAACAATTCAACCACATCCCTGGTTGACCTTTAGCTAGCAGGTAAAAAAATTATTACACACAGTTATGCGGGCGATCTGAATACCAAATCCCAAACCCGGGAGACCCTTACCTCTTTAATCTGTTTATTAACCTAAAAATCCAATGAATAATTCTCTCAGAACGCCCAATAACTGCTGTTCCATTGTGACACTGAGTCATAAACAGCGAACGCCATTATTAACCAGCCTAAATCGTTATACAGTATTTTATTTCACCGAAATAAAACAAAATCGCCTTTGCTGTGGCTGGCTATGTTCCAAAATGTGTGGTTTCACGGGCCTCGACCCAATTCTCTTTGCTTTATTCGACAGCAACGCTCACGCGACATTTCCTATTGCACTTACAAGGGCTTGTACGGAAAATCAAATCCCACATACAAACTGCTAAGTCGCATTGCCAATATACGCCCCAAGCAAGGACTTCGGTAAAGATGTCTAATAGAATTCCTTTGCCGTTTTATTACTTGCGCGCTTTGTTGAATTTCACTTAGTGGATCCACATTTTTTCCTGAACTGTATGAAATGTCTTTTCTGAGTTGGCGTTTTTCGATCTGCTTGCTTAGGTAGAAGCAAGTAGTTCAAGAAACGCGTAAAAGAAAAATCTGTTATATGGTAAGTTAATTCTTAATATCACTCAAAGGAACATACATTCGACAGTAGAAAGCAAACTGAACGTAAGATAAAAACATTTGCTTCATTTATTGTTACTAACTGCTTCTGGTAAAGCATTTCCGGGCAATAAACTCATAATTGAAAAGTATTTACGGTCTCTCGTAACCCTAATTTCAGTCATTACGGATGTCAAAAGGATTAAGTACGTCCCATCCTTTTTTGCTTTTATTTAAAGTACCCATTTTATAAGCGTTTAATGTTTTATTCAGAAAATGGTACGGATCTGGTAATTATGCTTGTATTTTCTTACTTGTTCATACGGGATTGAGAATATATTACAATGTATTCGTGCCTTTAGGTCCACAATGCAATCGTCACGCGTTGCCGACAAATAGAGCTTTTGCTGAATTTACTCAATTTATATGGCAACTGTGTTTCAAAATTATGACTGAGCTATGCGGCGAAGTTTTACCAAAATGTTTGACGTTGAAATCATAATGTTATTTATCGTTAGCGAAATTATTAAAACAACCATCACCATGTTGGAACAGCATATATTATGTAATAAACCTGTTTCGGAATTTATTTAGTTAACATGTTTCCGTTTTTATGTACGTCTCTGTTGAATAATAAGGTACTTGTTTAGAAAAGTTAGTATAATATAACACTTTATTGCGCAATTAAATACTTGTTCATGGAGTAATAAACGTAGATATGATGCTATAGTTCAAAATGAAAACCAAATCTAAAATCAACAATAGAGAGATAGCGTTACGAAAATAAAACCGAAGGGGAGCGGTTTTATTGTAACTGTTCTAATACAATAAAATAGTTCGGGATGTTCTAGTTTTCAGGATACCTTGAGACAAAACCGAAAGAAGAGAAATTTTAGCAAATTGACTTGATATGAGGTTTTATCATTTCTACCACATTTATTTAAGAAAAAAATATATTTTGTTTTGATTATACATCCTTGTTTAATATAAACTATAAGGAGTAATAAAAGCATAAAATGAAACTTAATATTTTATTACTTAGATTTTCTTCATTATCATTTGCAATTTATCCGAGTTATATAAGCACTGGGTCACCTGAAACTGATTATTGGATTAATTGTATTCAAATTTAATCACAGTATTGTATTCATAAAACTTATATAAAAACAAGTGATTTATTCAGAAAGGTTTTTTTCAAACAAATTTTTATTACTTGTTAATAAAAATTATTTAAAGCCCTTTAATTTGATACCCATATTGGGCGGGTTGTTCAGGAATATGTGAGCTACTGTTTTGTTACGGCGGCCGTTTTTGATTAACAATAATACCGATTATATATAATTGCATTGTTATAAGAACTAAAGAGACATTTCAAATAGCTGCTCAATCGGAAATCAGGGAGCGATTCAAATTTGACTTGCTAAATTTGTTTTTAGGCAAACATCGGGACAGTTGAAACTAAAAAGAAAAGCTTGTAAAACCTCTTCATCCAACAATAAAAAAATATAATTTATTTTAAAGTTTAGAATTTTCTTGAATTTTTATACTTGCTGTTATCTTTACAAGTTGCTATTAATGCGGCTATGCGTATTGGCAACTAAGCCAAGATCCTAAAAGGAAGGAAGGCTTTTTGAAGCATGATGAAGGGGATTTTGTTTTCTCACATACCGTCAAAGCTCGTCCCAGATATGCTCAGTTGTATCAACATTCACTATCTAACAAATACTTACACAAACATTCAACTATATTACTGCCAACCATGCCACTATAATTGAAAGTACTTCCTATTTGTATGTTTATAGCTCAAAAACTTAACATTTCCGAGCAGTTGAACACTCAATTCCAATATGTTATGCATAAACGAGAAGCATTCTAACCTAAAACTAATCAGCAACGTAATTGGTTTCATAGAAATCACTAAAATAATCTGACGACTTGGAAAGCGTAAACAAAATATAAATCAAATTTACGGACCTTAACAGCCGTGTAGTGTGCCGGCAATGGCATCAGACTGGCTTGAAACTAAATCAATTTTGTTGTTTAATTATACGTATAAATTTTAAATTAAAAGTAGAATAATGTTTTAAGCTCAAAGGTTGTTTACATAATAATATTCAAGTTTTTTTTCAACGAAAACGAGCAGACGTATCGCCTGATGGTAAGCGATTACTTACGCCAAAAAAAACAAGCCCGCAACAACGGAGGCGTCACAAGTGCGTTGCCGGCCTTAGGGGGATTATGAGGGGGATGGAGGAAGTGGTTGGAGTATGGGCCTCCGGTAACCTCACTCACGCGGTAACACACAGCGCAAGCGCTGTTTCACACCGGTTTTCTGTGAGGCCGTGGTATTAATCTGGCCGTGCTTGCCCATGCATGCCGAAACGTGGCTCTTCCACGGTGGGCTCTCTCCTGTAAAAGCTTCATTCAATTCTTGTACGTAATTTCTTTTCAATGGAAGTACCTATGTTCTTCATATGATCTGATGGTGGTATAATATATACTTAATATGATCATCAATTATGCTCAGTGTCATTGCCGCATATATTCGTCAGTAGGAAATCTAAAATTATAAAATTACGTAAAATAATGTCATAGTCATCTCAGAATTAAAGTAAAGTCCACTTTTCAAAGCATAAGTCATCATTTCTGTACAAATGCTTTTCATAAAGTGTAAATTAGAAAAACACGCTTCTAAAAAAGTTTATCTAGTGTCAGTTACTCAATTATAAGTAACATAAATATTATTAAGGGGATACAGGTTGAAGGTTTAACGGGACACCTTGTCGAATAGTACTCTGACATACTGTTATGCTTTAATTCAATAAAATTGAAACAAGTTTGTTTAAAAAGTGTTAACAGTCTAACTCTTATTGCATGACCAAACAAGTCATCATCATATCTACGCACGTTTTCTTTAATATTAGCTAGTATTTTTACATAGTATTACTAAATATTAACCGAATGAATAAAAGACTTGGTCGATTTCTTTAACGACCAAGTAATACTTGAAATGTTTCCATTTTCAGAAAAAAGACAATTATGGTAAGGAAAGAAATTAGACTTAATAGAAAGAGTCGCAATTTCGAATGAGAAACGAAACTAAAACTTCAAAAGCTCCTAGGAGCTGGGTTTGCGTAGCTTTATGACACTTCTTTGATTGATAAAAAAATGAAATTTTGACTTTAGCGCCGTTGTGCACTTTTTTATGATGGGCAAAAAATGTTAAGCTCGCTTCAGGATACGTGACCTGACCGAAAATTCATAATGCTATGTTTACACGCCGAGAACTTGGCAGTCAGTCACAAACTACAAACCAGTGTTGCCAACTATTTTTTAGAGGTATTCGTATCCTTTTTTTTCCGTGCGGATATCCCCTCGGATACCACCTCCTGGTGGCATGTCGGACTAGAACCGACCAAAACCGCAAGCCATCGTGCGTAGCCCCAGGCTTGCGCTTATGGAGGACGGAGACCATTTTGTGATCTCCAGTTAGAGGGTCGTACACTAGACTAGAAAATATAATGTATTTTAATAGCGCAATTATATTTCAATAAAACAAAGTAAATAATTTTGAAGCGGTCCGTAATCGTAATTTTGAATTAATATTTATCATTTAAGAAACATGAATCTTCATTAAGCATTAAGATTTATAACTGAATTTTCATATTTTAAGATATGCGAAAAGTTAAATAGATATATTCTAAAACTCATATGAATAAAACTGCGATTATGGTGTCATTTCCTTAGATTTAAGTTTAAAATCTCGAATTTGTATATGGTTAAAAGTTATTCTCTACCGTCATTATTAAGCTCTGATGCTAAAAATTCTCGATTTCAGTTGATTGAAATCTTAACCTTTATTAATATGTATGTACAATATGATAGTTTCAGTTGCTTATAGCATTAAAATAATTTATTGCTAGTAATTCATGCTAGTAATCGTACATAAATAATTGAAGTTTTAAATGTATCGATTCCTTTCCAATCGATACTTTTGACGCCTCGTACAACGTACAAGAGCAAAAAAGGTCGTATAAATACCTAGAAAAAATCTAAAAACACGCTTTTATAAATAAACCAAACTAAAAAGATTCTTTTTATAATTCAAACTAAGGATAGAGTGATAAATAAAATAAATTATTTTAATGAAAAAAAGCGTTAGAGTGAGATCCCAGTCACCCCAGGCTTAAGTCATTTTTTACCTTTGATAACTCGCTAACTGTAAAATGGACCTGTTTGCAGCTTTGCGAGAATCCATTCCTTTCTGAGTATATGTTTGACTACGGATCCTAAGAATTTCATCTTTCTTAAACTGTGACATTTTCCCAATCTTGGAAAAGGTGGGATCCTTTTTGAAAATATCTCGATAATCTCGCTTCACGCTTTTTTACATTAAAATAATTAATTTAATCTATGAATTGGTTTAGACATTGACTGGGGACATGGCAATATGTAAAAATAACTACTCCATAAAAATATAAAAATAAAATAAGCCTTTATTACTGTAGCTTAACAGAACGTGATTGACTTTGAATAAAAAAGAAAACTATATATTGATCAAAAGAACATTACGAATATTTTGGGCATCTAACACACAATGTCTTCTTCTAAGTTCTAAGCTAGAACTTGTGTTATGGGTCTGATATAAAACATATATGCTTTTTTTGTAAATAAATACACATTATACATACAAAACATCCATACTCCAATATAAATATTTGCAGATCGTACAAAAATTTGATCCGGCTCGAGAATCAAACCCGAGACCTCAAGCACAGCAATCGGATACGCTACCACTGCGCCACCGAGGCAGTTTATGCTGATGAATTAATTAAATTTTACAACGTGAACATTTTAGTTCTTTGCATTCTATAAAAATACATTATACACAAGACTTAGACGCTAAAAAAATGGCCTTAAGATAGATGTGTCTCTTTTTGTTAGCCGTGAACAAATAAATAATATCCTATCATCTCGGTTTCAGCCTCGTGTAGCAGGCAAAAAACTTACATAAATAAAAAAAAATCCTATATTCCATGTTCACAATGTTAACACATTGTTATATTTTTAGTTACACATAAATAACCAAGGTTATGTACTGTGTAGTATTAGTACAGACCCTTTTCCTGCTTGAATACATCTGAAATGTACTGTGTACAGAAGCTGGCGAATTAAAATGTATTTATTTTTTCGGAAAATTAACTTTTCGCCTTTGATGTCTGTTCTACGAACAAAATTGAAACGTATAAAGTCTGATTCATGTTATATATAACAAGTACGTTATCGGTTTCGAAGCTAGGCATGTATATATCAATTTATTAAGTTGAATAGTGTAGTAGGTATAAAAAATATAGTAATTTTACACAAAACTTAATCCAAGCCTACGTTAAAGTCACTGTTTAAGCTTTTTGTTTGGTTACTCAGTAATACTTATACATCTAAAAATTAATTAAATTTCAATCCTAAAAAACATTTCAGACCTACATAGTTAAAAACCCATTTAAGCATTCTCCACAAAGTTCTAAACAAAATTTATAAATTCATTCTCTGAAATTATAGTACCACAATGTAATTAAATGAAGTTCCTGTGTAACTGTGTAGAGTACTCGCGATTTAATGCTATAATTTTATAGGATTATCATACAAATGTTGAGTTAATTTAGACATAAGCCGAAATCCATAAATTTCCTTTATGCATTATCATTGTGTATTCAACCCGCACACAGTTTTGTTACTAGATTTGAACCAACTGCTACAATCGACTGAATCATTAAACAATGTTTGTAAGTTCGGCTGCCGTTCTAAGGAAATGTATGAATATTTGACGTATATAGATATATTCTGATCACAATATCAGTGTGTATGAGTTCTGATAGCTAGTACTCACTCACAAGGGCAAAAATGTCAAGAAAATAAGAACTTTATTCGTAGCTAAAATACTAAAAAAATATATATAAATACAAAATTTAGTTACGATTTTTTTTATCGAATAGATGGCAAACGAGCAGACGTATCGCCTGATGGTAAGTTATTATTACCGCAACACCAAAGGCGTCACAAGGCCTTTAGGGAATTGAAAAATTGCCTTGGTTTTCAGTGAGGCCGTGTTATTACACCGGTCGACCCGGCCCATTCATGTCGAAGCATGGCTCTCCTATGGTTATATAATAATATAATTACTTAATTAATCAGGGTAATATAATTATAATTTTTAGGCGCAGTTTACATGTTTCATTGAAAGGTATTCTGTATTACCACCCCTATTCATTTCATGGGTGTCGTACATGGTACAATTTTACTGCAAAGAAGAATACTTGAAACAAACTCTATACCGACCCTTGTTATGTAGTAAGCAGAAATTTCGTTTCTAAAAAGAGTTCTGTGACCAGCAGTGGCCTTTTAAATACTGTTGATGATGATTGGACGGTGGACTAACACACGTTAATTAAAAATAAACATTATTGTACAACATACTTGTAACTATAATTAGCTAGGGAATGGAAAAATTGACTTAAATTAAAGGTGCCTTTGATGTGAGACTGTTTTCCCGTGATTAATTAAGCTTCATAATTAACTATAAATTATTACTATTTAACGCTGATTACAAAACAAAGTCCTAGCCGTTAGTATACGGATATGAAAAGTAGACGAAAAGGAATCCAATTAAGCGATTTGATTAAAAAACGAGTATATACATATAATTTATACTATATGTACATACTCGTTTTTTAAAATATCAACGTTTTACACGAAAATGTTTGCAATATAGTGCAGAAATCTCCAAATACGCTTTTAAAGATTTTTTGAATAAACACGTTGAACGTTTTACTGTGAGAAATTGCAGTTTTCTGCAGCAAATGGTTATTGCTTTTGAATTATGATATTATGGTGCATATTTCATGGTTTCATCTTTATATAATACGTCTAAGACTAAAAATGTATACATATTTTAAAAAAAAATATACTTTTAAGTTAAGGAGGTAAAGAGGCAGGCAGGTCATTGGAAGGTAAGTAGTAGACTAAAATACTCAGAAAAACTTTCGAAATAATTAAGTACATACGTATTTTACGAATGTGTGTTTATCCGTTAAGCTTTCACACATTAAGTACCAACTATATGTGAAAACAACAACCCATAATGTCCCACTGCTGGGCTCGGGTCTCCTCTCAGGAGAGGGTTAAGGCCATACGTCCCCACGCTGGCCAAGTGCGGGTTGGGGACTGGCAAGAATACGTTGTGGCTACGTAAACCTTGCCGTTGGATGTTTTTTAAGCCGCCCGAAGGCCTCCAACTAAGCTTCACGACTGTTATCGTATGATAACAACCGAGACCGACTGCTTAACGTGACCTCCGAATCACGGAAACGCTCATGGTAACATGCCACCATATGTGAAGTCTAAGGTATAATATAACTTGGAAATAAATCTAAATGTCCAGGAATTGATATGATTTTAGTCTAGGATACATATTAGGTCTCTTTCTGCGAGCAAGTTATGCTTGCGAAGGAGATGGCGGAGCGGGACCGGGAGAGGCTTAGAATTCTCCCTGTCCGACAGGCTCGGGAACGGGCCAGAAACCGCAGCAACTCAGGCGCCGGAGATCGCAAAATGACCTCCGTCCTTCCTCTATAAGCGCAAGCCTCAGGGTGACAGATGAGGCCACCAGTCACCCTAGCAAAAGCAGGCTAGGGTGGCGGCGCGAGCCCTACAAAATGCTCGCGCCCTTTTCTTTCTGAATAGAATAGGAACGTTAGGGTTCCTGCACAGGAGGGGGCCAACTATAAATAGTGGGTAGCCCGAGGTACGTCGGGTTTCCTTTCGAGGGTGCACCTGGTTCCCCGGCTTCTAGTACCAGAGACGGTGTGATGTTTTTAGCCGGTTCCAGTCCGACATAATAACCAATCATTGGTAAACGAGGGGATTACCGCGTAAAAAAAGGGTACATTATAGAATTTGTGGATATCTTACACACAATTAAATCTACTGAATTAATTGACGCAATCTATAACAACGTAGCATAAAAAATCATTATTTGACCTAAAGTGTTTTAAATTGAAACAAAGTTAGTAATAACTAGGTTTTGCCCGCGGCTCCGCCCGCATCTATTGGTTGTCCTGCTTAAAAGTACCCTAAATTCTTTCTCAAGAATAAAAGTATCCTGAAGGAGTAAAATTTCATTGAAATCGATGCAGCGGTTTAGCCGTTAAGGCGTAACAGATAGATTTACTTCCTAATTCATAATATTAAGAACGGGTTAGCCATAATCAAGTAAAAAAAAAATTGACATATCAGACATCTAACACATAAAACTATCTAGTCCCAAGCTAAGAAGAACTTCTGTTATGTATACTAGACGACTGATATACATACATGGATACTTGTTTTTTTGTAAATACATACTTATTATTCATAGAAAACATCCAAACTTCGAAACAAATATATGCAAATCATACATACATTTGGTCCAACCCGAGAATCGAACCCGAGACGGGTTCATCAAGCAGAGCAGTCGCATACGCTACCACTGCGCCACCGAAGCCATGTCCGCAGGCAGGTCGATTACCATGTTATACTAGTTGACCC
This sequence comes from Hyphantria cunea, assembly GCA_003709505.1. Lineage (NCBI taxonomy): Eukaryota > Metazoa > Arthropoda > Insecta > Lepidoptera > Erebidae > Hyphantria > Hyphantria cunea. Next base: position 1,527,537 of record PKRV01000116.1, read on the forward strand.
TTTCAACTTCGTCTAAACCGGAGGATTGTGATCATAAATACACTGACACGAGATATTTAAAGCCGATATTTCACCCTTTCAGTAAGTTGGTATGGTGTGGTCGGGTTCATGTAAACGATCCGTAAGTATTTAAGCAGGCCAGGGTGGGCATTGTTGCACAATCTCCAGTTATAAAACGCAGCGTAGCCATGGGGTAGCATAACCGTAACTGAGCCGAGAGGCGTTGCAATTTATCGGTCATTGTTAAAGACAAAGGGACTGAGTGCTGAACCATTACATTTTGTCGACACAAAGGAGTAATAATTGTAAGGTATAACATTTTAAAACGTATTCATTTGGTAGCAGTTTCATGTAATAGATTGTATTTAATCTATTTACCTTTAAACTAGCAATTCTTTTATAATTTCAATCTCGGCAACGGCTCCAACGATTTTCATGAAATTATGTATGCAGGGGGTATCGAGAGTAATCGATCTAGCTAGTATTCATTTTCAGAAAATTTAGCAGAATAAAGTACCAGTCATTCCGGTACTTTTAATGAATATACATCATCTCCTTTTTAGTAAAATGAAGTTGCTTCCAGTGTCTTTTCATTTAGATGTTTAAGACTACTTAGCAAATTTTAATATAGTTTTCAGCAATAAATAGAGTTATATAAAGGGAGTTTTATGTGTGTAAAGCATGCATTTTATAGTATAGGAAATCCGAGACTTGTTATAATATCGTCATATTTTTATCATGCATTCATTTAGGATCATCGACTTTCATATTTATAATATTAGTAGGAATTAAATATCTAATTTCTAGTGCAAAACTATTTTTTTTCTACTGAGATGTAGTTTTATTGTAGCATATTAGTATGACGCATATTCTTATGAACATATCTGTCAAAAATAGTCGGTATCTATCCAGAAGTCTGTTGTTTTACTCATCTCTAAGTCAAACCTTTAGAAAACCTTCATATTATTTATAAAGTAACTATACGAAAATAAAACGCTTTATGAGCTCGTTTAGGATTTGTACGTTTTATTGTCGTACCTAAGTATGTATATTTATGTTACAGGGTCTCTGATCTCTAAATAACGAACTTGATAGGGACAGCTCTAGCCTCCAATGATGTCGTAGCTATTTTTATTATATTATTATACTAGAATTCGGTACCAAATTACGAATCATTAATGAAATGGAACGTTTGATAATTGTTGACGATATATTTAGAGCATCAAGGATTACACGTCATGTGACTATATCGATAAAGATTTATAGGTACGAATTGACTCTCCATCCAAACCCGCCTATAGAAGTTTTTACTTCAAAAAGATAAGCAAAGTAATTTTGTTCTGTAAGTATACTTCCTTATAGAACAAAATTACTTTGCTTATCTCTATCTTATCGTCTTGTTCCTATTGATAATAAATAAATAAATAAATAAATCTCTACACATCTAACACACACATAGAAAATAAATAGTTACCTTTGTTTTTGATTTATCTCTTAAACTGAATAAATTATGTTAAGTGATGATTGAAATACTCTCAGAAATATAAAGTAAAAAGGTACATTAAATTCCACCAGGACAAAGGCAGGGAATTGAAAATATCTTAAATATAGTCACTAAAAGCCTTTTTATTAAATTTTATTCATAATAAATTTTGAAATGAATTTATAATGGATTTATATTATAACATTTTGTAGGTACATTAAAATAAAATTTCGGATTGGATTTTTAAAATACTTCAGACGGTAGTTTTAATAAATTCTCAAAATTTCTTTTCCCCGGTAATTTATTTATAATATATGTCTAAAATATTTGGTTAGAAAAGTTTTGATTACAAGTAGTCTTACTTAAGTAAAGGTTTACTTTCTGCAATTCAAACGAGCGTGTCTTTAATAACCCGACTACAGTAAAGCAAAAAGAAAAGCGTAGTGTATGTGGCTATCTAGTCACATTACTAGGTTACTCATTAATGCACTCACTACCTTATATATAGATGTACAGTCTTGTATGCAACACAGTATTATAGCGTGAACCGCCGGTGAGGATAGATGTTTGTGCAAGTCTATGTAACGTACATCTCAAAAAGGAGGATGCTACAGAAGGGTATTATTTATGCCAGTCTACGTATGTTTGTATGTTCCACCGTAGTGCCTGAACTACTGAACCGATTTTAATAAATGAGGTGTCAATAGATTCGTATATTGGCGCGAGTTGTGTAAACTAAAAAAAAATATTAAACGCTTTTTTGTATTCAGGTTATAGTTTTTTAAACTTTATCTTATAAAAATAATCTAAGCATTCCATTTTTTTTTACAAGGTATAGTTTATTTTGTGTCTTATTCTTAGCGGTGCAGGTGTAACGTGAACGATACGTAAATATACCACTTAACAGATACATTTTAAGACACGTGAAAAGAAAATTACGATTACAAATTAAGAACAAAACTACAGAGAAACGTCACACATTATTAGTATTTATACATTTATTTATACTGTTAAGATCAAGGGCTTACGTGTTATTAGGCTAAGATCGAATCCTAATTACTTCAATTATAAGATAAATCATTAGGCTCCTTATCTATAATTGCGATATTTATTCTAAGTGACTAGCAATCGCAATTACTGTTCCAGTCTTGCACGATACATCTATACTAATATTACAAACGTAAAAGTTAGATGTTTGTTACTTTTCCACGTAAAAACTACTCAACGGATATGGATAAAACTTTACAGTAATATAGTTGATACATCAGAACAATACATAGGCTACTATTTGCAGTGATAACCGATATATACGCGAGCGGAGTCGCGGGTATTAGCTAGTGTGCCATAGTCAAAACAAAAAACCAATCAATGCTGAAACATAAAACATTTTATTACCCAACCAAATGCTCCTCAACAATGTATTGTATCACATAATGTACGACTGATAGGAACGTATTCGTTCGGCGTAAAAAAGGTAGTCATTTTTCATTAAAATAAATGGTTTCCCTTATCTGAACATTTCCTAAAAACTTTTCTTTCACACAGTGCGGAGAGGCTACGTTTTCAATAAAGTAGGTAATTACTTACGTACACAATGTCACTTTCACAAAAGCCACCTCACTTTATTCAGGAGGGTGTACGCACCTAATTTTGAAACTGTTCTTGTCACTCCCTTCACGTTGACTTCTTTGTAGGTAACTTACCTTCATCTCAAGTTCATAAGATGGAGGGAATTCTTTAGGGCCCTTAAGGTGCCAAATAAAGGTGATTAAATATCCTTTTTAATAAGTAGATATTAACTACATTCAATTTAAGATTATGTAGAAAAAACAGGAAATTGGGCACTGAGTCTTCGGCGGCGTCATTAATCTTAGTTATCCGTCTCCGAGAAATAAGCCCTAACAGTTTTGAATATATATATATATATATATCCGTATATAAAGGGTACATTATGTACAAATTCTAATAAAACGACTATTTTTGTATTGCTTTTATTTTGTAGTACCGTCTAGTATTAGTTTATAATTAGTTTCTTTAAATATTCCGTTTAGTTTATCCCTGAGTAAGTAGAGTTGTAGTTAAACACACACTCGTTTGTTTTATAAAAATATAAAGAATTGGCACGTAGGTATATTGACCCTCAACGAATTTATAAGAGCTGTGTAGCGATTGTATTATTTTTTTACAAGGCAGTATAAACTATCGCTAAGTCTTATATTGTTTTAAATGTGGCTGCATTAGGGTTTACGATTTCAAAGGAAATCACTGGATTTATACGAATGAATGAAAAAAAATTTGACTAAAATTAATTTTCCGTAGAGGTTATCAACAACTCAAACTCAATAGGGAAATTTTAAGAAAGTATGTAATAAGAATTACATTTATTTAACGCTCAAAGGTGAAAGAATAAATATAAATAATTGCTTGAGATAAAAGTTTTTACCAATGAAGATTTCACTAAGCTAAACCTTTAAAGAAACTGATTCGGAAAGATACGTCGATATTAAAAAACTAGAAAATACCTAGACGGTCACAATTTAAACGATCAAACGAACCCACAAAAAACGTGATCAGCCGATTTAAAAAAGGTATAAAAAAATTCTTCGGTCGAACATTTATAACGATAGTATCCAACTGGGTACTTTTATTTAAAATTATATTATTTGATATTATCTTCTATATTATATTATGGTACTGAATTTATTTATAATTATGTTTATGTATTATAAATATAACTTATTCCTTTATGTTTGTAAGAAACGTATGCTTTACTGAGCTAAATTCTACTTATGCACCATTTAGCACCTACCGCTTTATATTTTTATATCACTCCAAAGGTTGACTGGCAGAGAATGCCCCATGGCATTAAGTCCGCCTATGTACAATATATGCATTAAGTTTAAATAAATGAAGAAATAAAAAAAAATTATGAAAAGCACTGATATAACTACGTCTTAAAATAATGAAAACGTGATGTGGAATGGGAACATTATCAGTCCTCAAATCTAATACGAGTAACATTATACGAGTTTGATATTTTGCTATTACTACGAGAGACTCATAATAGTGATGCTGGAGATAAATGGACAGAGGGTTAACCAGATTTTAAAGGACTACAGCTACCCATTAACGCTTGCAACCTGATTCTTGTCACAAGAAAGTGACCCCTGTCAATTACTCCCCATAATTAAGGCAGAAGGTTTGGAAACTTAACCGGTGAAAATAGTAAAACAACTGCCTGAGGCCAATTTAGACATTTCAACTTAACATTACTCGTAACTATAATATCAGCCTGAACATAACATAATATAAAACCCAATGAAAGATTTACTCAAGCTTATGATTACCTATAAAGCCTTTTGAATGCATAATTTCATCTTCTTATACCACTCTACATAATAATCTCCTGTTCATAAGGTTCAAGTTCAACAAATGTACATTTTATGTATGTGTAAATTTTGAAAGGATAAAATGATGGTTATTTTCAAATATTTCGATGTTATAATCTTTTTAAACGTAGATTTTATAGAATGATGACCTGATGACTGTTGACATTTTTAATTTATAGGAACTTAACATCTCTTATATAACAAAAGACAAAGTTACACTTTGAGATAATTGATCTTCATTTACTATGGCCCTGACACACATCTTTTACACTGCCCACATTAATTAAATGTTGCTGCATGAATGCTCTTGTTTTCCTGGTATAGTATCTGGTATAAGTACTTTTCCTGGTATAAGTATATTAAAAAAAGCCATATAAAAAGATATGGTTATTTTTTAAAATGTCACAAATATGGTCGGTAAATGTTCGTTCTGGACTACATTCCACTTTTGAAATACTTGCATGCTTATACAATGGAAGATGTAAGCTGTGGGTTATTTGTTTTTTTCTGAAAATTATTCGTAGATTATTCATAGTTGTTTGTCAGAAAGAATTTGATATTACTACAATGTTAAGCATGGCCGTAAATATTACATTGGAAAGTTTTTCAAATGATCGTAGTATCATAGCTCCATGTATAAGAACATAAACTTTAAAGCACACAATAACAAAAGTTCCAAGTACAGATAAGGATTTTAAATATTACTCGAAAAGAATGAAACACTTTCCAAGAAATCTTTAGATATAAATACGTCTAGCTGGATTATGAACGTTAAAAAAATCTATTATTTCTGCAGTGATTTAGCTTCAATATACACATGTTATACAACATGCTTCAAGGGTCGTTTTATCTATTTTTTTTAAACCACAATAAGCAATAGTGAAACCTGCCAGGGTACATTATTTGTTTATACAAAGACGCTTTAAGCCCAAGAAAAGTATGTGGGCACTACAGTAAGTATTATAATACAACATTTTAACTAAATCAAAATGGAACCACTAGGAAAGGGAAGCATCAGCTTTCAAATAAAAAGTGTGTGCGTACAAAGTACACATGTCAGAAGTGAAACTTCTTAGCTCTCTCCCACCTCTCGCTCCATGGCACTGTGCGTGATACGACAATCGCTCTATCTCACTTTTTCTCTCGATCTTGCTCACTTGCTTGCTCCCTACTCTCACTCCATCGCTAATTGCTTCATGCTACGTTCGCCCTGTCCTACTCTCTCTCAATCGGTCTCGATCGCTCTCTCTCTCTTTTTCGACACTTCCGTTGCATACTTGCGTGACGTTACATTTGTAAAAATTTTACCCTCATGCCCCTAAAGAAGTTTCACTTCAAAAAAAGAATCCTCAAAATTAGTTCACCCAGACGAAAGTGCTGAGATAAAAAACAAAAAAAAATACAGTCGATTTAAGAGCCTCCCTTTTTTGAAGATGGTTAAAAATAATTCCATGACTTGTTTCTTATTCTAATATATTTAAACGAGACTTTAAGCACTTGCGTTGGCAGCATACTTGACTGCATCCAATTAGTACAATTGTACTAAACAAGTGCTTTGAAAGGATACAGGGAATATTTCTTCATAATATAATATTCTATAAACAAAGTTTCGAAACATTTCAACAGAGGCGTATGCCCAGCAATGAACTATAATAAGCTGTTGATATAATGTGATACAAATTTTGTTCTTTTACAACATTTTTATATCATAAAATACAAATTATTTGAAATAATCGAATTTATGTTTTTATTATTTTATTTAATATACCTGTGAAATATATATGTAATGCAAATTTTATCTCAGCATACTATCTACGTATTCATGGGGAAAAGTATTCATATTATGATTTATTTCATTCTTTGAAATAATTAATTCCATTTCCATTTTTTAAAATAAAAATATATGTTACTCACTATCACTGACGTTTTAATAAAAATAGTCAGTGTGTGTGTGTGTGTGTGTGTGTGTGAGTGTCTCTGTGTGTATGTGTGTGTGGCTGAGTGTGTATCACTGTGATTTGAATACACACCGATTGGTGAAATAATAATAGGTTATACGACTCACTTGATTAACCTCTTCTCAATGTTGAAGAATATTTTATAATAAAATGGTCGTCTAGTGATGACAGTAAGTAATAGTGAGAAGTTGGAAGCACTTACCGCCCTATCAGCTAAGTTCTTAACCCGACAGTGTAGATATGCTGGTTGTCCGACAGCCGCCGTGTAGTCTCGTTTAGTCGCATTATCGAAGTACGGCTGACCGACGTTCTCGGTCGTCAGTGTAGAATTCACATCGTAGGCCAATGTAGTCGAGCTGGTATCGGCCGTCTCACTGCCACCACCTGCTGACAAACCTAAAAAGAAAAGAACACTTTATAGTGTTGACACTCGTAATATTTAATTGTTTTTCGCAAATATATTGTATTATAATGCTCTGAAAGTTTGATAAGGAGTTTACTAAGACTCTTTCGAGAAATTTTGAAGCATCGGAACTTAATATGATAATGAAAAATCACATGATCAAATAAAATTAAAGGAGTCCTTTATGATCAGGCAGTAATAACTATTCACAGGAACAGATCTCGTCCAACTCGATAGAAGATCCATAAAAAAAATTTAATGTATAGTACTCTATTTAAATTTATATTTATGTATTGGGCACTTCTATGTAAACTAGTAATATTTTGAACGAAGATTTCGAGATATTTAATGTTATGCAATATGCCTTCATAATATTACTTGCGTGTTTTGGGGGCATTATTTTATAAATATGTATATGTAAGTTGGTTGTGTATATGTTTTTACGTTCAAAATGCAATCTTACCCTTTAATTGTCGTTTAGCAAATTGCGATTTCAAAATTACATTTCTATGTACATATTTTTGGTTGTTATATTGTATTTACATGTAAATAAAGATTATTTATCGTAATTGAATATTTCGTACACGTGTTTATGAATATCTACTGCAATTTTGTAAATACTTTATCCCTACGCCTGTTAAAGCAATAAATGTATCTAGTACTTAAACTTAACGAAATTATATTTATTAGAAAGTGAATAATAAACAATTCATATGAAAATAATATCAGTACGACTGAGCATAAATTTAAATGTGCGAAGGTTAAAATACACTCAGAAAACTCGCCGATCTCTCTAAACATTAGTAAACAGTTTCTTCTACAAAAACCCTAAAGTAACATCTGCTATTTCGGCGCGGTACTGTAAGATAGTTAATTTCACTTTATCCTCGCAAGATCCATGGGGTGCAATTTAAAGAGCACTTCATTTGCATGAAACGTCGTTTTTATACTAAAAGATGTCACTATCTGCACGCTTATAAAATTTCAGGACGCTTTATGCGAGATTGAACTAAAATGTCTGTCGTGCTATGAATTATATATTATAATTTGTTTTATTTATAACGTGTAGAAAGATTAATGATTGTGAAATAACAAAATACGCTCAGTTTGAGAAATTTAACGACCTTAAAGGTTGGCAAAATTAGGTCAATTGAAGATACAATTTATTAAAATAAATGGATGAACGATGTGCTAAATATAAGGTCAGATTTATAAATAAAATTGTATAATTGCCTGGAAGTTTGTTTTTCTACATTCTATGATACATCTTCAAGAGTGTCTATCTATATATGTATATATAAAAGAGGAAGGTGAATTACCGACTAAGATACCCAGAGATCAACGCACAGCCCAAAATGCTATACCTAGCATACTGATATTTACCCGACGGCGCAAAAAGAAGTGTTATTTGCATGTAGACTCTTGACGTAACGTGACGTGAGACGTAGACGTGACCACTAAGAGAGTAATTTAGGAAACGCTACCTTTAAAGGGATATAATAGTGATGAAAATATCCACTTCTTCGCAAGCGCAAAAAGCACATAAGCTAGTTTATGATATATCTATGTCGTTTTGTATTTACTCTGATTTATGGCAGAATCGACCACGAACAAAAAAAAAACACCAATTGTGAAAATTTACGTTAGTATTTTGGACTAGCTTTTGCTCGCGGATTCACTCGCACAGACGTACATATTTTTATTTTTATTAGAGTTGGTATTTCCAAAATTCAAAATTTCTTCATGTTGACTAACGTTATATAAAGAACAAATGCAATATTTCAGGATTCTAGGTTAGCGGTTTCGGCTCAGCGTTGATCTCTGGGTATCTCAGTCAGTCACCTTCTTCTCTTATATATATTGTTTATTGAGAGAGTATCAGCTAGCCAATCAAATGCCGATGTTTTACAATGGGTAGGTTGGTCAATTGGAATCACCAAGAAATCAAATTATTTTACAAATTTATTACATATAATATATATCTGGATCTCTAATGGAAATATACTTTTCCCCTCAACGAGTTCAATACTATTATGTCATATGTATGAAATTACATTAATTTCAGACAAAACTGATTAAAAGTTTTTACGTTAGTGTCGAGATATATGCAAAATCAAGCGAGTATGACAGCATGCAGGAAAATCGCAAAATTTAAGCAGTTTCAACTTCAGCTGTAACGAATTTGCATGCTTAAAGGGACTAATATGTTTACTATAGCGATTCTCCTAATCTGTAGTCACATCGCGGGAAAGTTGGCTTAATGATCTTAATTCATATGACTCGTATTTTATAATTTCACAATATTATGTGAAATAGGTTATGAACAGAATTAGCTTTGTGAAATATTTGTATTTCACTGCGATTTATTTAATTACTAGCTGACCCGACAAACTTCATACCGCCATATTTACAAATCTGTCTCAACAGTGTAACTGAAAAAAAACTTTTCCCGTAATCTTTTAATTTTTGTTTTATACAAACCTTGTCCTAACAATAACTAACATTACATTTACATTTTGGCGATTTATTTTTATTTATATATATTACGTTTTGGAAATTCTAAGACATAATATATCTTGTAGTTAAGTGTAGAAGTGTATTTATGTTTACAATGATATAATATTTTTTTTTGTAGAGACAAAAAACCTGTTATCTTCTTCATGATCGAGACGGTTTCCAAATATATTTTAATACAAGACTTGCATAAATAGTAATAATTTTAAAAAGGATTGTACACAATTTAATACATCAATGTGAACTTCAGTTATTTCAATTTTACTTACAGACGATGCAGCTCCTGATTGCAATGGTAATATAGACGGGAATACTCGATGTGTTTATATCTTTTATAGATTTGAAAGTAAATGATGCTGGAATCCCAGCAAAGTAAAGTTTGAACGATGCTTTGGTTTAAATATCAGACATAAATCTGATGCTACAGTATAGCTGATGATTTAATTATTAAAAAAAATCTTGATTTATTGTTCGTTAAACACTTTTTTTATTTTAATATTTGTTCACAATACAAAAAAAAGTTGTATCGTCACTTCAATTTGTATTTTACTTTTACTGGCCAATTTGTGTATATATAAAACAGTATTACAACAAAAAGTCAAATTCCAATATCCGTTATTATATTTGCAGAGGATCACAAAAGGTCTTTCGATATTTGACATAAAAACAAATGATCAGGGTATTGGTTCTATACATTCGAGTAAATAAAGATTACTTATACAATTACTTTTCTGGTCTTGAAAATATTCCTTAAAACCTACTTGAATTATATCAAGAAAATACCTCCTATCCATCGAAAATAACTTACAGTCCTCCGAAACTATCTCAGTGACTCTGTTTAAGAATTTTGTGTAGTCTATTTCTACTAAAATATAGCAAACAAAAACAGAACATTTATGCTACTGGTGTTCTACTAAGCTTTCAAAAGGCACTCGATATGGTAATACTACCCTTTAGTAGTATATATGACATAGCAAACATTGGTTCTTTGGTGGAATATACTTACAAATAATCCCCAAAGCTTCGTTCAAGTCTACTTGCTCTGACAGACAGATGATCTCGTCTTACTATCAAGGCTAAAAGCCTTTATACTTGACTTGTCAGGGATTGGGGACGATTTATTTAGTATGTTTAGATGACTTGTATGTAGCTTAAATCAAGTAAAGGTTTTATACCATAGTGCATAGATGTATTTAATATTTTAGTAAGTAGACCGCAAAAGTTAATTATATTTATCAAAAATTAAAATGGTGTTATTGAATTAGACATAGTTCCATATCCTGTAGCAAAGCCTGGGTTAAATATAGTAAATACAGAATTATTCTGCCAATAAATTGTGTTAGTAATGTTAGCAATGAAAAAAAACATGATGTGAAAGATGTTATCTCAATAATTTTTAGAAGAAATGTTGAGTTAATTTTTTTCACTTTTTAATATCTGTATAAGGAGTATCCTTTGGCATCCATTGTCCAATGATTCCAGTTTTGTTGTACGAGGCAGATTTTTTCTGGAGAAACGGACAGTTGTGGACTGCCAACCATCTAGATGATGGGGATGAAACTTCTGTCACGTAGGACGATGGCGGCAAGAGGCAGCAGGGCTCCCTCCGAAAAAATCCTTGGAGCTCTCCTCTTAGTGAATGCGGTAGAAGATGCATAGCGAGGCCACATCTCTTCGCAGCGCCAGAGGATCCAGCTGATTAGAAACATCTTGGCTATCGACAATTCGTTGGATGCGGTCCAGAGGGAGGGACTGGTACTGGGGTGCCACTGCCCAAATATGAGAACAGTACTCCTTGTTCTTGTAAACTTCAGAAGTATTTAATTATAGAGGTCCACGTGAAAATAAAACATAAGTAAAGAAATAAAAAAGTTTTTTATAAAAAATTAAGTGCCTACCGCACAGTTCACAGACTACACTTAGTTTTTAAAGTGATACGTCATTTTAGTCTGTTTTTTTAGAAGCTGAATCTCAAATGTATTTGAATTTTACGTTTCATTATCGTCAAGGTATCATCAGTATTATATTTGTCGTTACAGGTAACAAATTTTTGCAAAACTGTTTTAGCGTTGTGAGACTTCACATTCTTTTGCAATTTACTATTTGACTCGCTATTTTGTAATCCCCATATAATATGATTAATAAAATATATTTTTCTTCAATATTTTTTTCTGTTTTGTGACATAGTAATGCGTCAACACCCGATATAAACCTAAAGTTTTAAAATCAACTTATATTTCGCGCGATTCGGCCACGACCTTGCCTTTCGGTTGTTATAACCGATGTATCGTCATAAGCGGTGTCGTTATATCCGGTTTCAACTATATATATTGTTATTAAGATGAATTTTTTTTGCCATTTTTAATAAACAGTATAAGATTTTAATCTCAATCACACATGTAATATTCAAAGCAATAGTTTCTAGTCATTTTCAGTATTTATCAGGATATTTAGTGGAGAACTGGCATTTGCTCTAAATGTTTCTTTTTCTATCTTTACAACACGAGATGAGGAGAAAAATTTTGTCACCCAGGTTTATGTCGAAGAAATTTTTTACGAGCTGTTCAGTCTATGAAACTATCCAGTAGTAAGTTTACTAGATAGTTCCATCGACTACTTACTAAAAAAAATATCTTGCAGTAAAAGTTATGCTTTTTACGAACTCTCTCAAACCTTTGCTCACTATTTTACGTACTGCGAATAATTATACCTCCTTACAATACCTCCATTTATGTAAAAGTAAACACTAGATACCCATCTATATTTTAGTTGGAATAAACGTCAACATCACTTAATCAATGGGCGGGACCCCTCTTTTGTTGCATAAATTAATTTCAATTTGGTTATGAAATAGCCTCTTAATTATAATAAGGGTTATTTTCCGTCCCAGCAAATAGTCTTCTGTCTAATTGGAGATCACCAATCAATTTAATCGGTATTAAATTAAAGCGTAACTTTACGAAATGAAAGGCGTGGTTATGATAAGGTCAAAGTGATCGTTAGAAATGAATTTGTTGAAATATTAAGGGTCTCATAACTATTACGGAGCGTTATTAATATTGAACCATCCAAAACAGTTTATATGATTACTAAAATGAATTTATTTGTTGAATTTTAATAGTGCGTAACTTAAAATAGATAACAATATATTAACAAGTTTTGAAACTTCAATTGTCTTCTTAAAAGAAAAAAATAAAACATCTTACGTTCGGAACGAGCCTGAAAAACAGGGCGAGGAGTGTGCGAGGAGTCCTGCTACCTTAAAGTCCCGTTAAGGACTACCATAATACAATAGGAAAAGACAACAAATAATTTATCATTTCTAGAAAAACACTTTGAAAAAAGCTGGAAATCTAGCCAAAATTAACCAGCGCTATTAAATAATCAAAAACTAACTTAGTAAATTATGATTGAAATTCGATTTTCAACAAAATTATGTATCTTAAAACAGATCCCAGTCTTGTCAATGATTCAAACCTGTAACCTTGTCGAGGAGACCTAAAAATACGTAGTTATGGAATAAAATCTGACACACATAACACCCTTGTCATAATGATTGAACCTCACCGAATACGCGCCTTCGTAAAGAAAATAGTATTTTGATTGAAATTGACAAGGGTTTTTGTGGAATCCAAAATTTATCAAGCCTCTAATAGGTAATTCTAATCGTCATAACTGTAATTTGTTTGTGCGAAGCTCAGGTGAGTGGAAAGAAAAAGTGTGTTATCATATAAAAAAGTGTTTAAAAATTATTGTTATTGAGCAAATTAAGCTTGACTATTAACTGTGACTCAGCAGTCGGTATTACTAATATATATAATAGTCATAAACCGATATAATACATATTTTGTCAAGGAGTTAATTTAAAGAAAAATTTGTGGCCAAGCTCTATAAACAAAGATCTTAAAAAATTTAATAACCCATGTTTGAGTATTTTTAATTGTAATTACAATCTATATCCTTTAAGGTCTGGATAATCATTTTCTCTTCTAAAGAATAATCTTTCGCTTTCTTTGAAGAAAGAAGGTCAATTTGTTACTTCCACAAGGCGTGTTTATCTTACTGCCTGACATTGACCTCAAACGAATAGTCTGTGGATTGAATAGATTGTGGGCGGACTCACGTTTCACTTTCAGGCTTCGGCGTTCATCATTCCGACAGCTGCCAATATCACTAACCTTCTCGTTTTTCACAGCGAAAATTATAATACGATGACTTCGTACCAATATAGCTCGTAATGTAAAAACTTTATCAATCTATCACACTTTATTCAATTTGAATAATCCCTGATACCATATTTGCAGATTGAGTTGATATTAAAGATCTTGAAATATCAATTTTGGCAGATTAAGTTTTAATAAATGTGAGTGAGACTCGACAAATTTCATTTTAAGCTAACAATAATTCTATCAAATTGTTTTTAAACATTTATTGCTACATAATACATATCAAACAACAGGTGTCAAAATGGGATTAGCAGCATCATAATTTCTTTACTACTATCGTAGAGACTCCTGATTAACTATACCTAATATATAATAGAAGTGATAAATTACACCCCATCTCAAAAGTTCTGGGTGGGGGTCACTAATCACTAGAGCGTCATAGCTTAAGTAAATAAATAAATATTTCGGACATCTAACACACAACACCATTTAGTACCAAGCTAAGCAGAGCTTGTGTTATGAGTACTTGATAGCTGATATATATACAAATACATATTTTTTGGTAAATTCATACCCTAACTTTAAAACTAATATTTTCAAATCAAGCAAACATTTGATCCGATTCGGGAATCAAACCCGAGACCTCAAACAAAGCAGTTGCATACACTACCACTACGCCACCGAGGCAGTTCGTATGTAAAGGTCTCTTGAGGTAACATCGTGTGATGATTTTAAAGAACATGATAAAGAAAAGTGTTTGACTCCCTTTAAGTAAAACACTTTTCTTTAAGCTTCAGTTCTCTTGAACAGATATCTCTTAAATGAAGGTGAATTCATACTTAAAAAGATTTAAGTACCTATAGACGTTCAGAAACAGCATTAGATGCGAACCAAGAGTCATTGTATTTATTGATTTACTCCCAAGATCCTTTATATTTTCATTTAAACAGTTCAATACGAGTACAATGTCAAGTAAAAGTAGCGATGAAAATGTTTTCCCATGTTAACAGTACTCTTATTTTCTGAAGAAGGCTTTTATTTTTATCTTTATTTCCATATGTGATATGATACCTGAGCCGTTTTTACGCTATTATATTTTGTTTGTTAAGGCTATCATCTTTGAAATGTTAAATATAGACAACAATATTATTACTATTGTATTTATGCACTAACTACTCCAACAGAGTCTGTACTGTCAAAAAGTTACTGGCTTATCGAAGTCCAATAGAGAAAATAAATAATTGTTGTTTTTAGTACTTTATTTCGTTTTACTCTCTGTAAGAACTTTCCTTGAGCCCTAAGAGAGGATGAACGGTGGAGAACTCGAGTTTTGCGCTTAGCAACACTTTTTGCAATCTTTATTTGTATAGATTTGAACTAATATAATATGATTTTGACGTAATATATTACATATACCTTTCAATTACATCAAGTCAATATGTCAATTTCTGACCACTACTAGACCCATCCAATTGAAGCGTGACGTTATCTAAAAGTATGCAGTGCCTCTAAACTGTTAATATGATGATGATATAATGAATATTAATATTCTTATTAGAAGTTATGAACCGATAAAATTGGAAAGCGATATTATATGTATATAGAATTCAAAGTACTCTTCTTCTCTTGTCATATTTAACTAGATGTCCTGATGAAGGTCGCGTAGCCGTTGGATGCGGGCAGCACAAAAAATGAAATGAATTGGAAAATAATGATTTGTCACAAACGCGCGGTTACACTACAGAATGCCACCTAATAGTAGTTACTATACAAAAATAAATAAATTATGTATCATTTACTACTCATTTTCATAACTTCAATCAATTATATCATTTGTATTAATTTATATATTTTACTGCCATACCTTAGTGTTCTATAGCTTATTTCCGTATCCGATTGGAAACCTTGGCTTACTTCATAGTTGTGTTAGTATAAATTTTAACGGATGGTAATAATCAGTGTAGTGAAGTATTAGAAATTTTATTAGGCTTGGGCTTTAAGGCGGCGGCCAGGAAGCGCTCAGTTGCACTCGATGATTAGAAGCAAATACCGAGGGTAAGCAACGACGGTGCGGTTTGTAGCTGGATAGGTGACCGCTGGTGGCATGATACCTAAAGCATCTACTTGATTCGGAGGTCCCAGTTGTTATCATAAGTTGTGAAGCTTAGTTGGAGGCCTTTGGGTGGCTAAAAGACATCCAACGCCAAGATTACGTAGCCACAGCGTTGTTTTAGCAGTCACCAACCCGCACTGGGCTAACATGGGGACGTATGGCCTTAACCCTCTCTTGAGGGGAGACTTGAGCTAGTTGTGGGGTATTATGGATTGTGGATGATGGTAAGGGCGCAGCTGCAGCGGAGCAACCGAATGTTTTGATTGTGATATTACTACTTTCAGCTGTCGGACACTTGAAATTCGAGAGGCAGATGCATTATAACGGAATTCGAGGTAAGCATTTTATATATTAATATTACTTTGTTTGTCATACATGTATTAATTTACAAGCCTAATTCATTATTGTGATTAATGATTGGAATTATTTGTTAAGACAAGACGCAGAACATAATAAGAATGAGAATTGATTGCTGATCTCTACAATTATCTAAACATCCACATCTCTATTTCTGATTGGTAGACAAACAAATTTTGCCAACCATAATTTGAGTCACACTTAAAATAATTAAATGCAAGATTATTTACGACCAGGCCTACCTATTACCAGATTTATACATAATATAATATATATATATATACATTCATAAATCTTGATTGAAATACCTTCATGAAATTCTTATTAAGACTAGCTGATATCGCACGTGCCGCTTATATACATCCTACGATGACGTAACAAAGTTGGTGTAACAAAACTGGGGGAGCTTATACGAGGTCCAATCTACATTCATTTGGAACGATATAAATGCGAAAACGTATTTGTTAGCTTATCCTGCCTTTATGCAGCAGCCTAGCAATGTATCAAAGTCATTTTTTTTGTACACGAAAGGTTTATGGGCCTAAGAGTGACAGAGGCTTCTTTCTCATAATGAAAGCTCTTATAAACATGAACATTTCAACTGGAAAAAATAATTTTTTATACGAACGAATTCAATTGTTATACGAGACTGTTCAAGCGGTGCTGTACTAATTGATATGGAAACATTTTTCCTTACTTGTTTGAAATTTTAACTCAGTTAAAACAATTTTCACATTAAATATAAACTATAAACTAAATCAAATTGTAAATAATTCTCTTGTCAAGTACCAATTTATTCCTATTTGCTATTCGAATATAATCGATGACAATAGACGCGTTGAAGATTAAACAAATTGGACAATTGTCAGAATATTTCATATTCATGGATTTAATTCAAATAAAAGCATTGTATTTCGGATAGAATTGCTATAACGTTTTAACAAACTTCGTTGAATTTGGAAAAAAAATCTGTGAAGTATTCACCCAAAATGATACCTAATGGAAAAAAAAATTGTCTTTGACGTAGTCCATACATCTTTTCTTTGGCCGACTTCTGCTCTCACATACGTCGACCTCCATGCTTCAAAGTAAGGAAATACGTATAACCTTTTTCTTGTCAATCCAATATATACAAAATAGTAGAACATTATTCAGAACGAAGTACTCTTCTTATAGAAAATATATTTTGGCGAAAGTGAAACTACTAGTAAAAGTTAGGACTAATTAAAGTTTATCAACGTCTCTGAGACAAAACAGCCTTATCACAATTGCTTCGAGGTGGAGTAGTACAGTGTAAAGTCAACATTATAGCATCTAGACAATGAGCCTTATAGAAGGCTAAAGCCCGTTTAAACCCTGTTAACGACGATACGTTCACACTTGAGCTTAAGAAAGGACTTTGAAAGCTTCATCTAATTCGCTTAAGCGCTCTCTAGTTAAGAGATAACTCAATTAAGGGGCATAGGGAATACGAAAACAACTGCTTTGATGTTGACTGATGTTTCCTATAGATTGAATTAATCCTACTATTTTTTAAGTATTTATCTCACTTACAGGGAAGTTGCAGGTAAAAGAATAATAAAGAAAAATCAAACAAAGTTTTTGATGTAAACAACTACGTTTAAAGAATTTGATAAGTATAAAATAATAGTAATATAAAATAAAAATTAAATAAATATAGTTAATAGATATGTGAGATGTATGATTTGAGAACAAGCTATTAAAGTCCGCCCATCTTGCGAATCAATCAAGCGAGAAGGTAATGAATAAAATTCAAAATTGATTTCTTTTTGTCCACATTTCAGTCTAAACAATACCAAAGTCCTTATGACTTATTCCTGACCTTTTCAATTCGCCCTTAAATCACTAAATTTTTAGTCAGAGTGACGACTATCATACACAGTTAATTCATCGCCGTTCACTACTGAACGAGAAACATAACCTAATTGTATAGAATCTTTATTCTCATAAGAACAACTTACTGTTCACTTATATGATATATAATTATATCACTTTTTAACAAAACCTTCCTAAATACTAGCTGACGTTGACACACCGAAGTACAGAAGAACTAGTAATATTGTATCGCATAATCAAAGTTCTCGCGCTTTATGTATATAAGTAATATAAAAAGTCAGCGCACTGACATGCACCGTTTCTTCCTAAAACAAACACACTTTTCACACATATCCACTTTTGCACAAAGATAAAACACAAGATATAGCTATAGTCGTCAACCTACTTCGTTCACGACCCTAGCACGGTACATCGTTACCTTCGATGAATTTTTTTCACTGTCGACTAGAAGGTTCTTAGTTCAATAAATAAATATATTTAGTGAAAAACTTATATTAAATTAACACTTGACAAATATTTTATATCTATAAATTATGAGTTCATAATCTTCTAAAAGTAGAATTGTTCAGCGACCTGCTGTACAAAAGCAAAGCTAACAAAAAATTAATAGAAAACTAGTAGTAATAATCTCACTAAGTGCTATAGTTATATTTGGTCAGACAGCGAGCTTGTAAATAGTTATTAATTTTCTTTTCTCAAAGCTATTTAACGTGTTTAATATTTCTTTAATGGCGTAACTTTTTCATTTTTCATAGGGTAATCAATATATACTAATACCGTAGAGCTGAAGAATAGGTTTGTAATATAAATTTTGTATTGGATCGACCATCTATTGAGGAAGGCTGTATATGTAATGTTGTAAGAACGCGAGTATTTCTTTTAATAAGGGGACTTATGAGCAGACATTTCGGTTGATTGTAAGTGGCTACTGCCGCCTATGGAGACCTGCAACTTGAGAGTCTTAAGTGCGATGCTGATGTTTGAGCCATTTACTCATACTTAGATCGCGATTTTAAGTCAATGATTTCGAGAGTTGCACACGAAATTGCGCAGGTCAGATAATCTTTTTTTTGACGGTGTAAAAAATCTATTCAGTAATTCTGCTAATCAGGGACAAAGGAGCCAGAAGTACTTGGTGTTTCTTAAAAGAACACCCCGACTACCGACCTCTGAAGTCCTACACTGAGAAGACCCGGACCACGTTATTTCAGGAAATTAATTTCCCAGCTCAATCCTGATGTGCTATATGAATGGTAGCCGGATTACATATTTATAAAAACAGGCTGCTATCCCAACGTCAGCTAATCGTAAATTAAATAGTTATACGACTATGCATAAGTATTTTATAAAATTTATTTTAAAAGAACACTAAAATAATAATTACATTTTTAATAGATACTGTACTTAAATTAAGTACTGTCAACAGGTCATTAGTACGCACATAATGTAGCAATATACATATAATGACGTAATTAGGCGGCCTTATCTGCCTCCACCGGGGCTTACGACCAACTTCACGATTTATCTCAGCAGGTCATTACTGAGCGCGTGAATTTGAGCTGCTTAAATACATTACGTAGCTAGTAGTGTGTTTATATTGTTAGGTGTTAGGGTTCAATGGATTTAAGAAATAAACCTTCTGACGTGTAAAAGAGACTTCATTGTATCTGATGTGCTTGTAGTTTGTAATAGTAAATGTGGATTTAAAAATAAAACAACTTCATAGTAAAATTTTGCAGCACATGCTGGTGGTGTGCCCCGCTTAGGCGCCGCAGCGTCGGGCCCTCACTGCATTCATCGGAGGAGATCTCTCGCTGCCGGCCGTCGTACGCTCGGAGGCGGCGGAGAAGACCCGGGATGACGATCTCCACTCGGACCCGATCCGCCGCCGGCAAACAGGGCGGTGGAAACGCGCCTACGAGCGCCTCATGCCGCCCTGAGTGTGGCCGTGGATGGGCAGGACGGTTTTTCCCCCATCCGCTTTACAGGCCACCCGCGAGTGGGCGACGTTACGCGTGTGCCGTACGTCGCCCACATTGAGAGGTCACAACATCTAGAGATGGTGCCTGCTTCAGTGCGGGCAAGCGCTGGGAGGGGTCCGGATGGTGTAAGAAAGCGGTTCCCGGATCTCTCCCGTCTCAGGCGCAGAGTGGCACACCGTGGTGGTTTAGTGGGTAGTCTGGCTGAAGTCAGTCAGGAGTCCCACACAAAGCGAACCCCCTGTCCCCGCGGGGGGGGAGCGAAGTGCGTAAAGGTATTCCAGCACGTANGTCTCCTCTCAAGAGAGGGTTAAAGCCAAACGTCCCCATGCTGGCCAAGTACGGGTTAAGGACTGGCAAGACTACGTTGTAGCTACATAATCTTGCCGTTGGGCGCCCAAGCAATTTAACGGTCAACTAAGCTTCACGACTGTTACCCTATGATAACGACTGGGACCAACTGCTTAACGTGAGCTCCGAATCACGGAGACGCTCTTGGTAACATGCCACCAGTGGTCACCTATACATTAGTAGTACATACCGCGCTTACCCTCGGTGATTATTTCTAATCACCGAGTGTAACTGTGCTATGAGCGTCTCAAAAATTTTATATTAGCCGCCATTATTACTAGTAAATTCAATCCATCATCATCATCAGCCTATCGTAGTCCACTGCTGGACATAGGCCTCTCCAATTGCACGCCACTTAGTTCGACCCATGGCTGCTCGCATCCAGCTCCTGCCAAAGACGTACATACAAAGTCGTTGCTGGTTCCAAACATCAAGCCGGTGAATGTGCTCGAGAACGCGTGACATTCTATATTCTACGCTATGTTTTTCGATGTTAGGTTTACTATTCTGAGCCTCAAGAAATCAATGAGAACTTTCAAATGTAGGTGTGTATGTGTGTATAGTGTCGATCTGGAATAATCTTTCTTCGTAACAATATTTACTTCTATCTGAGTGACCTTCGCACAATTGCGACCCGTGTGGCAGTGTCGTTAATTGACTGGTAGCGTAAAGCTAAAGATATTCTGGTCCAACGTCTTATCCATGCTGCTATACGGGTGTGAGACGTAGAATGTTACCAAGGACATCTTGCATCGGCTTCAGATTATTGTAAACCGCTGTCTTTGACAAACTTTCTGTATTTACTGGCCCGAGAAAATCTCCAATGAATACCTCATGGAGCGGTGCCATGAAACGCCGATGGACCAACAGATCAAGCGTCGCAGGTGGATACATATATCGCCAAACAGGCGCTCGATTGGAATCCTCAAGGAAAGCGGATACGTGGCCGTCCCAAACAGACGGTGTGGTGAAGCACAGTTGCAGACGAGGCGAAGAAGGTCGGAAGGACGTGAAACGAGATGAAATACGAAGCTAATGACCGAACGCGATGGCGGATTGCTATGGACGCCGTCTGCTCCATTTACGGAACATAGAACCTTAAGTCAAGAAAGCCAATTCTCAAGCAAGACCCATGCCTCGTAGAGCACGTTAAGGTTTCAGTTGTCGCGAATATCTAAGGCAATCGTTATTGAGAAATCAGTGGCCTTAAATATACTGAAACCTTTTTTATTCTGCCGCTTTGTGCTCAATCTACCGATGCAAAAATATAATTCGCTGCAGTTAAAACAACTTCTACACTTGCCGCGTATGTGCCCTAATTTAAAACCCTCATCGGTCTCACCGCCAGGACTGTAATCTGAGTACAAGACCGATGAGTAGTCTGTCAACGTCTCATCATGGCTGTGGGAATTTCCTTAACTTCTTAGCGAAAGTGTCCAGCGTCTTTGTGTCTTCAGCCTCAGGGAACTCGATTACTTGAGCTCACGTTTATATGAGACGTAACCTAACCCCTTCTGCCCCTAAGTCATTGGCGAGGCTAGCCCGGCTCACGTTGAATACTCGGTGACCACTACCGCCGCGTTCTTAGGACGTTAAGGGACCAGTTGTTGGAGTGGGGAGCGGAGAAAAAGCCAGTTCAACTTATGCCGCTGTATCAGGGACCGCCTTTAACGCAGCCGTCTTGGCTGGTGCTTTGGCTCTCTGTTGTGGCCTTTGAGCAGCTACTGGAATCGGCGCTGAAGTCACTACCGCGTTGCCATGCATCCCCTGGCCACATAACAGAACATGTGATTCGGGATATTTTTTTAATATAGGTTTTCTTCCTCGCAGTCCGGGTGGTTAAGCCAAGACCCTGGCCCTTGATCAGAGTCGCGAGACCACGACACCCTTTTCGGGACTACGGTATGCCGACGGCGACAGGGAGACAGCATCTACTTATGCCTGCTTGGTGGTAGTATAAGTACACACCGATTCCGTCCTACCTTCTCCACCGCCACGGGCGAAAAAACTCCGACTCGTGACAGGATCTCGTGTTTGTGTCTTTTAACGAAGTTTTCCTCCTCATTGCTCCGAAGAGCGAAGAACCAATAGAGCAACTAACAGACAGGCCCACTCTGTTGGACTAAGTCTCGAGCTTCCGCTTCTTGGTAGAACATTAGCCGTTGGCGGTAATTCCATCTTTCAAATAAGGAAGGGAGAAACAGCGCCATCGCCATCAGTTTCAGAGTGCACCACGTGAAGGTTTTCTAGTCCAGTACCCGAAATATACTGGTAACTAGTTCTACGTTTGAATTCAGTTCAGCCTCAGGGTTGTCGAGATCTGACGCCAGTCGCTCTGTAGTAAACTAGAAAACTTCCATTAATTGTTTGAAATAAGAGAGTGTGTTTTCTTTGAAATATTTGAATAATATTTGTAAGTTTTGATGAAGATATATTATTTATCCCTTTTGTGTGGTTTTACTTAGATAGTACAAGTTTTTGTTAAAATAATAATTTCAAATTCGACGAGAATATTTTTTTCATGAATGTTTTCAAATAGCTTATTGATTCTGATGAATAACTAAATATTCGAACATCGTTATTTGATATTTTTTATTTTGATTGTTAAAAGATTTGATTTTAAACATGAGACTAGTGATTTTAACCAAAAGATATAATGAAATAATTTAAGCTTAGTGCGATGTCACACATACTTAAAAATTCAAAATCTATGTTAACCTCGTAAATACATTTTAATAGTATATATTTAAACATAGAATTATCATTAACTAGAAGTTACAGCTGCCAATCTCAGGCACACATTAACTGTATCAATTTATCTTAATCAGCAGGGTGACAGTCTCAATAAGACAATGAATAGTGTATTAAGTTCAATATAGATATAACCTCTCTGCTCAAACGGTCCTAATTGTGATGCCGTTGCGTTCAGCGGTTCGTTTCTCAATTAGAATTCCGTTTGCGGCTGTTAGGTTAGAAACACAATACGCTAGATTCGTATCGCAACCAGCTCACCCACTCTCAGGATAATAATATTCGACGCTTTCGATCTTCAATCTTGTCAAGTATTTCGTGAAGTATTTTAGATAATTTGGTTATACTTTCAAGTAATAAATAATGTGATACCGTATGTTTATGAGTGTTTAGAAGATAACTGACTAACACTAAAAAACTGAAACTCAGATGTATTGCAGCGCTACCCACCATATCCAATATTAAATTTAGCTCGACTATTAAAAATTAAAACTGTAAACGATATTTTTTTCCATAAAATAAAGCTATAATTTAGTTGCAGGACCATCCTATTCTATTTAAATCTAAACAAAGTACAGAACCACTTGAAAGCAAAGAAATGAAAAAACTTTAAAAATTTGTCGATTTAGTTAGCAAATACATACCAAATTAATATAATACCTATATAAATATCGATAAACAGTCTTATAAGTACCTAAGTTAAACTTATTTCTAAGTATGATGGGTGCCTACGGATATAATTATGAAACAATTGTCTTCGGCGTTTTCAGAAGATTTATATTTTGAAGTCTTTGTGCAATTCTGTGCTTCATTTACATATTTAAAGGTTACTGTTATTATTACCTCTTAAATAAATAAATATCCTATACAAACTTGCTCATTAAAATTCACATTTGACATTTAGGAGTGGATCAAGGTACTCTATCTAAAGAACCAGAATATTTTAAGAGTGTTGACAATACAACTTGAAACTTTATTCATTATGTAATGTAAACATTTTGTAATCATAATATTAGAAAATGTACTAATTACAGTACCCGGGAGGTTATATGTCATTCTTTTAGTATACAAAGTACACAAATTGTTTACTTTTTATCTCTTATTACAAAAACATAGCTCAATGCTATAAAGTATGCTGAGTTAATAATATATTCTCTTTGATGAGGGAAAAATCTTTAGTCTGAGTGATAAAAGTGCCTCCCAAGTTATTTATTTATTATAAACGTCGATGGCTTTAATGCCTAAGGCATTCTTGATCAGTCAACCTTATACCTCTACACGTAAACAGATGCGTCCTCAGATGTTTGTTTCATAATGATTATTTCCTTATTATAAATAGTATAAGAAGCACCAGATTCAAAAACTTCCTTTTATTGGCCCAGCAAGTGTACTTGACATTTAAATTAGCTGTAATAATAACGTCACGTTGATTTGTAGGTAATGCTTCATTCTTTTCTCCTTAAGGAATACAATAATAATCCATCTGATGTCCTTCTAGCCGATTACACAGGAGATATTTTATTGCACATGCGTGTGCGCAAACACAGCACTCTCTCTTCCCGCTCTCTCGTGATACAATGGAACGATTAACCGATACCATCGGGGAGAGATCAGCTGCAGAACCAACAGCTTTACACAGGGGCTCAGACCACAACTTCCAAACTCCGAATTGTTATTGCGTATTTATATAATCAGCAAAACTCAATAGCACTTTTGGCCCAACCCGGGACTTGAACCGGAGACCTTTTGATCGGCATTCGCATACTTCAACCGCTAGACCAACGAAGCGGTATCCAGATCTAAAAAATATATGTAAGTACTAACGTATGCCATCCTCTGGACTTTCCGCAGTCATTTAATCCAATTCCCAATAAAACGCACTGGGCCTAAGAAAGTAATAGGTATCCTCTTATTATATTTTTTACGAACACCAACAATAGAAGTAATGAGATGTTTTTTGGCATGATATTGCTCCATTTTCCTGAATTCGACTTTTGTACAATGCGTACGATCACTGTACACAATAGTCTTCAAATACATTGGTCAAGTGTTTTATTGTCGTAAATTGCTTATAATTCCAAAATCTTTGTTCGTTTTTTTTTTTTTTCTACGTTCCATTTAGTCGAACGATAAATTGTTATTGGATGTTGTTTTTCTCTTCAGTTTAAGTTATTGTTGTGTTGTATATCAAAATGACATCACATTTGTTCTTTTGGAAAATGGTTGCAAAGTTTCTGTGTTATGACGTTTCCAATATAGAAAATAATTAATTGATATAGCGATTGAGAAGGATCGTTTTTTGTTTTTGCGAAAGCCGGTCCCCATTTCATGTCATCCACATTTTTTATATTTTTTATCAATAATTCCATCACGACGAAGACTTGAAGACTCGAAGACTTAGAATTGAAGACTTGAAATACTTGACATTGGCAGAAATAGCTGATCCGACTGATTGCCATTCATCAAAAGAAGAAGATATAGCGATTATGATGCAGTTAAAGTAATTATATGTACCGTTGTCAGTCTTTTTAATTATGACACATAAGCAATTATTATGTGCGACTTTCTCCATCTTGATATTAGAAGTACACTTCTTAAAACGAAGCGATGCAAAGAGTGACCTTTGATCACACTTGTAAAGGCAATTTTGACATGATCGTCACTAGGTTAGAACATGGAATTTTTATAACCGGATATTTGTAATATAAAAAATACATTCTTCTCTATCGTTGTTCTCCACCGCTCTCAATTATAATTTTACATCCCAGTCTTAAGAAAACAAAATTTTGAAATCCCTTGTTGTTTTTTGGTAGACGTAAAATATTTTTAACAAATCAATCTATAAAGTTATTAGGAACTTCAAAAATATTTGTCTGAATAAATTTTGCTGAGTTTCACTTCAATGTTGGTGTTTGTTCAAAATTATTTTAGTTTAAACAATGTTTGCCTCGTAAATTTACTGTGACCTTTTCGAGTCCTTTATAAAAGATACTGTATACACTAGGGAAAGCTATGTTTGGGTTAGAATTTTACAGTTTTAGCATTTGTCTGAATATTCATATCAAACCTTAAAATATAGACACGTTTTCCTTTTACTGTTCTACATAATCACATAGTTGATTAACCACAAATGTAAGTAAAATTTTAGTTTTTAATCATCGATTAAACGTTTTTATGCCGCTGCTATCATGAGAACAAAAATCTGACTTACGCTAAAGGAGTAATTCATCGAGTATATTGTATACTTATTTCTTTGCGCTCCATTTTACTCGTTAAGTGCAATCTGATCTTAGATTTATAAAATAAAAGTTTATTTCTCTTGGGCACGACAACAAGCATGAACCGCTGAACAAATTTCAACAATTATTTTTGTAATAGATAACCGATTACTCGAAGAAGGCTATTATGAAATTACACAATAACTAATAGGAGACAAGCATCAATAAAAAGAAAAGCAGATAAAGTTGCATGGGTCAGCTAGTAGATATATAAATACGCATAACGGAATATCATAACATATATATCTTAATTCTATACATTCATAATATTTCCAAACATTATTTTGTTGTAATTGCAAAATTTTATGTTCGATATTTCTAAAATAATAGTTCCTTAAAGCAATAAATTTCTGCAACCATTGGTATCCAAGCACCCATAAATACTCTTAAAGAAAAAATATTACTCAATTACCTGCCAACAGAAACACATTTATTTAGCACTATAAGTACTTTAATATCTCACTGAAGAAACCAGCCACTATTACATAAATATGTCTATTTAATGATAGGTGATATTTTTAGCATCTCCCATTAGCTGTGATGAGAAGCTAATACTTATATATACAGCAAATAAATCAAAATTAGGAGAAGCCCAAATACTGGCCCGCACGTTTTTCAAAGACCAAGTATTTTTATGGCGGTCATTATGACCGAAGAACATATTTTTATTATAGTTTGTTTTATTGTATTGTAAATACCGATATCGGGAATAAATACGAAGGAAAAATGGCTTTTTCTTGTTTTTATTAAGCAAATAGTACGAGATATAAGATGGAGTGTGATGGAATAATTTTATACGATGTCGTAATATTGTCCTTTTTTATGCCTACGTAAAGTGTACTCGTACAACCATATATCCGAATGTATGGTTTTTTTACAGGTAAGACGAGGTATGATTTTGATTAGTTTTGGCTTTTACGATATATTTATATGAATGAAACCAAGACATAAGTTGAAATTCTGCATTGTAAAATTCGAACCACTGTTAACTATCACTTTCAGACTGCAGACTGCCTCGGTGGCGCAGAGGTAGTGTGTACGATAGTCTCAACTTTAAATTACAGGTCAAACTAAATGTTCCTATAATTTACAAATATTTATTTCAGGGTTTGGGTGTTTTCTGTCTCTAGCTTGTATGACAGCTGATAAATCTGTATATTGACATTGACTTTAACATACTTTTAAGGGTTAATGAAATGAAGGGTGAATGAAGACCAAAGTTATGTGGAACATAAAACAAAAAAATAGGATTTTTGTGAAAATTGAAGAAAATAATATATATGGCATTACAATTTGTACATAATGTTAACTCTCTTGCTTGTAATATATTATTTTTCATTATAATAATATGTTTCATAATTCATTCGTACATATTTTGGACTAATCCATAATAGCGTCCAAAAATGTGGCGAAAGAAGAAACCCTTTTAACATATTATTTGAAATGACATCATTCAGTGGTAAAGACCACGCATACATATGGACATAATCTACTTAGGGAATAGACTGAAAGGTCAACAAACACTTGGGCTTATGACTCACCAACGTCTTATAATGATAAGCAGTCTTTAACTGGACCAGCTAAGTGGTTGTTAATAAAGAGAAAGTTTATAAAGTAGGTTCTGTATGCTTAGCATGGTTATTCTTGCATTTCGTTTACTAGTCTTAGGTGAAGTAATTAAAACACACGTGCTGTACTCATTGCCTAATCCCACTAAAAAGCAAAATAATAAGTAAACTGGTTGTCTAGAAGAGATCGCCGTGAGCGATAAGACCGCGTATTGTATCATTTGCATATTTGTGACTCATCCTCTGTATTAACTTTCTAATTTTGCATGTGTACAATAAAGATATACAATTAATTATAAAAATAAATATTTTATAGGTTATAATTTGCTTTTAAATTGGTTTTATATTTATGAAACAGTCTAAGTACGGCAGGTATGACATAAGAAATAATCATTGGTAGTTAGTGAGAATACGTCACGTTCACGGACAAAAGAAAAAATGTTCTTAGGAATTCAAAAGCGAACAAATAAAATCACAGTTTTATCCTTTAAATTATTCTCAGTATACCTACATACTTGCAAAAGGGGTTGCTGTCTGGTGAACGCTTTCTTTAAGAGCACTCGTTTCAGAAACACTCAAGCATAGATATGTGGGCGGTCAGTATCGAAGTGACTGTACCCTGATTAAGATAAAGATGTATCTGTTTTATAGCATGAAACTTCAGTTTTGTAACAATGTATACCATAGTTCTTATAATCTACTTTCAAGTAAAAAGTTGAGTGGTAAGGATTAATTCAATAGTTGATTTTAAATTGCTAGAAGCATATATTTTCTACCGTTACTTCGCTCCACTGCCAAACAGAATATTTTTTTATGTAACAGGGTTCAAACGGGCATAATGTATCGTCTGACGGTAAGCGATTACCGCCGCCCATGGACACCCGTAACACCAGAGCTGTCACAAGTACATTACCGGACTAACTCTAGAAACATAGCTGATAGTTTAATAATTAATAGAAACAAAATGTTTCAGTAATCTGAAAAAATGAAAATGTACAAGTAATTATGATAATACGCCTTTTTTTTCCAATGCTACTATAAAACCAGCCTTTATCTCTGAATAGATATTCAATACTAAATATTGCTAATCCGTTTACAGTTCGTTAATGACCAATAAGGTGATTTAGAGGAAACAATGAGAATACAATAGGTATTGTACATTTAAGCTGTTACTGCTAGTGCGATTGAATTCGGATTTATGTCCAAATCCTTCACAGTAAAGTTTGGACTTTAGTTTTTGTCTATTCAAAATAATGTAAGCAAGAACTTATCTAAAACGATAAGCTAGTCTGTTCTAAAGATATTTTAGTGTCATGAGTTGGCGTCTCTCCAATATAATGAAAAGGGAGCATTGTCCTACAATACGGCTCTTAAGAATCTCTGTGGTATATAAACTTTATGATACAAACTCAATATTATAAGTACACTTAGCCTTTTATCTCCAAAATGCTAGGAAGTGGTCTATTAAAAAACTATTTTTCTCACCTGTTATTTGATTTGCGTTTGCGTGAACTTAGGGATAGGAAATATAGTTATATGTCCGTTAACACGGCGATTCTTTAATTATTTCTTTTTTTATTGTTAAGCTATATATATTGTTAGCAAATTAACTAATCTAAGTTTGTTATTTGATTTCAATATTCCTGTTTTTGGATATTACATTTTATTTCATTTGGTTATTATGTAGAAATACTGATTTAACTTATATATATATATGTATATATATATGTATATATATATATATATATATATATATATATATATATATATATATATATATATATATATATATATATATATATATATATATATATATATATATATATATATATATATATATATATATATATATATATATATATATATA